>JAWRVZ010000003.1:3515000-4115000 GCA_037043235.1 Rhodeus uyekii
AGTTACAACATGTCTGTGTTCAAAACAGGGTTGTGCAAAATTCAGTATTGTATATCTATCTATCTTGTTGAGCCTGTCTGTCTGTCTGCCTGCCTGTCTGTCAATCTATCTCTCTATCTGTCTATCTGTCTGTTTGCCTATCTGTCTGACTGTCTTTCTGGCTGTCAATCTGTCTGTCTTTCTGCATGTCTATCTGTCTGTTTGCCTGTCTGTCTGCATGTCTATCTGTCTGTCTGTCTTTCTGCCTGTCAATCTTTCTGCCTGTCAATCTTTCTGCCTGTCTGTCTGCCTGTCAATCTGTTTGTCTGCATGTCTATCTGTCTGTTTGCCTGTCAATCTATCTGCCTGTCTCTCTGTCTGTCTTTCTGGCTGTCAATCTGTCTGTCTGTCTTTCTGCATGTCTATCTGTCTGTTTGCCTGTCAATCTATTTGCCTGTCTGTCTGCCTGTCAATCTATCTGCCTGTCTCTCTGTCTGTCTTTCTGGCTGTCAATCTGTCTGTCTGTCTTTCTACATGTCTATCTGTCTGTCTGCCTGTCAATCTATCTGCCTGTCTGTCTGCCTGTCAATCTGTCTGTCTGCATGTCTGTCTGCCTGTCAGTCAATCTATCTGTCTGTCTTTCTGTCTGTCACTCTATCTGTCTGTCTGTCTTTCTGCCTGTCAATATATTTGTCTGTCTTTCTGCATGTCTATCTGTCTGTTTGCCTGTCTTTCTGCCTGCCTGTTAATCTATCTGCCTGTCTTTCTGCCTGTCAATCTGTCTGTCTGTATGTCTGCATGTCTATCTGTCTGTTTGCCTGTCAATCTATTTGCCTGTCTGTCTGCCTGTCAATCTGTCTGTCTGTATGTCTGCATGTCTATCTGTCTGTTTGCCTGTCAATCTATTTGCCTGTCTGTCTGCCTGTCAATCTATCTGTCTGTATGTCTGCATGTCTATCCGTCTATCTGTCTGTTTGCCTGTCTGTCTGCCTGCCTGTTAATCTATATGTCTGTCTCTCTGCATGTCAATTTGTCTGTCTGTCTGTCAGTCAGTCAATCTATCTATCTGTGGTTCTGCCTGCCAACCTGTCTGTCTGTCTGTCTATCTATCTCTACTCTTTTTCCTCTTCTTCATTTTTTATACCTTCCAAAACGTTGGAAGTCTATCTTAACAAAATTTGCTTTCATAGCTAATTTTCCATTCATTTTAATTTCATTTCTTAGATTCAAATTAAAATTGCACTTCTGCATCCTGGCAAAAACAAACATGATGAGCCGTGATGAGTTAGTCGAGTTGTGCGGTAGTAATCTGAACATGTCAGCTGCCCTCGAGACTAGATTACCACTCGTGTCTGACGCAAAGAATTCTAGGTATGTTCCCTCTGATCAGCCATTGCTGCGGGGGATTTATTACTTTCCAAGCTCAGTCTCCACCTCTGACAAACACGCATAGCCACTGACCATGTACAAATTATTTTTAACATAAAGACCTGGCAAAGAAAAGCGTAATCCAAGGAGTGACATCTGCCCTAGTAGCTTATGGGATTAACATGGGGACCTTGCTTCTAATAGCAATAGCGGATGCTCTTCATTACTTGCTCCATCAACAAATTCCCAGTGATTTTATTAAATATAAAATAAATCAGACCAAACAAAGTTAATATACTTTATATCATTTTGTAGCCTATATAAATTCTGTGGTAAATGGAATATGTATATGGGATATTGAATATATTTGTGGTTGTGGTTGAAACTAGATTATGAATAGTGCATATGTAATATAGGTTCTTGGGAATTTATGGTATAAAGGCTATGGATTGTATGAAATATAGACTGTGTGGTGAGCATTTAATCAACTTCAATCAATTCTTGGGCTTTTAAGCTAAAGTCAGATGACTCTTGAAAATAGTCAAATAATCAAATGGTTTGAAAAATAAAAGAAAGTGGAGAAACAGAAAGGTCATTTTGAAATTGAAACTATTAAGAATTATAACAATGATGAAATGCTCATGTAAAGTTACCTCTGTATATTTCCTGTCTTGGGAATTTTCTCACATCAAGGAATTCCTCAAACCAAACGAGATTCATTATTTGACCACAAAGGAAAAAGTAATTATTCCTATAGAGATTAGTTTTGTATGGAAAACATCATAGGAGATCCATTGTATATTTAAAATCCTTTGTGGCGAGGGATAGAGATTTTCAAGATAGCTTTGGTTGTGCTGTCAAGATAGAAGATTTGTGAAAAATGTTACTAACCCTCGTGTGTTTCAAAACCTTTTTGCTGTTCATTTTTCCATGGAACATAGTTTTTACTGTGACAATTCATAGTACGCACAACTGTGGTTCAAAAAGGTCAAAAAACACCATAAAAGGATAATATAAGTAGACCGAGCAAATATAATATGACACTCCCTTTAAGGTGTTAACTGCTAAAAAGCTTCACCCTTTAAAATACTCTTTTTGCGCATAACAGTAGCAGTTTAGGTGCGAACGGATATGCATGTGGTGTGAAATGCGCACTGAAGGAGCCTTTTTATTTTCTGGAGCGCTAATTCAGCCCTCTTTGGAGATTCTGTAAATAGTGCATTACGCCGTGCTCTGCATGTAATACTCTCTTGTACTGTAATCATTATTTCAGCATTACAAACAGCGCTGTTCATTATGGCTATTTCTGGACCGTTGTTTGCTTGGAGAAGTGTTGTATTTTCTGAAGCACAGAGTTCCCAGAAGCCCAAATCCCACTCAGTTCTGCTTATGTTGCTTTGTTTTGAGGATCTGATGTTGAGATGTTATTCAGATGTTTCAGATTCAAGTGCTTTTTCTTTTTCAAACGCCTCTGGAAAAGTGATGTGCATCTCCCTGAAGTAAACGGTGCAATGTGTTGTATGCATGGGCCTCAGATTTTTCTGTTGTTGTTTTTTTTTTTGGGGAGGAAATTGCAATCATTCCTTCAGATGCAAATAGCCCTGGGTTTGACGTGGTCTCTGCCTTTTCAGTGGTCCTTACATAAGCACATTGTTTTTACAGAGAATCCATATTTTCATCATGCGTTAGTATTGAATTTTAGACTAAATGGAACATAAAAGAAAACATTTAGCACTTTTTCAATTTAAAAATAAATCACCAAAAAGATGTGTTGTCGGGATTCATTCACGTGGATTCATTTGATGTAAAATGTTCATAAATTTAAACATTGAAATCAGTCCAGATGCTGCCCTGAAGCTGACTATATCAATGTTAGTTTCAAGTCTGAACACTGCTGAGCAATCAAAGCGAGTGTGCAAAGTATTTGTACAACGGCTATTTTATAAGTTAGCATCTGGACTCCGACTCTATTAAACTGGCCTGCCATGACCTGTAGGATTTTTATTTAAAGCTTATGCTCAAGTTTCAGTCCAAGTTTCACATTCCCTCTCTCTCTCTCTCTCTCTCTCGTTCTTCAGGTATGGCCTCGCAAGTGCAAGTCTTCTCCCCTCACACTCTCCAGTCAAGTGCCTTCTTTAGCGTGAAGAAACTGAAGGTGGAGCAGAGTTGCAACTGGGATATGACAGGGTACGGTACGCACAGCAAGGTCTACAGTCAGAACAGCAAGCAGAGTGTCTCAGTCGCCCCAGTGGGCATCAACGCTGCCAGTCTCCCGGTCTCCAACTCTTCCCTGTCCTACGAACAGGCCCTCCTCTTCCCGGCCGGCACGGGGCACATCGTGGTGGCCTCGGCCAGCAGCACATCTGGGGCGGCTGGTCAATTGTTGGGCAGCACCGGTAGTAGTGGAAGCGGTAGCGGAGGCCACAATCTGACACGCCGCAGCACCGTCAGTCTGCTGGACACGTACCAGCGATGCGGGCTTAAGCGTAAAAGTGAGGAGCTGGACAACAACAACGGCAGCGGGAGCAGCGTACACGTGGTTGAAGAGCAGCAGCCGCCCGTACCCATGATCCAGAACAACACGCAGAGCGGGGCCACCGTCGCGACAGCGACCGCCTCAACCACAGCAACGTCCAAGAACAGCGGCGCCAACAGCGAGGGCGACTACCAGCTCTTGCAGCATGAGGTGCTTTGCTCCATGACCAACACCTACGAGGTGCTGGAGTTCCTGGGTCGAGGGACGTTTGGGCAGGTGGTGAAGTGCTGGAAACGTGGCACCAGTGAGATTGTGGCCATCAAGATCCTCAAGAACCATCCTTCGTATGCGCGGCAGGGTCAGATCGAAGTGAGCATACTGGCACGGCTGAGCACGGAGAGTGCAGATGACTACAACTTTGTTCGAGCGTACGAGTGCTTCCAGCACAAGAACCACACGTGCCTGGTGTTCGAGATGTTGGAACAGAACTTGTATGACTTCCTTAAGCAGAACAAGTTCAGTCCGTTGCCACTCAAGTACATCCGACCGATCCTGCAGCAGGTGGCCACTGCTCTCATGAAGCTCAAGAGCCTCGGACTGATCCATGCCGATTTGAAACCTGAGAACATCATGCTTGTAGACCCAGCCCGCCAACCATACAGGGTCAAAGTCATCGACTTTGGCTCTGCTAGTCACGTCTCCAAAGCGGTGTGCTCTACCTACCTGCAGTCTAGATACTATAGGTAAGGCAGTAATGTTTTCACGAATTGCTCCTCTTCAAATGTTCACTGTAAACTGTTAGTTTTGGTTTGTAAGTGGTTACTCTGGCTTTGTCAAGGTTCATTTAGTTCCATTGTATGTAATGACAAACTTCTCTTCTTGCATGTGTGCAATTTAAAAAAATTCCTGGATTAACTGCATCCGCCATTTTGAAATTGTTCTGAGACTTCTTTTTGAGTATTTAATTTGACCTTTTTTAATTAAAACAATACTCAACATGGCAAATTAGTGTGAGACTACAATCCCATAAAAGTACTGATGAGTCTATAGTTCTGCGGATGATCTACAGACAATGCGCAAATTAAAAAACACAGACTCAGCCACTGCATTTCCATAATGACCAATGCAATCCAAAGCAATAACCAAAAGTAGCACACATCAATGTAGAGTCGCAGCAAATAAAAAATAACAACCTGCTGGATTTACACGATTCCGCTTATTACACGACTACTTGCCATATGAGTGAATAATTAGACATGAGTTTAAATATTTGGTTAAGTCTTTAAATGCAAAGCTTCCGCGAAGAAAGCAGTTGCTAGCATGCAGCAAGTTTAAAGTAGACTGACATTTAAAGGGTACGCTACATTTATACCAAATACACGCCATTTCGCCCCATAAATAATTATGGGGATTAGAGATATTGATATGAGATGAAACTTTTTTTAAATCGTACTGTAATCGTAATCGTTTGTTATCTTATAATGCATTACTGTATACAAAACAGTCGTTGCAAAATGGTAGCTGCTTCATTTTGTATAAAAGGGTCCGTGATTCCTGAATGACATAGTCAAGTAGTTATACACAAAATAATGATTTCAGTTTTAATAATTTGTCAACTTTAGCGGTTGTTTTATCGGGCGATAACGTACCGCTCGATTGCGCAAATGAACAATCAGAATCAGGTATTACACAGACCCATGTAATAAGTTTGGATAATGTCTAAGAGAAAATCTCCCCTCTAACACGTGCTTTAATTTCTCTGCGGTGCTTTCTACCTAGCAACATAATAATTGAGCAAATACCAGTAAATTGACTGCTGCAAACCTTAGTAAATCACTATTTCATTGTCTTGAGTGTTGTTAAAAAAGTAGTTTAACCACACAACAACGTTTTTGGTACTTAAATCACTTTAAGTGTCCTGTCTCAGTTTTCAGGATTGTTTGCTTTTTTGTTAAATCTTATATAAGGATACAAGTAAGTCTACTTGCACAAAAAAAAAAAAAAACTATTCTTAAGTATTTTTCCAGTTATATAACAGTAAAATGTACTCGAGAAGCGACACTGCATAAGAAACTATTGTATAAGATACAAGTGTATTTCATCTTACTATACTTGATTTCAACCATATGATAACACATTTATATTCAAGATTCAATCTTAAATATTTTTCGATCTTATCCAGTGTTGCTTATTATAGTAAGTCTATAATATTACTGAGAACTCATTTGTGAAGTGTGTTGTACGTCATTCTGGTATTGTTTGCCTGCTGTATCATGATTACTGCGTATGCAGACATCCTACGCCTTTGATGTACTTTTTGCATACTGTGTTATAAGGAAGTGTGCATATTCAGGTATTTCCCTGGTGGTGTGTATGTTAAACGTCTCCAACTTCCTCAACACGCGCCTTTAGAGGGGGTCATAAAATTCAATGGCTTCCCAAGAACCTGGTTGCTTATCTTTTAATGTGATAAAACACATGTTGAGGTCTGATTAAAATAGTCAGTCTACTATGTTTTACAGCATGGGATAGCTTCATGGTGGCAACACCTGGGAGATATTTACAGCTGTTTTTTTGCATCAGTTCTTTCCTGCTTTTGAGTTCTTGGTAGCAAATAACCCCCCAAAAACCAATACATTGCGCTTTTGAAAAAGCCTAAAGAAATGAAGTTGACTAAACAGGGGGACAGTTTCATTTCGCTTCACTCCCCTCCTCCCAACGTAATCCAGAGCTCTCATCGCTACTAACCATCTCCCTAGGGATGAAGATATGGGGTCACCGTCAGTTCCTCGGCAATACTTCCATGTAATCCACACCAGAGTGCCAACATTAGAAACAGATGCCTTGCTTGAAAGCTGCTTATTTTTTTTTCCAGTCAACTCTTTCATTTACCTATAGCCTTGTTTGGGTTTCATGGGCCAGATTAAGCCGTTTCGTGTAGACTTAGAATTGGCTCACACAGAAGCTTGCTCTGTTGGATCGCCTCTGGTTGGCCAACTGAAGGTTAGGTTAGGTGGATGACCACACAGCCACCCTAAAAGAAATCAAACATAGGGGGAATGAGTTAGTCCAAGTGCTGCCAGATGTGTTAAGTTTAGGATGCCACCGGCATAGTTACTAAATGAGGGTAGATAGGCTATCGTTTGAGTTTTGCGAATGCTTTGAGGCTTATAAAGGCAACTGGCCATTTGGTCATGTTTGGGAAATTGCTGAAGTGAGTGGAAACTATCAACAAGTGTGTTGACTGCTCACTTCTTTTTTCCCAGCTGTGCTGATGTAATCGGTTTGCACGTAGGGAAAGATCTGAGATCAAAATAGACAGAAACAGCATGCTTTTGGCTTAAGGTCACTGTGAATGAAAAAGTGATTTATTTAGTGTGGTGAAGAACATTTGCTGCAGGATGTACAAATAATCTGCATTAAAAAAAATCATACTGAAAACACTGTGATTGTCTTTTGATTCTCAACCAGAATGCATCTTCTAAAGAGTACATCTATTTAGGGAATGCATATTCTGATAGAATATATTTCAACTGCCCATGTGCATTAACCGAGTGTGTCAGTGATGAGTTAAGTGTGAAGAATGGTTCAGAAGCTGAGTTTTGTGTCCTCTTTTTCGTGGGAGTGCACATACAAGATGATCTCCTAATTTCCTCCCAGCTGGAACAAAGAGGGGAAAAAAGCTGACAATGAACAAAGTCGCATCAGCCGTCAAGCCTTGTACATCTGCAGTGAGAGCGAGCGAGAGGGAGAGTGAATAAGACATAGTAAGCACTGTATTATTGTGCATATTTAGTGTTGGGGATTTGTTCAAATCCTTAAGCCTTTGTTAAACTTTTATTTTATTTTATTTGCATTGGAAGAGGGTCCAAGCCATGTCTAGAGACTTGGTTGTGTCCTCTTTTGACTTAGGCATCAAGTAAGTAAACTTTCCTGTAGCTCAAACGGTAGAGCATGGCGCTTGCAACACCAGGGTCATGGGTTCGTTTCCTATGGAAAGCAAGAACTGATTACAATGTCAATCTGTTCCTTGAGTGCAATGTAAATCGCTTTGGGTGAAAGCGTTTGCTAAATGCATAAATGTAAATGTAAGCATCACCTAGCAACCACCCAGCACACCTGTAAAAAATAAAAGAACTAAAAAGGTTTGGATGAAGTCCAAGTGTTATGCTTCCATCTTCCGTCAGCTTACTTTCTCTCGTTTTCATGTATTGTTTAATTCCATGTTACAATCTACAGAGTGTGTGTGCTTTTGTCCTCGGGGTTCCCCACACACAACATTATTTCTGATCATAAATATTCAACATATAGGATATTTAAGATTTGAGATTGGTGTGGCCCGACGTTCTTCCGAGCAGATTCTTTCACTCTTAACAAACCTCGCTCCAGAGGAAAATTTGATAGTATAATCTGTAGACCCATCAAGATAATCTGGACTTTACCTAAGATTGTCAGTAGGGGAGAATTGGTCCCCGAAATTGCCCCAGTTGTCTCATAGATAGTGGGTGTCCTTAGTATCATGGCGGTGAGTTTTGCATGGAAAAGCACCACTTCAGAAAACGAAAAATGAGGCATTTAGTTCATTCATGCATGCCGTATGATTGCAGATCTGTTGTACGTGGTCTATAATTATCATTGCATCGATGTGTTGCCGTTCTGTTCTGAAAGCATCAAGATACTTCAATCAGACATCAGCCTACTGTTAACTGGCTCTCACCTCGTTTTTCAGTAACAGGACACATGCAGAAATGTAGCCAGCAGCGACCCACCTGTAGAGGCCTCCCACAGAGTTATATAGCCCTGGGAGAGGATCACACAGCTCTTGGAACGCTCTGTTTAATACAGGCCTCTGTTGAAATGGTGGGGGCTTCTGTCTCTCATAGGGGAAAATCTTATAATGGAAAAGAGAGAAAGATTGTAGTTATCATCAGCAGACACTTTTATAAATGGCTCTTGCTAGTGAATCTGCAGTGTATTCGAGAATACAACATTGATCTCCTTTCATAGATCATATCTGTGTGGATATTTTCAAAGATACTTCCTGCTGGCCTAAGTGTGTGATGTTTTTTTTTCTACCCAGTATTTTGATCTAACCTATTTTTTATGTTGTATTTCAGCTTTATTTAAATTAACAACACTGTTTTGTTTGGCAAGAGATGGGGGGTGACCTGTTTTTTTCAACCAATGGAAAATGGATTGGGAAACCTTTCTGAAAGGTCATTATTTTTGCAATTCCATTTAGTAATGAAGAAATTGCACACTTCACCTTTAATGTATAACAAGACCATAAATCTTTCTATGAGGGGGAAAAAAACAGTAATCACTCCCGTGTCTCTCAATCTGTCTGGATTTATTACATCTGGACCGTTGATGAGAACGGCTGAATCGGAGGAGATTAGAACCAGCTTCCATTATTAAACCTCATGAAAAACTTGAGAATTAAGGCTAAACCTTTCCAAACGACGTTTCTATCGAAGGTAAGGGTTTTCAACAGAACTCTTATATAAAGACATGGTTGCATCTTCCATTCTGTTCCCCGCAGTTATTTGTTTTGGCAGTGCTTTTAAATCGGAGGGACAATTACCCTCGACCTTCGATAGGACAGGATGCACAAAATGTTCCCTTTGCATATTTTTAACTAGAGCCCCGGCAGCCCTCCCCTTCTTGTGACTTTACTTCCTAAAAGGCTCCTCTTAAGATGCCATCAGCTGTAAAAGTGATTGTGGAAGGCAGGGAGGACTCTCAGCAGGAAATTTCCAAAGTCTCAGCAGCTTGCCGATGGCTTTGGTGTCATTCTCCTGCCGCAAACACCCCGTGAAAGCTTCCACAAGCGGATGTCAGCACTGGCAGCGCACACTCTATCAGCTGTTCTTCATATCTTTACTGACGCTGATCAACGCAAACCCACAGTCTGTTGGTTCTGCTGTTATTTAATCCATTGAACACAAATGTTTGTGGTGTATTGGATTTAAGGCTCGTATAATGTAGGTGTAGCTATTTTTCACGGGGCTGAATTGACAAGCAAATAGAGCAATGTTAATTAAGGTAAACATTAGAGAGGCAATTAGCTGCATACAGTACACATGCTAGCCATGAAAAAAACTAGTCGGGCTACATGACTCAAACGCTGCATGTGTTTAATTAGACATTTAAAGTAGTAAACAGCAGTTTTATGTAGCTTAAGTTTGATCTTTGAGTCAACATGAATTCCTGTTTGCAAAGTATTAAATATGCATAATGTGACATTTCTGAGTGAAACAAGATATTTAAGAAATAAAAGGGCAGGGCTAGATTTTATCCATAAAAAAATGGCTGAATGTGAATGCTTTTTTTTCATTAATTGAATGTTTTAGTAACTTTAATACTTCGATTTAGAGTTATGTATTTTGGCTATGCTGTCTAACAAGAACTATTTTTAGCTAACTATTTTTAGCAACAGCAGTTTAGCTAACAATGGTAACACTGGTTCTAAATAAACCTGTTCATTGAAATGAATTGCTCAACAGAACCGATTTGTGGAAATGAGGCTCTGTGCTGTTTTGTTTTTATCTAATTTTGCTAGTCTCGCAAATGCTAGTTTGCTAACAATATGTTAAGTAATGTAGCTATTCAGTTATTGGTTAAAATCGGCATGAAATGCAAATTTATATTTTGTAAACGCATGCTATAGATCAGTGGTCCCCAACCCCCGGTCCGTGGATCAAATGGTACCGGGCCGCGGATCGAATTCGCGGACCGGTCCGTGAGCGGCTGCAGCTTTGGCGGTGAGGAGGTTGTGTTTAAACAATGTCGAGCGGCCACAAGATTATGTGGCCCAAAATTATCACACGTTTACCGGTCCGCGGCACAAAAAAGGTTGGGGACCACTGCTATAGATCATATTGCAAACAACTTTTTTGTTTTAAATGTATCAACCTTGTAATGTTTAATCAGAACTTCATAACTGGAAAACAACTTCTCTCTGGTGATGCAGGCTGAACTTCTCCAATCATTCAGTCATCTTAAACGTCATCTTCTACATTTTGTTTACAAGCTGTCGTTCAGCTAATATGCCTCCACCCAGTCCACAACTTCAAATCCAAGTCCCTACTGTAAAGAAAAGAGACGGTACTTCCATTTAATCACAACTTTATCATTTTTATTTTAAGCTCAGTTTTTATTTTTTATCGAAGACGAGCGTCATTTGTTTTTGGACTAATGTACATAATGAACCATTGAATTTGAACATGCTTTTGGGCACCAAATAAGGCCAAAGATGACCCTCTTTCAAGGAAAAGATTTCTTATGTGTTCAGTTGTAATTTTCAAGCTCATTAGCTTTAACAGAACGACATCTAAGATACATATTTGCTCAAGGACATCATTCCATTGGTCTGTTCCTAATGCTCTGTTTATTCAGGTTATGTCAGCTTAAATCCCTGCGCCCTATCTGTGGTGCAGGCTAGCTAATGATGTAACAGGTAAATCTGGCTAGCTTACCGAGCACCAGATAAACAAGATTACAGTCCTGTCCCAATTGGGCCTTTTACTCCTTTTATCTTAAACGAAATAAGGACGTATATTACGAGAGAATGTCCTCATGTAAGTTTGAGGTTTATGTAAAATCGCCGTTGTGTTACATGCCTGCGGTTGGGACGAGGAGAACAGATGCGTAGCATATGCCTGTCTCTCTTTCTCTTTCTCTACCTCCATCAACAACATCCCGCCCAAGCCCTGGCTGTCGTCAGTTCTCAGCACTTTGAAGACCCTGCTGGGTTCGGCAGTGTGAGTCATAGCGGGTAGAGGTCACCAAGGAAGAGACAGCATTGCCACTCAGCGTGTCAGTCAATACTCTCCAGACATCAGAGTATTAATATAGGATGGCTTGAGAGGAAGAGAGCATGCTTTGCACATTTTTTTCTTTGATGGGCTGAAATTTTGCCCAAAGATGCACAGGATCCAGAGCTCATGACCTTGCGTTCTTTAGAACATCCAATGCGCTAATGGCCTAAGCTCGTAACCAGAGGGAAGTCATCCAAGAATCTATTTATTTGGACACATCGATCATAACTGCACAGCTTGAATGTGCCATAATGCAGAATCAGCTTTTATGCCTTTTGCTGTCTGATCTTAAAGCTCTACATTGTGCAAAATGCAATTTGATGCCAATAATTTGCCTTCAAGACATACAGTAGTTATTGGTGTCCTTGTGGATTCACTAAGCGTTCTTAATGACATATTCATAATGAAAATATACTTAATATTTTATAACTTAAAGAAAAAGATTAAGAATAATGTCTTGTTCTTAAAACGTCTACAAAGTATTTATTTCTTGCCTTAAACAACATTGTAATGAACTTCTGGAAGTTCACACTTGCCTTAAATGCTAGGCAAGTTAAATTAATTAATGGGTTGTTTAAAATATTAGGCATTATAACGTTAGTGACTGTGTTTATAATATATATTATTGCTAATATTTACTTGTATTATCTCTAGAATACTTGTACACTACTGTTTGTGGTTAGTAGGATTTTTAAACTTCATTATTTGATTAAAAAAAAGAAAATTACACCGATATTATGAAATATTATTAAAATTAAAAATGTTTTCTAATTTAATGTTTTAAAATGTAATTTATTGATGCAAATCTGAACCTTTAGCATCATTTCTCCAGCCTTCGGTGTCACACGATCCTCCAGAAATCATTCTAATACGCTGATTTTCTTCTCATGAAACGATTATTATTATCAAAGTTGGATCTGTGGAAACCGTGATACTTTTTTTTTCAATATAAATATTTTGTAAAATTATAAATGTTTCTTTTGATCCTTGCCGAATTAAAATAATAATTTGGTAACTTAACCACCCAGCAATCACTCACAACAGCCGAGCATTTTGGTGGTAAGTTCAGCATAGACCCCTCACAGCACCAACAAAAAAGAAGACAAACCTGTATTATCAAGCTGTTCATCTAAAGAACATCACGGGGAACATGATTCCTTTCTGGCACAAAACAATATGCCTCAGTGTGAGCAGTCAGAACCTGCCTATCTCGTGTTTATAAATGAACTACCGTTCCAGGACATTTGCGATGGCTCCATGGCAGGCATTAAGAAGCACTTTAATGAATGAGGTTGCCACTAGTTACTGTTCTCTCAAGCGTACGTAAGGCATCTTTTTATTCCAACACCACAGAGCAGTGGGATTCGCTTACCCAGAGCCTTGAATATGAGTTAGGCTGGCCTGTAGCAACCGAGCTAGAGCTGTTTACCCATAATGCAACAAAAACAGGCAACAGACATCACTGGGGTCTTTGATATGCTTTCCACAAGAGAATAAGGGTTTGTTTGTACTGCACAGATAGAAGCTAATATAATAATACTGAGGAGGTTGAACAGTTCTTTGGCAAATGTCAACCGTGACATTTTCTTTGTTATTAAGATTACGTTTTCCAGGGATTCCTTTTTTCGACTGATAGCCATCGAGGTGCATTGCATTGGTGAAACAATGTTTTCTCTCTCTCTCTTTGGACCTCTCAAGGATTACTTTTATGAGACGTTCAGCCTTTTGTGAAGATGAGTGACAGAAACGTAATAACGCTCGTTTCATTTGCCCGTGGGCTACCCGCTTCATAGCGTCTTACATTCTTCTCAACGGAGCAAGAGACAAGTAGCTAATTAACTCCTGCTACTTGAGCATTTTAACACTAAGCCAACTGCTCAAAGTCATTTTAGCCTTGTACAAAACCCTTCCATATCAATTTTCACAGATATGGACACCTTTATTCCATTTTAAGAACTATATTATGGTCATTTTTACCAGAGTAAATTTAATGTGAACATTTTGTTGTTTTTCAATGCTAATTTAGCTTCATTGCTAGTAGCATACAAGGGTTAAGGCAAACGTTAAGGTAAATCTCCTTTTCACTCTTCCCTTAGTGTACAATTTTAGAAAGAAATGATTAAACATTGATGAAGCAACAAATCTTTATTAGGAAAAGTAATAAAAGTAGTTTATTTTGTTGCAAAATCATATAAATTTACATTTCAGGTAAAAGGCTCACCAGCATGGGGCGAAAGTATGGATACAAATATTTTAAAGTAATACGATTTATGTAATATCTAAGTTAATACTTCTTTTAATTCTAAAACAATCACTTTTTAAAAACCGTTTTACCTTATTTAGTTTCCTTTGAAGTCATTTCATTTACTTTATTCAGTAAATGCACTTTCATTGATATGTTTATTTTTTAAAATACTGAAAAATTATATAAATGTAGGCTATAAAAAAAGCTTCTTACATTGATTGAAGGTGATCCCATAATACTTAACTGTGGCTTTACAGTAGTAACAATAATATGATATCAATCATATGTGAAATTATGAATATATTTTTATGGTGATTATCTTCAAGGTAGATGCTCAAATTTATAAATAATCTGAATTTCTCATATCAACAAATGGAAAAGTCAGCCAGCTATTTATTGCCACCTCATTTATTGTTCCATTAGCCCCAGCGGGGGTGCTTTTCACCCCAAACCATACTTTTACATATTTGTTAGTTATTGAAAAAGCTGTTGATTTAATGGACAAAACTGTAAGAAAAAAAAAACTTTGTCTCAAAGATAAATTTGGCAATATGTTCAATTGTTATTAGGGCAATTTAAAACATTAAACAATAGATAAACTTAACGCAGAATCGACTTTGAAGAATCAGCCACATTTCAACATGCACAGTGAAACGCAGTTGTTTAGAGGAAAATCAAACCAAAGGTGCCTTTAGCCCGGTTGTACCCTGCATTTCGTACTTCATAAAAATTGCAAGCTGTGATTTCTCCCTGCCCAATTTTATGCCTTTTTTCCAAGGCGTTTCCATCCGTTGTCACTTTAAAGCCTTTTAGCAGCGTCTAGCACACTGTTCTGTAGCTTTCAGCGCTATTATTACTCCATGTTGAGTATAGCATAGTTTGGTGATATCTAGCCTGTATTCTTCACAGACTAAATAAACCATAATCCCTTTGCAAGTGTGGAGTTTGCACTCACAGGCTTTTATAAACCTTTCCATTTTCTGGTTGCTCACACAAATGAAGTATTTAAAGATCCTGAACTCCATGTCATTTTCTGGTCTGTGTGAATTGCTTGTTGAGTGGATCAGTGCACTTGGTTAAGCATTCCAGTACCCTACTATGTTAATGATATAATGATGGTATTGCCGTAGATTATCAGCTAAAATTGCATGTTTCCTATACTTGGGTTGCCACAGAAACTAGTAAAGTTTGGAGGGTCACTGTCCAGCTTTGCTGTGGTGAGGTTTGGACCAGAGCCAGGCAGGGCTAGTTTGTGGGCATTATGGGTTTTGTGAACATAAGTGGCCCCACTCCTCCTCTCCACTCGTTTCCAGCCTGGTCACAGTAAATTTGTGGTTTTCAGGCAGCCTTGCAATTTCCCATGAACTGCACTGAACGAAGCTGATGCATTTGTTTTCTCAATTGGAAGAATATGATAATATGGGTAAATAGTTTAGCTAATTCACGCCAGGCCGGACCCAGCTTGTCCTGCCAGCTGAGGCCTTTTATTTTAAGTTCACTGCAGTGCCCTGCTCTCTCACTTTCTCTCTATTTGCTGTTTTATATTGTTCTGTTCCATTCCATTCAGTTCCTTCACATTGTGTTCTGCGCGGTTTGTTATAATTAATGCTGTTACTCACGGGTCTATTCCGTTCTTCTCTCTTCTCACTACATTTCTCACCATTCATCACTGTCAGAGCTGTTGTTCAGTTGTGTGTTATCAAACAATGCTCTATCAATATATTTTCAGCACTGGTTTTCAAAGATCGAACTGCACAGAGAACTGTGCTAATATTATCAATGAAATTATCAAAGGACTATTTTTGATAATGAAGTGATAATGAAGATGAGATTTAAAAATATGTTAAAACAATGCTCTAAATAGTACCTAATATTAAATATAACACTCTCTTTCTTAAATATATATAATATATATTTTAAATATATCTGTTTATTATATATAATATAATATAATGTAAATTATATCTATAATCTCTCTCTTTCAATATATATATATATATATATATACATTTCAGTGTTTAACATATTAACACACACACACACACACACACACACACACACACACATATATATGTATGTATATATATATATATATATATATATAAAACATTAAAATGAATACAAATATATATATAAAACATTAAAATGAATAAATATATATATTTGTATTCATTTTAATTGTAACACTGTAAAGAAGAGTCTCTTTTCGAAAATATCAAGCATTAGATTCCACACCACTGATATTGTAAAACGCAGAGCTGTCAAACCTTTCTTGAGCTAGGGTTGATAAATAATAAAAGATGATTAAACGTCTGATCAGTATATCAACTTCTAGCGGTTTGGGCCTGAGGTGTAATTTGTTTGGAAAAATAATTACTCATGTATTGAGTCCTTGTTAATTATTAAAGGGTGTTAGCATTCCAAATGTACCGTGTGCAATGAGGTCGATCTGGAATGGTTTCTTATCTTTGGACCTTTTTTGGAGCCCAGGCATAAATTATTGCTTGTTAAACAGGGCACAGGTCTAACTTTAAGGGTTTAGTGTTCACTCTGGATGTCTGTAAAACCTCACACTGAAAAAGGTTAATGCCTTTCCAAACAGTATAGACTTTGTTTTCCTGCAGAGAACATTGCATTACTACTAACGCTGTGTTACTGCAAAGAACATTGCCTTTAGAGCCGCAGAGAGCTCTGAGATTTGAGTTCAGGTGGGTTAGAGAAGGGGCAAGACTTAAATAAAGTTTTGTGTGTTGGTCAATTGGGTTTTTGGTTTTTATTGTTTTTGGTTTTTTGCAAGAAAGTGCCTGTAGATATTGGCAGGAGGGTTTATGTGCCTAATCTGATTTAGAAACAAGCTGCAGTGGAGGATATTGCTCAGCTGGCTGTCCTGTGCATGCGCTGGAAACACTGACATGCTGAGGCTGGTTATCAACGACAGAGGAACATTGCGTCCCTTTCTGATATCATCATCCAAGCTTCTCTCAATACAATATTGCCTTCATTAGGCTTATAAAAGTGTGGCACGGGGTTTGGAAGGTCTTCAAACATGCAGACACAGACAAACTCTTTAATTGGATCCTGTTTAGTATATCCATCAGTTGACAGATGACGCTTGTTGAGACCGAGTCGTTACATTGCAGTGCTCCGGTCAAAATGAGTAACGGCCACATTTCTCAAATATTTATCATTTTATTGACCTATGAAGGACATGATTGAGCCTTAAATTTGTCATTTTAAGGATGTACCAAATATTGAAGACCCCTGATCTGAACATCATAGAGTACCTCTTCCAAACTATAGTTTAACAAATATACTATAGAAAAAAATAATACTTGTTTACATCACATATTTGTATTTTCCAAAAACGTAATATTTATTATAATTCAGATTCTGAATAAGTATTTCTAACTTTGTCATGAATTGCCAGTCAGAAACTACGTAGATTTAAGTCTCGAACAAGGAGAACAAAGTACTAAATAATAGACTCCCTGTTTTTTTTCTCATTCCATTCCACTGCTTTTTCATTTTTAAAAAAACATTCTTTACCAACCAAATGATTCTCTAGATTAATTTCCATTCTACTTCTCACTTCTCACTTTTTCAATGCAAAAACATGTTGTGTGTGAACAGCCATTTAAGATATGATTCGTTCTGACTGAATCAGACTAATTGAACTTTATTAATAAAAAGATTAAATTAAGTTCCTTACATTTAAAAAAAAAAAATACTGCTACAATACGAAATAGTGTTGTAGCAAAGTTCTTTGTTCGGGAAGGAGGCGGTGGGAACCGGTGAACATTTAACAGACTTTTAATATGAAATAAAACATAAATACAAAATAATAGTACTGACAGCAGCATCTCACGAACAACTGATGCCCACACGAACACAAGCACAAAACACAACATAAATCCAGGCCTGTCGTCGCTCCTCCTTTTATGCTTCCGCTCTTCCGTGAGATACGAGACTGGTGGCTCACAGGTGATGCTCATCACCAATCACGCTCTCACGTCCCTCAACCTTGCTCGTCACAAGTGTGTTGAACACTTCAGTTGATTGAATGATTCACTGAATCACTTTATTTCGTTTTTTTAATGAATCATTAGCTGCATCCAAAGTCACAAACTTCCCTACTATAGGATAGACGAAGAATTATGACTGAAATCACAGTACTCCATAAAAAATGACGTACTTCTTCCAGCGAGATCCTAAAGTGAACTCCCACAAGACCACTGGAGAGGATGAATGTGAATGGCGGTGAACCGACTCAACTGAAGCTGGTACTGTAGGTCATGCGATAAGGGCAACATGGCAAATGTTGTACTTCCAGATTACATTAATTCTATACAAATTTTTTATAACAGCCGTGAAGTAATTATTCAAAATAAGTACCTACTCGAGAGTATGTGATTTCGGATGTAGCCAGTGTTTTTCAATCTATCGGTTCATAAAATGGTTGATTCAGCGATTCAATATGGTTTTACTTCATGGTGGTAACTTTACCAGAAAAATCCCCACAATCACACAGACGGTCAATTAATCTAAAATGTTCTCAAAAAAATGTGGAGCGATTTCTACAGCAAAGACCTTCATGTTATTTTACATTCCCCAGATAATTCTCATCTGCTTCAGTATGTGTTTGGCCCATTTGTAGATCAAACATATAGATACATGTATAGATGTAACAGTACTTGCATAAGCAGCAACATGCACAGTTTGTGTTCTTACATAAGCCATCCTGAATTATACATGTCACTTCATTTAACTTCATGCCTGTGGCTCCTTCCTAAATCCAGTAGCATAAGACCTTAATGCTCGCTACCTGTTTCTATATTTATAAATGCTATATTTCGACTCCGTAATGCATTGTTAATAGGAACAATGTTGAATCCTCCTCTGGTCTAAGCTCTGGCCTTTCAGTCTTCTTTTATCATGCATTCTGCCACTGCCCATGAAAGGGTAGCCTAACTAACCCTTTCTTCCCAGCATGCAGTGCTCTTTTCCTTGCAAATCACCGCCGGCCTCCCCGGGCTGCCTGCTTAAGTACTTTGGATTCATTAATGTATAAAAGACGTGGGGCAAATGAAATTCTAAATGAAATGAATGTATGCATCACTAAGTCTCTCTCTCTTTCACTCGCTCTCATTTTCTGCCATCAAGACACGAAGGGCATATTGATGAAAATTCTTTTGTTTCCATGCTGACAGGAGCCAATTCCATTGCTGTTGTGTAGGTGCAGCAGACTAGGAGTGGGAAACGTGGGGTTCATACTCATCGACGAATCTATAACTTGAGCTTTTATTTTCTCTTTTTTGTTGCCGTCAATATTAGTTATAGTAATGGTTGTGGATTTGAGTAAATCACTAGCAAAATTTAAATTTCACAGTTCCACTTCTTTTGAAAATGAATGTGATACCTCAGATTTGTGGTTATCAGGGTTATTGTAATTTAATACAATTATTGTTTTTTATTTGTTCATTGAAATTAAGCTGAAATTAAATAAAATATCAATTTTAGACAAACACAAAAAAGTTGACTAAAGAAAATTAGAAATGTTACCTTAGCAACTAACTGGAAGTAAAAACTTAAAATGAAAAAAAGGAAACATTTTAGCCTAAATAACTGAAAACATATATTATCAAGATATTTATATATAAATAGTACAAAAATAAGACTGGTTGTTTTATGAGGAGAGATGTGTTACTTTTTTGCTTTGTGGATGATAAAACACTGATGTTACAGAAATGGCTCTATGTCTAGTAACCAAGAGTCCTATGCAGTGGGCTCTTAAATATATTATTAATAATATTTATCATAAACGTAAAACATATTCCTTTTTTTCTCGACTTAATCGGTGATGATAAATTGCCTTTGTGCTGTTATACACACTGCAGTTGACACTTCTGTTGATATTTGTTAATAATTGCCTCCAGAACCTTTCTATTTAATGGCTCTGTTGTAATGACAATGGCCCTTAGGCAGATATATCTCTCAATTAGCTTGTTGTCGCCAGTTATAATGGCCATATTGTTATTCATTCGTTGCAGTAGGTCTATAATATATTTTTATGTCTAAAGTGGAGCACGGTGTCTGGTCAATAAGAAGTTGCCCTGGATATCTCTACCTGGCAAAGCATACATATGCAGAAATACGCACACGCACACATTTTCCAATCCCTTAATACTGTGATCTCATAGTGTAAAGCTTGTAAAGAAAACGCTGGATGCTCCTGCCCTGCCCTCCTCTCCACTTGCAGGGGTTTCTGCAGATAGAACTGGATACAAAACCCCCTCGACATCCTAACCGTCGTGCATCATTCAGGGGGTCTCCATGGCAACACAGACACAAAGGGATGGCCTGGAGAGGAGTAGCCAGTGAGGGGGTGTACTTTGGAGGAGAGAGAGGTTATTGTCATCAGGCCAGCAGTAGATTATGCGGGATTGGCCCAGCGAGAGGTGCTCCGCTTAATGCCCTGCATCAGCTATACACATAAATATACAGTGGAGTTCACTTATCTCGACTCACGGTTAACTCGCCAATCCTATTATGTCGATGTTTTTGAAGTGGAACCGCCAAACTCCCTATTTGTCTCAGTATTTTCTTGTGGGTTATGTCGATTCTGTTATGTTCCCTAAATCGAATATCTCGAGCACAAAAAAGCAACAAAATCGCCACTTCAAATGGTTATTTTGTGACTAATTAGCGTACCTAGTTCACTGCGCATGCGCTGAGTTTGCCTTTCACGTGGATGGCGGTCCGCTCACGGTTCACTCCCTGTCGTTGATCTCGTCTGATGGATAACACACTGTAACCGCACGTTTATTGTGATTTTGTGAGCAATCTTTGTGTTTGCATTGTTGGAGAATATAATTAAAGGTTTGTACCAAGAGTCGAAGGTGGTTTTTATTGTGGTGGTTTTACACATGCCTTTTGTTGTTAGCAAACATACACTGTACTGTGTATATGTACTTTTTTTTAAGATGAATGCCGATCGCTTCATCAAACAAATCGCAGCAACACTGTTGTGTAAAAAGACACCAAAAACTCGACTATGTACATTCTCATTTAATAACTCACATCATGTACATCAAAAAATGTTCATTTTTCGTTCTTGCGAGGGTTGTTGTCTCTGGCGCTTGTACTATCACTCTGACAGCTGCACTGATAGGCTGTCTGACCTGTCAATCATGCAAGAAGATGTGATTGGCTGTGCTGCCATGAGGGCGGGCTCTTCTCATCTCATAAGACACGCCTCTTAAAGGGACGAGCTGCTGCACAGCGCAGAGAGGAGAGCGGGAGAAACTGCTTTTTCTTCTGATTCTGACTTGTGTTTGTTTTCTTATTGTGTGAATTTCGCGCACAAGCACTGTGTACCGAGCCTGAACAGTTATGGATAATTTAAGTCATGCAAGCAACATTTGAAATTCGAAATTTGATCTTACACAGAAAAGTTCATCAATCTATGGGTGCGGGTCATGCCAATGATTTTTTTTTACACAAAACCCGCTGGCTATATGAGCGTGCGGATTATCTGCGTCTGCGGGTTATATGTGGGAAAATATATGTTAATATATGTAATATATGATATATGGGTTATCTTGATGCTTTTTTGCAACCCTCGAGGCCGTCGATATAACCGAACTCCACTGTATATACACATATGCATATACATACAGGACCAGTACCACCAATTTTTCCTCGCATTTGACACTTGGCGAGGGTTCATTTTAAGCCCCTGATATGAAACTGTGTCACTCTTCAGTTGGCCGGTAAAATATTCGACCTCGTTACGTTATTTGAACACTGTGTAGAATGTTTTGTGTGCGGCCCTGAAAGCCGCGTCTCAGGCAGTGTGCAAATAATAAACTGAGCTCGCTTTCATTCTTGCATTTGAGCAGACAGATTCACTCAAAATGATGTATGTAAATTATAAACCTTGCTGGTTATGTCTTAAGTGAATGTAAACAGTTGAAAAAGTAAATGCATGTGTACAGGATCAGTATATTAGACTCTTAAAGTGACAGCTGCCTAATAAACCTGCTGCTGTCCGTTTTTAATGTTAATCAAACAACAAGGGACAAAAAATTCTCTCACTTGACCTAATAACTTTTGTAACTTTAATAAGGATGTTTAATTTATACAGTGAGGATGATGTGGTGTTATTTTAGATTTGTACACTTTACATTTTATTAAATTTCTGTACCTGAAAACTGCTGTCAAACCTGCCTGAAAAGCACTATTTATTTAATTTCTGTCCTTTGCTTGTAATTTTTTTTTTTTTTCTATTTTACTATTTCTATTTGTTGTCTGTTAACTTGGCTTTAATGTTTTACATTTAAACATTAGGCTAGTTTAGGCTAGTAGTTTTAGCTGTGATAGCGAAAGTGGAATAGAGAACTATGAACATATACATACACACACGCACACATATAGATATTCCAGTCTTCAGTGTCACATGATCCTTCAGAAATCATTCTAAATCGCATATATATCCCAAGGTCTTGCCTTTAGCTTATAATAGCAGGCAAGCCCTATTTCTCCCTTATGCAGTGCAGGACCTATCTTTGCTTTTTTTTACCCTACTAGTCTACTTTAGACATTCCGCTTTTTAAATTAGCCACACTCAGTGAGCAGCCATCCGGGGGTGGTTGATATTTCAACTTTTCAAAGTACTTAAAAGTTGCATTTTTCCCTCTTAAGAACGTCTGCGCTTTAATAGAGCTCGTGTACGAAATTTAAGCAGTTACGCATTATGATCAAAGAGGCTACCATTGAAGACATATCTTTAACCCCTCAGCCCATCTGAACCACGTTTGCCTCTCTGTGAGTATGTGTTACTTCCTGTGCGCTCTCAGACATGACTCGATCATTCACGCCACGACAGACATCCATCATAAGTCCTGCGCACTTCCCACCAGCCTGCTATTGACGGAAAGGGCAAATAGCTCCCCTTCTGTTTGCATGTTTGTCTTTCTATAGAAGCGATGACAAAATACTCTGCATGCAAGTCGCATTTCTGTCTTGGCCTAAATTGTGACGCTCTGGTACAGCTATTCCTTGGAGTTTTCCTCTTGTTTTCAGCTCTTGTATTATTTTATTGTGTGATTTATAGTGGGTACAGCTGCTAATTGTGTTTGCCAGGTGTATGATGAATAGTGCATTGTGGGAAGCACCTAAAGCACTCCTACTGGATGAATGGAGAAACAGGAAGAAAAAACTCATATAGGTGAATGGAAATTGAATGTGAAAGGGCGATATGGGACGAGCCACTGTGACCAAAGCAAATAATAGCATCCCGAACGGGGCTGGTGGCGTTCAGCTTGATGACATTAAAAGATGAATCGAGACTGCGCCAAATAGACAAGCCTTGAAAGACTCTGGACGGCAAAGGAAGGCAAGACCGATGTAAGATGTCGATACGATATTTTATGGTCTGAAAGCTGTGTAGTTAAAAACTCTGTGATCCAAACCCACTTTTAAGCTCTCAAAATTAGCTAAATGTGAGAATATGATCTGACAGGAGACCCTTTGAGGGTTGACCGTGATGTCAGGTAAAAGAGAAGTGCTTTTTATTTGCGCATGAGCTGGTAAAGCACAACCCGGTCTGTAATAACAGGGTAGATTTCACTAAGCGCCGCTTCCACTGACACCACTGTTCACAGCAAACTAGCCACTTCTCTAAACACTCTCATTTACCTTGTGAAAGTTTTTTTATTTTTTTATTATATATGAACATTGTTATGTCCTCAGGGACACACTGAGAGGGAGGAGGAATTTATTGTTTTTAACGCACCACCATTGGTCTATTGTGTGAATTATATGTGCAAGACTGGAGCCATTCCTCTTTCTAATATGTGTTTGACCAAATGGAACGTTTCTGGAATATATAATGGACTTGACGTATCAGTGAAGACATCGCTGCTGATTTTGTAATGTGATGCTAGTGAAGTCTGTGAAAAGACATCCTTTTTCACTATGATTTTTTTTCTTTGCTTTATTGCTTCTTTTATTCATGGAAACAGTGGACAGTCTGGAAATGATGGGGGGGGGGGAGTGCTGGAATCGAATCTGCACCACACATACGAGAACCGGTTTTCAATGAGGAACTGCTACGCCATGTATCTTGCATCGTTGTGATTTTATTTCAGTTTTAGTCTACAGGATTTTTATGTAACAATGATATGGTGATGTAATTCTTGTGACTCAACACATCCGTTTATGCGCACACGTCATGGACTTTTTACTTGGCAACAGGCACTCTGTAATTTATTTAACTGGTTATGTCACTGTTTCTTAACCAATTTAATTTTCTTTAATCTTAACTTATATAATGACCTAAGAACCTTGAAGGGACAGTTCATTCAAAAATATCTGTTCATCACTGGAAAAAGGGCAAAAAACAATTCAAACAGTTCCTATTAAAACATCCCTATGTGTTACACAGAAGAAGGGAAAAAAACATACAGGTTTGGAAGGGTAAATGACAGAATTAAATTTTTTGGGCGAACTGTCTACAGGATTTAACCTTTTTTATCCAGTAAGGGTTAAATTATTTATCAGATTGATCAAAAATTACAGTACATTCATCAAAGAATACTGTAAAAAAAGTATTAATCAGCACAGCTGTTTTCAACAATGATAATAATAATAAATATTTTTTGGAGTGTCAAATCAGCATATTGATGCTGAATAAGGATGCTGAAAATTCAGTTTTGTCATCACAGGAAAAAATTGCATTTTAAAAGATATTAAAATAGAAAACTGTTATTTATAAATGTAAATTTCACTATATTACTGTTTACTTTATTTTGGTCAATAAAATATAGTCTTAATGAGCATTAGAGGCTTCTTTCTAAAACATAGAAAAAAGATTAAAGAAAAAAATATTACCGACCCCAAACCTTTAAAGCTAGTGTATATCTTTAGATTTCTTAATAGACTGTCATACAAGATCACAGAAGTTAATCAGTGTACAATAATTACTTTATTCAAGCTGATGTGTTTATATGCCCTACTGCTATATCAAGAACTTTTACTTAGAAATTCAAGCTGTGAAGTGCTAGAAATTTCCTCAGCACCGAAAGGAGGGAACATTCAGTGTGTGTAATATTCTTGAGAAATTATACATTGTCCATCAGTGCTTGAAGATTGTTCCTCGGCTGAGTCGTGGGTAGAGAAGACCTGTGCTGTGTGCAAAAGCTCTTACAAACTGTTATTTTTGTTTTATTTTGTGTCAGTTTTACTCCTTTTTTTAAGTTTTACTCCTAAAGAAATGAGTTGAGTATGAGTATGTTTCCAAAATTTTTAAATGATACTTTTCCATAATTTTAACAATGATGTACACACACAGAAAAACTAACTAACCAAAAATATTCTTGGATGATAAACAATGAACAATAAACAATCAAATTTTTTGCATAATTCAATTTTCACGTCAATAGGTTGGCACGTAATGTAACTGCACTTATGCGGTGAAATAGTGTACTAGCACACTGCATTTTACTATTTCTGTTCTCTTTATATTGCAGAAATATTAAAAGTAGCAGTACAGTAGTATGCCATTTAAACATATCTTTTATTGTTCCACATTTCCTCCAAATATGAATCCGATTCTGGCGTTAACAAACCAGCTTGACACTAAATTACCAAATATTTGCAACAAACTATATCTTCCATCATTGTTGTACAATATTCCAGACTCTGTGTGAATAAGTTCCTAGTGATGCATTTTATTGTTTTCAATCCTTGACACATTGTTAACAGTTGAGTAAATTAATATGATAGCAGACTTTATATCCGCAAGAATATTTGTTTGTCGTTTGTACACTCCCAACATTGATGAATGAGTAGATTAGAAGGGTGTGGGCATTAAACTGTAGACACACACACTGTCACTCAGCCTATGTTTTTTGGGATTCAAGTTGACAAGCATGGCTGACGTCGCTTCTTAGTTGATGGTTATAAGCTGTGCTACCCATGAAGAACATCAAACATCAACTACCTGAAGAAAGAGTTTAATATGTGGATTGTCAGTGAGATGTGGCCCATCTAACCGCGTTTTCACGCAGTCTTTATCGGTTTTCTTAAAAGTGCATTTTCTGTGTGTATGTCATGCTGGTCAAGCCACAATTGTCTTGGACTCTATACTGACCCTTATTGGTTTGGATGAATGCAACATTGTTCATAAGCATTGTGTCATTGTAAATTAGAATATCATTAATGGTTTATTCAGCTTCATAATTCAATAATGGAAGTGATGCAGAGATAAAACTAGTAGATTTCGGCTGGATTTCAACGTGATGACCTTCTTAAAGACTAATTGCTAATTGAGGAAATGTATAATAAAACCATACTGATATGTAGCTTTCCTATAGCTCAAATAGGAGAGCGTGGCGCTTGCAACGCCATGGTCATGGGTTCGATTCCCAGGGAAAGCAAGATCTGATTAGAATGTCAATGTGTTCCTTGTATACAATGTAAGTCGCTATTGCATATATTAAATGCATAAATTATATTTTTTGCTGAATGATTTAAGGCATTTTTTTAAGTGTGTTGTGAATAATAATAATAATAATTTTTTAGCATTCGGGTTAGTAGGATAAGTGGACATAGTTCAACAAGCTCATGGGTTCGATCCCAGGGAAAAGCAAGAATCATTCAGTGTGTTCCTTGAATGCAATGTAAGTCGCTTTGGATAAAAAGCCAAATGCATAAATGTAAATGTCAAAACATAGTTGAAAAATTCCTTATAGTCAGTAGAATGTATGTTGGGGGAGTATCAAAATAATGTGTTAGCAGATATTAAGCAGATGGTCTACTTGCACTCTAATGAGAGTTAGTTGGCGTTTAGTTGCAAAGTTTTTTATATTTAGTGGAATGTCTAAAGTGGACCCTCTAAATAATGTGAAAATAACCCTTCTCAATTCTCATTACAAGCTTGAGAAAGTGGTTGGCGCAAGTTGGGTTCCCAAGTGCTTTTATAAGCGACCCAAACTTAGATGCAGAGATGAGTTTGTGTGGAGCAGCAATTACTGCGATTCGATCCGCTCTGAGACGCTGAAAACATTGGATTATGAGCTGTTTGTGTGTGAAAGAACAGTGTTGCACTTCACTCTGAAACCCGCAGCTATTGCATTGAATTAATAAACTTGCAGCTAATGCGATTCGATAATCGCAAGCCATGTTGCCATTTTTGTTTTATTTTGATCAATCGTTTTGAAAAAACAGATGATGAATCGAAGTGCATCACAAGTACACTCAAAAAAAAAAAAAGATTTTAAGCCTTTTTTTAATATTTACGCTTTTCAATGAATAGTAAAATTTCATCAAACCGAATTGAATAATCCTTAAATATTTTAATTGAATAATCGAAAAATGCTTAATCGGTTATTCAGTTAAGATACGTAAGCATTATTCAATTAATTTTGATGGAATTTAACAATTAATTGAATTGCATAAATCTTAAAAAAGGCTTAATTGTAGCTAGAGTGTAGCTTTTCCACACACTAAAGTAAATACTAATATATATATATATATATATATATATATATATAGAAGGTGGATACAATATCATACACACAAATATACAATAATGATAATACGCAACACTAAAATAATGCAATAGACATTCATTTAACAATGTAAGATTTAACATAAACGTCTAATGTACATAACTGATAACAAAAATCGAATAAGAAACGATAATAAAAATGAAAAACCATCATATGTGTCAGTCTACAGCTTTTCACTGTACATTTTATAAGATGACTTGTTCTTTTTACTTCAAAAAAGGTACATTTAACAGTATTTTACTGTAAAATTACATGAAATGTAAGGACAGGTTTTTACCAGTTGTTTACCAGGTTTTTACAGTTAAAATTAGTCATTTTATGAAGTGTGTAATTGTACTCTAAACTGCCTTGGGTCAAAGGTCGACATGCTAATAATTCTTATGCCGTTTTCACACTCGCACACATTACATGCACACCACTCGCAAACAAAAACCACTCCATCCCGGGAACGTCCAGATTGTTGTTTTCCAGGCTTTGGCTGTTAAACTAAAATGTGCGATGCAGCAAAGTGCTGATGTGTTCATTCTCTGTAATTAGAACATCCCACCAGTTCCAAGGAAGAGGGAAAAAAAAACTAAACTAATGTTTAATTTGCCTCCTGCTCAAAGGCAGGCCTTTGTTATTGCCACTGCAATTAACTTTATGCACAGGCCTAGGCATTTCCTGTGATTGATGTAATTTGCATAGAACAAATCAGAATGAGAATCGAATCCCCACCACCCCCACGTGAACACAAACGCACATTTTTAAATGACACCTCCATCAGTGGCCTAGCAACAGTCGCTACCGTGTTAGAATGGCATTGTGGGAAGGATTTAGAGTGTCACTGCCAGCCTCTTAGGAGTCCTGGCCCCCATGAGTGCCCGTGTCACCCCCTCTCCCTCACACACGTTACCACGGCAATGGGATTCCATAGTTAGTGCTGTTAATTGAACTGCTTGATTATTAGACACGAATAGCAGAAATAGACGGATGTGTGCACGTGTAATTAGACACGTATCCCTCCCCTACTCGCAGTCACACTTGGTTAGGGCTGCTAACCAAGTCTGGTCTGATATTAACCCTTCTCAAGTTGTGAAGTGACCCTCATTGTCCTCTAAAATAAGTACACGTGGTCAATGAATGCTTAGTGGTCAGATTGAAAAGAATGCAGCAGTAATTGTCAAGACACATACTTTTTTGCTGTAGACATGCCTTAGGAGTTGTTGTGCGTGTGTGTGTGGTTTCTAACAGGTGTGTTTGCTCCGGATGGTCCCGAGGGAGAGGAAGTAAAGACTATGAAGTGTGAATAGTTACATGACTCTCTTTGCAATTTAGTTAGGAACGTGTTAAGAAATGTTGCCCTGTACTGCATTACCAAAAACAAACAGTCACAGTCTGAAATTTAATAAACTTTTTATTTGATTATTTACAGTCTGAACAATTAAAAAATCGAAGTTAAATTATTTAAAAAAAAAAAAGTAAATGTTTTAATTAGTAGTTATACAGTCAATCTGTCTACTTATTAAAAAAAGAATCAATTTATTGTTCCTGCATTTGGGATTCTTGTGTAAGTTCATTTATGTTGCCTCTGTGCATTAAAAATATAAATGCTCCTTTTCATACAGCAAACCTGGGCTTTTTCTCCAGTGAATATTTCTCAGGGGTTTGTTTTGGAAAGTCAATTTCTAAATACAACATTCCCCACTGTTAGAAACTGCACTGCGCCGTTTACATTAGATGGGGTAAGTTGTCACAATTGATGCTGCAATTAAAGAGCAAAATTTAAGTGAATTTTAAAAAATGGCTTTCCATGTTTTCTATCTCTTCAACCCCCCACTTTTTTTTTTTTTTTTGCTTTACCTCCCCTTCCTTGTGTTTCTCTTTATTTTCCACTCCCCTGCTGGAATGACACGACCAAGCTCCCAATCTATATTTCAAAGTGCGAGGAAAGGAATTTTGTAATGAGTTCCCCATCTCCCCCACTAGCCGTGGAAGAAACACTTTGTGAAACTAATTGAAACTGGCATCTGTGTGTTTGGGGGGGGCTCTTTGGGAGTTGCATGGATTTTACTGAAATCAGTATTTTCCAGGGATGAAACGCATGTCTATTAGCTTGGAGTACTGTTGGAAACTGGCAAATATTAAAAAGTGGTATTTTTAATCAAATAAACCAGCGGCAATACCATCATTGACACTGAGGATGACATATGTGTCAGATTAGTGGACAATCGAGTGGGTTTTTCAGTGCTTAGTTCTGAAATGACTACATTCAATCCCTCCGAAAGCTGCATATGTCATGACATCCTCAGTTTAAATTCCCTGTTTCTTACCTGCCCTGACAAGATCTGAAATGTAAACATGTTTTTTTTTCCTCTCAGAGTTTTCTTATAGATGAAATAACTATGCAAGCAGGCGAAGGCATTTGGCTACGTGAGTTACGTGTGCGTTCAAGCTAGCAGACTGAAACTCCCACCCAATGCACAAACATACATTCTGAGAGTGTTTTATGTCTCTCAGTTCATGCAGGCAGTGTGTAATGGACCAATGTTAGCAGACATACTACATTATTACTACATACCACAGTGGAAATTTACAGTCAATAGTGGCTTGGAAAGCTTTAACCACCTGTGTTTTTCCTTCAAGGGGAGTCAAAGATTCAAATAGACAAAAAAGGAATGGAGAGAAAGAAGATGATAGAAGAAAAACAAGATCTAGACAGACTAGTCACATTGTAAGAGAAAAATGAAATAATGAAATAAAAATTAAAATTATTTTTCAATGCACGTTCTTCTTTTTGTGCTTGATTCAACTTTTCCCAATCTAATCAATTCCCAACTGCAAGAAAACGTAAGGGTTTGGAATAGCATGATGTGGGTGAATTGTGAGTTTTCATCTTTGTGTAAACTGTCAATTTCAGATGAAATTACTGTTGCAGAAAGAAGAGTTGTAATAGATTGAAGGCTGTATGAGGGGAATGTTGAAAAGGAGAGGTGGTGTAGATGTGTTTGAGGAGGGTCATAGAGGTGTAGGGAATGGTGGACTGGTTCGGGGGATGTTATTTCATCTTATGTCACGTCGAGAAATCAATCTGAGTCATTATATGCTGCAGAGGGAGCCAGTTTGAGCTCAGATTGATAGCTGGGTAAATAATAGCACCTATGATTAGAATGACTGGGATGTCCAATTAAAAAAGCAGCCGTTGAAGGGAAGGATCCTGTGTGTATTTGCTGTGGTTGTCTACCGGAGGGTACTCTTATGATAGTTTCTGGTTTAATCTTATTTTGGCACTCAATTGGTTCAGTCAGGCTTCAAAATTAACAATCGCCAAGCAGCAAATGTGACAAATTGGCTTTGTAGAGTTAATAAAATGGAGTTGCTCCCTATTGACCTGTCCATTTTATGAACTGCACCATAGTACATGCTTTAAATCACACTGCAAGAACAATACCGCCCCTAACATTTTTTTTTATATCTAATATGTGCATGAAATCAAATAAATACAAACTGTTGTTTTAAAAAAAGTGTGTGTATAAGTATATACAGTAATACCTTGGTTTACGAGTTTAATTCATTCCAAGAGCGAGCTTGTACACCAAAACAATTTCCCCCATAAGAATGCACTAAAAATCACTCGATTCGTTCCAATGCCCATTTTAAATATTTTTTTTTGTTTTATCCTATTAATTGCAGTTAAAATTATAACCATTAAGATCTCATATAAATATTAATTAATAATTGACAGTTAAACTCTAAAAATACTTGACAATTTACTGTAACGTGCACTTTACCTTTGAGTCGCGTCGCTGCTGGCGTGAAGGAGACGAGAGGAGGGTTTTACTGCTTACAGGGAGAATTTCATCCCTTCTTTCTTACTCATCTTGAGGTCATTATCTATATGCTGTACTGTACGTATATATTTCACAACGTGAACAATAGCGATCACAATTAATGTTAACAACACGAGGTAAAACCGCTGTAAATCCCTTATAAAAGTATCACTGTGGTGAATGATGAACCAAACCAAGCGACGCTGAGAGAATGAACGAGTGAAGGGGTGATAGGCTTTGTGAGAGGCTGTCGTTAGGATATTTCCAGTAAAAATGCGCCCGAAGATGCTGAGCGTTAGGACTTTTCCACAAAAAATGCACGTCAGTGAGGGAAACATTTAAACATTTTCTCGCACTCCGATACAATGCTCGTACACCGATTTGCTCATATACAAAGTCACTCGTAAACTGAGGTATTACTGTGTGTGTATATATATATATATATATATATATATTCTGTAAACTAAGTTTTTTTTTATGTTTTTGAAATAAGTCACTTATCCTCTCCAAGGCTGCATTTACAGTATTTGGTCAAAAATACAGTAAAAACATTATTACATTACATTGTGACAATTAGCATTTCTTATCATTGACCGTGTTGAAAACAGTTTTGATGTTTCATATTTTTGTGGAATCTGTGATCATTTTTAAAATTACAATAGACAATTCAAAAGTAGCATTTATTTTAAACCAATATCTTTTGTATTAATAATTTTAATTTTACAAATTTAATGCATCCGTGCCGAGTAAAAGCCTTAATTTTAAAGCAGCAAATCTTAACGATATGTATTTTAAAAAAAACAAAAAAACCTTTACTAGGACTAAACTCTAAATGTAATTCACACAAATGATCATTACATCATTGTACATCATTACACTATGATATCACTATCATTTCCTGTTGTAAGTATACGTTCTGTTGGTTGACCACTTGTCACAGATACAATATTGGCACAATCTTCCTCAAGGACATATTATAGCAGTTGGTTTGATGGGAAACCATCTGCCACGAACATAAATGTCATATAAAATGTAAACCGTTGACTTGAACCCGTTCATGAGCAATATCATTTTCTCAGCACATACAGCATGACATGATTTATGAAAGACAAAGCCAAGGTGTCACCATGCATGGCCTCTATTTCCTTTTGGTTTAGACTCAAACTCATACATTAATGTGTTTGTTTTGAGCTATCATCATGATGGAGACTTTCAGTAATAAGGGTAATATGATAATCATAACTTCATAAAGACAGAAAGAAAACTCACCCTATCCATCAGTGTTTTATTATATTGTCCATGACTAAGCTAGACTACAGCTGGCAGCTGGGAAAGGATCATAGAGAGAAATGGAGAGAAAAAGAGAGAGAGAGAGAGAGATGAGGGCAGAGAGGAAATGCAGCTGTGCTCTTGGCACCCAGCTCTGTCCTGGGGTATGAGACAGACCAACTCATTTCCTGTCTCTTGACCAGGGCGCCCTCGTCCACCACCCTGTTCTTCTTCTGCCCATATTCCCATCATTTCTCTCTCTCTCTCTCTAGACTCTCCTTCTCTCTCTCTGTTTCTCCTGTTTCTTCATAAGTGCTGGCTTATGTAATTGTGTAATGGTTAAAGGGGTTGTTCAATCTTTTTTTTTTATCTGTTGGTCATTGTATGCATGCGGCAGATGGATTTGCTGCACCTCGTGCCATGTGCGGCACAGTTTTAAGATGCTGTGTCAAGTTAAAAATAGCTCACCTTATGACTCGCACATAGAAGAGCAGCATCAATGTCCATTTTAAAACTACAGACCAAACGGATGAGTCTGGCGGCGGGATTGGAATCTCATTAGCAAATTCCCATGGAATATGAAAATATATTTTTAACTAAAAACTGAAGATGAATTTAATTATGTATTTACAGCAATCCTATGTAATAAATGAATATATATATATTTTAAATATGTTTATTTTGTTTTAAATTGTCAATGTAGTGGTTTATTTATATATATATATATATATATATATATATATATATATATATATATATATATATATATATATATAACAAATACTATGCAAATACAATATATAAATACAAATATTAAACTCTATACATTACAATATGTATGACAAAGCCAAGGTGTCAACATACATTACAATATATATATATATATATATATATATATATATATATATATATATATATATATATATACATGTATTGTATTGTATATACAATATACAATACAATATGTTTGTATATATATATATATATATATATTGTATTAGCATAGTATTTGTTATATATATATATATATATATATATATATATATATAGTTTAATATGTATACAGTTTAATATGCATATTTTTATTTATTACAAGTCTTAGGCATAGTAGTATTTTTACCCCAACATAGGGGTTTTAATGCAGTTATTTATTTCTACGGCAAAATATTTTTTGAGGTGAAAATACTAGCGTGCCTAAGACTTTTGCACAGTTCTGTTTATATATATATATATATATATATAATTTAGTTTTTTGTGATAGTTGTATTGCAATATTAGATTCTGAAGCCTTAATATTAGCAATTGTTGCCCTCCAGCTATCTTTTTTTAACAGGCTCCTCTTCCTTGCAAGGCGTTCATCGCTGTCTCATTCTTTCAAACCATCTCAGTCTCTCGGCTCGATCACTTTTCTGTCTGCTGTACCTGCCGCCGCCTCAGTTCTCCTCAAATGTCGTGTCAGAATTGCAGCGTTGCTCCGTGTGTTGCAGCGAAGCGCTCGGGAATCTCTGGGGATAGTTCAGAGCATGGCTCACTGTTATTAAGTTTGTCTTATTTTGTCATTGCTCTCAAGATTTGTGTTTAGGCTTGGGGTGCTGTCCTGACCTGGCTGGACTCTTTTGGCGTGTTTAGATAAGACGTCACAGCCTTGTTTCTAGAACAGCTGGAAATACCACAAGTCATCTCTTATCCTCTCCGACCCCATCCTGTCATCCGATTGTTTGTTTTCAGCATGTATGCTTATAATGAGAGTTAACAGAAGGCAAGGTAGGGTTCTTTGCATTCTCACGCTGGCTTTTGTTGTATCTCATTAAAAAAACAAAAACTCTACAGCTTCTGCAAATTGGGTAGATGCAGATACCATCCTTTCCAATTCAATAGTTTTGATATCTTATTCAGGACCTCTTATATTTTTTAAGACATGTTATTACAGTCACTATAGGGATACAACGCCTGCAAATTTGATTGTTTATGCATGTACATCAAATTACAATGTTTCCAATTGCTTGATTCAGCGCAGTATGATATTTTTTTTTTTATTATTGAAAAAAGAGAATCTATTTTTTGATATTTTAATAGATATGTTTAATGTTAAAGCACACACATATACATATATAATACATATCTATAAAAAATTATAATATAAAAGTTATAAAATACAATAATATATATATATAATGTTATATTAGATGCAATTAATCAATTTTACAGCCCTAATATTTAGTAACTAAATATTATTGAACCAAAACTATTGAATTTTATTTTTATTTCATTTTTGTATTTTTTTATATTGTTTTACCATAAAATAGTAATGTTTTATTTATTTTTACCGAGAATAAAGAATCGAATAGTTTTCTTTTTTATATTTTTGTATAATGTTAAATGTTAATTTGACATTTAATTAAATAGTAATGTTAATATTTCGTTTTTTTATAAAAATAAAGATAAATAAAAATATTTTTATTATTATTTTGAATTCATTTATTTTTAAATTAACATTTAGTGTCATCATAAACCTACAAGGAAAAAACACGAATGCATGAAATGTAATACTTTTTTAAAGTACTAAAAGGTAGATATTTATTTCCTCAATCATTTTTTTGTAATCCCTGACAAAATAGCATACATAAAATGAAAATATTGTAGCAGTTTAAAGATGTGATGGATCACTAGTGAGGGAAGCTGCCGTCAGAGAGTATTCGACTCCAAAGCGTTAGTTGATCCAATTCTATTAACTACTCAACGCTGTTGTTTTTGTAAGTTGATTCTAGTAAACAGAGTCCTCTTTGTCCAATGTATTTGAAAACGAGAGGTTACACTCCGCTGTGGACACAGCTGGTACAGCAGTCGCTTTCAACACACGCCAACTGACTTCCACGGAAGCGTCTGCCTCGTCGCCCCTGGACAGGCCACACTTGTAAGTTTCGTCCGTGAGACTGATCGTTCCCCTAGGCCGTGGAGGTGTATCCGTACAGAAGTGACACCTGGTTTGTTCTCTCCACAAATCTCTAAATTAGAGCTGTCACATGCCTGCCTGTATCACGTCATAGCTATGAGATTGCCTACGCAGGGCCCTTGTTTAGAAGGATGGGTGATTTGTCACTGTTTTAATGCCTTTTCTTTATAGTCGTCGTTCCACGGAGCCGCTCGACGTGTCTGGTCTGTTATTACTTGCTCAAGGACAGTTTGATACCGTTATCAGTGACATTAGAGTGATATTGGATGCTTTATTCTCTCATTTTTCTCCAATGTTTACCTGATAAACGAATCTGTCCAGGTGTTAAGTTCCCTGGAGTGTGAGAGCAAAAGCCAGTCACGTTACATTAATGCCTGACACACACACACACACGCACGCACGCACGCGCACACACACACACACACACACACACACACACACACACACACACACACACACACACACACAGACTCCTCCTCTGTTCCTAATCCCAGTCAATCAGAAAGATGTATATAGATGAGTTTTCATACCTGTAGGCGTGGTTATAATTATAATTATAATCAATTATAATGCTAATAATGACTTTAACTTAAATAGTGAGCAATTGTTGCTTACTATATTTGTATATACAGTAGTGAGAAACAGGATCTGTATGTTTTAGATTTAAATTATATAAAAATATGTTTGTTTTTTTATTCAAATTGATGAATTAAACTGTTAACCTTTTTCCCCAAGTATACCAAATGTACTGAAACCAACATTTAAGGTAATTTAGTGTAATGTAGCATTAGTTTATGCATTAAATTAAGTCATTACAATGTTGATAGTAGAGTTTTGATAAAAATGTTTTAGAAAAGTTAGCACCACATATTTTATTACATAAGGGCTTTCGAATTAAGTGTTCTAATCCGGATTCTTAGTGCACTTTTTTTCATCATTACTGTGGGGGGAAAGCATTTAAAATCATTTAAAAACTGTATCACGATTTCCACAGAAAAATTATGCAACAACAATATTAAGCAGTATATATTGATAATAACTGATAATAACTGATAATAGGAACCATTATTAATGATTGAGTACCAATAATCATTTATAAAAAATTGGCAGCAAATCAGCACATTAGAATGATTTCTGAAGATTCGTGTCACTGAAGACTGAAGTAAATTCAGCTTTGCCATCACAAAATGTTATTTTAAAATGAACTTCTTCATAATTTATGATGTCCAAATTAATTCCAGCACACATGGGAATAATATCCAACACAAATGCACATTTTACAAAAAATCTAAGAAAAAGTTCAATCTAAGTTCGTTCCTAATTGATGTTTTGTTGCTTGTTAGAGTTATCAGCAGTAAGAGGGTGGAGCTTAGAGAATGGTCAATTCCTAAATTCTGTCTAAAAGTGTCATGTGTCATGTCTCCACCGGAGCGGTCGTGTGTTAACCAGACATCCTCTCTTCTGTAAACACTTCACTTTGTGTATATGTTTTTCTAGTGTGTGTGTGTGTGTGTGTGTGCACGTACACGTGAGGTGACCTGATGCATCTTGGCTTTATCCCCAAAGAGACAGATGTGCAAATGCATTGTGTGCGAACACATTAATTCTCTCTCTCTCTCTGGCAGCTGTGCGTAATCAGGATAATGCATCTGCAGCTTCAGTGTATCTGACCCTGGAACTGTGCTTACTGTCTATTGCAGTCCAAACCGTCCCCTCCATGTGTGCATTCAGCTTGAATAAATCTTTTTATCTTGCCATCAACACAAAGCAGCAAATTAGGATGTCGCCATCATTTGTTACAGATTCTTTTTCATTAGTGATGTTTGCTAAGGCAAGCATCACTAATTTTTTTCATATTTATTTATAGTGAGCTTGAAAAATTCCTCACTCTAAGTATTACTTTTCTGTGGCAACACACTGGCAAGCGCTCAGAACACTGTATCAACTATAAAACCAGACTTAAAATCACTCTAAACACTTTTATCAACCACATATCAATTCCCACTGGTATTTTAATACGTTTTCTATTGAACAATTGCGCCCCAGCCAGAAGAGGACAAAGGCAGATTATACCTCCTTTTTTTTAATTGAGGTTAGACAATGAAAGCAAAAAGGAATCATTTTGTTCTTGGTATTGAAGAATAAAACAATGAGGCATTGTTATGGAGAGGTCGCAGTGGGTTGTATGGGGTGGAGTTAATCACCTGTCAGAGCAAGAGTTAATGAAGAGATCCCCCTCTGTTCTTTTCAGCATGTGAGAAAGACACAAGGTCAGACATGCTATTAGTATTGTATATACGTGTTTGATTGATGAACCATTCCTTCTTTTACACTGGTTTCTTTTTTAATCATTGGGATCAAACTGAAATAGAATATTCAATATGTTTTAGAAATATAGAAAAATTATTTGATAATAATGAGGAAAAAAAGAGTTACCAAAGCACCAAATCCGCACATTTGAATGATTTCTGAAGGATCACTGAAGACTAGAGTAATGATGCTGACAGGATCACAGGAATCAATTGCATTTTAAAATATATTGAAATATAAAGCAGTTATTTTAAGTTATAATAATATTTTGCAATATTACTATTAAAATAAATAAATGCATCCTTGATGAGCATAGGAGACTTCTTTCAAAAACATAAAAAATATATATTATTTTAAATATATATTATTATATATATTTAAAATATATGTATATGTGTGTGAACATATTCCCATTTTATATATATATATATATATATATATATATATATATATATATATATATATATATATATATAATGTATATACATTATATATACATATACATATATATATATACACACTGAAACTCACACCATTGGCATATATAATATATGCTACATGTATGTAGCAATATATATATATTTATTTACTTTGTAATAGCTTTCACTGACTAATCATGCAGAATCTGTCTGAATAAAGTAAACAATTTAATTTATTTATTTATGTATTTTACACAAAAACTAAATGAATGCGCTCAAAAAAGAATCCGACTTCCAGTGCTAGTGTTTGTAGTGAGTGTGCTTTGAACCCATGCGTTCTGGTCCTTTTTACACATTTTTCCAGCATATGACAGCAAGATCCTCCATTGGGTTTTTATTATTAATTACACTGCCTCTTATCACCCCCGTGTGTGTGAGGGAGAGAGATATGGTGAGATATTGTGTTTGTGTGAAGGCAGAAGAATGCAGCGTGGCTAATTGCGTTTGGCCGTTTGTGGTGTAACGTATCTGCAGGCAGATTAAGTGCTCAGTCCTGAGGAGCACAATAAACGCAAAAACACACAACCTGTCTCTCTTCTCTCTTTCATTCCTCCCTCCCGCCTGTCTGTCGGTCCCGGTCTCTGTCTGTGAAGAGAGCAGAATTTTCTCTCTGACACAGAGGAGAAAGGAGCAATTACTCTGGTTTTGCCAGAGCTTTTATTGTAAAAAAAGTGTTTGTTCTCTACTGTATGCTGACACCTTTCTCCAATCCCGACTCTCAAACGGCTTAGATTAACAAATTGCACATTCAATGCTCTAAAAAGAATGTACTTCACTAGTGATGGTTAAGGATGTACACTTTTGAGTACATACCTTAATGTACACTACCTTTCAAATGTCTGGGATCAGATAAGATTTTATGCTCGAGTCTATGTTTATTTGATACAATATGCTTTTGTGAAAAGCATGACACATTTAAAAAAAAAAATTGATGATGAGAAAGTTCAAAAGAACAGCATTTATTTGAACAGTGTGAAAGTTGTAACTGATACTTTTTGATCGTTTTTATGCATTCTTGTTGAATAAATACAGTAATACCTCGGTTTACGAGTTTAATTCGTTCCCAGAACAAGCTCGTAACTGAAAATGCTCGTACACAAAAACAATTTTCCCCATAAGAATGCACTAAAAATCACTCGATTCGTTCCACATGACCATAAATGTCCGTTTAAATGTTTATTTTTTTGGTTTTACCCTATTAATTACAGTTAAAATCATAACCATTAAGATCTCATATAAATACTAATTAAATACTTGACAATTTAACGCGCACTTTAGTTTCACGCTGCTGGCGTGTTCCTGCTTACACTGAGCTTGAGGTCATTATCTATATGCTGTACTGTACGTATATATTTCACTACGTGAACAATAGGGATCACAATTAATGTTAACAACACGAGGTAAAACCGCTGTAAATCACCTTTAAAAGTATCACTGTGGTGAATGATGCAGCCAAACGGAGCGACACTGAGAGAATGAACGAATGATGGGCTTTGTGAGAGGCTGTCGTTAGGATATTTCCAGTAAAAATGAGCGCGAAGATGCTGAGCGTTAGGACTTTTCCACAAAAAAATGTGCGTGGACGAGGGAAAAAATTTCTTGCACACCGATACAATGCTCGTACACCGATTTGACTTTCCATGCTCGCATACCGATTTGCTCGTATACAAAGTTACTCGTAAACCGAGGTATTACTGTATATTAATTTGTTTTAAAAATGACCCTAAACTTTTGAAGGGTTGCATATAACTAAATTCATTAAAAGAAATTAATTAGAAATGTAAACACATTCCATTATCTGCCATGTTTCTTTTAAGCATTTATTTTTCTAAGGAAGTGGAAAGAAAAGGGTCTGAAACTCTCAAACTCTTCTGTAGTGCAAGATTAACCCAGAAATGAGAAAATTAGCCCAGAAAACATAGTTTTAGTTTAAACATGCTGCGATTTTGAGATGCACTTATCCTGATTTTGCATACTGTAGCATGGATAATATGTTAATTTTGGATTCCAACATAGACGCAGGACATCAGCCGCCACCTGTTCTCCAGAAGCCCGACTTGGATATAAAATATCTGTCCTGTGCAATCTGTGGAGGTGTGCTGGACTGCTGGACTGTAGAGGAGGATAAGAGACAGATGGAGGTGTGATGGAAGGGGGTGGCACATTACTGATTTATCTGGGCAGTGTAGGTGAAAGTCTCTCCTTCTCTTTGTCTCAGAAGCAAAAAAAGAGGAATTGTGTTTCCCAGAGGCGCTGGCTGTGGTGGAGACAGAAGGGGTTTGTGCTCGTGATAGACAGATGCATATCAGCCAGGCCGATTTATTTATTAAATTTTCAAATAGCAGTGGGAATGAATATTTTTTAGGAGAAATTGTTCAATGTGGATTTTTTTAATGGCTTATCTAGGGTGTGCTGACCAATGACCAATATAATTGTTGGCCAATATTACGCCCGACTTGTTATCATTACATTGAAATATATAATGTAATTTAATATGGATTATCCATAGCTAATCATGAGTATCAAGTGGGGTTGATAAGATTTTATTAATGGCTATTGTGTTCATTAAGGCTGCATTTATTTGATATAAAATATTTATATTTTATAATATTATGTCAATTTTTTTAAACAACTGTTTTTAATGTTTAAAATATCTAGTCTTATAAATATATAATATATCTAAAATATAGTCTTCGGTGTCACATGATCCTTCAGAAATCATTCTAATATACTGATTTGCTTGCTAATCATTATTATCAATGTTGAAAACAGTTATTTAAGCCATCCACATTATGTATTGCTTATTTTATAGGTAAAATTACTTATTTAGATTTTGAAGAAGACTGTGGTTCAAACTATTTTATTTAATCATCCAATCAAGCATGTAAATGGCCAAAGATTAGCTGATATTTCACTATATTTAATGAATAGTGTTATTTTTTACCAATTTTATGCACATATCATTATAATATTGGCCACCTTGCTGTCTAAATGAAAGCATTTTATCTTTGAAAATCCAATACATTGGTTGACTATTACTTTCATCTATAACACAGTACAAATAAAATTGCATGTCATATTTGTGTTGCTATAATGCAAGAAGTCCCATCAACTGCTGTCGCTATTGTGTGACTTAAATTGTTCCAGACCACACGCACACAGAGACACCAAGACAGAATCATTTATTCCACTGATAAAATGTTTTAATCTTGGGTGTGTGTGTGTGTGAGAAAGTTGTGGGAAGTGAGTTCCACTTGTAGCGCATTTCACTTGGGGCCCGACTGCAAATGCGAGAGTGTCCGTTAGGACACTCATTCTGTGGACCTTTTCCTCGAGCAGAAAGCTCTTGACGTGACCCACATACTTACACATGCTGCTTAAGAGATTGCTGAGGCAAAAGAGAGAGAAAGGGAATGAGACAGTGGGCGGAAAAGAGAAGAAAAGGAGGAGAGGGAGCTAGAGTTGAGGGCTCATGACTGATGCAGCACCCTGCGGGCTCTTACAGACGGATGGGAGACGGGTCCCTCAGATGGGACACAACTCTCATTCCCATTTTCAGATTCAAAATATGTTATTGGCATGATGGTTTTGCAAACAATATTTTTAAAGAATCATTAAAGCAAGAGCTGTAACAGTTAAAATTGGATATAATAAATGAAAAATATAGTAAGAAATAACTGTTTGGTGTCTCCTGTCCCATGCACATCTTTCATATGTTTGGCATTATCACTCATAATACACATTCTGAGGTAGCGCCGCATTTTTAGACTGCATCTTGGAATGCTTATGTGTTGCTGTCAGAAGGTCAGTTGTGTAAGAGTGTCTTCACTCTCGCTGTCTCTCTCTCTCCGTCTCTGTCTGGGGTTTTGGCATGTCTGTAATTAACAGTCTAAGGTGGAAATGCTGTAGGAGCCTGAGATGTGAGGGAGAGCGAGGATTACAAACCTGTGACGCCACACCGCATAGCCTCCCGCCCTCCCTTTGTTTGTTCAGTGGGACTCTCGGACGCCTGAGTGATCTATGGGCCTCAATACGCTCTCTGCAACACAATGTCTTTTCCTATACCTGACTGGCACGCAAAGGATGTTGCCAATTATACAAATATGTGCTGATAGATTGTGGTTAAGTGGCATGTGTAAATGTGTTGTATTTTAATTGAGTTTGGAAGGGGTGTGTATTTTTCTAACTCTTGTTCTATTAAAATATATGCTATTATTATAGACATTTATGTATGTATGTATATTTATTTATATATATATATATATATATATACATACAAATAATTAAGTGCTACTAAATGCAAAATATTCATCACATAATATGTATATATATATATATATATATATATATATAAATGCAAAATATTCACACACACAAAAAGAATTATATATATATAATTGTTTGCTTAATTGTTTGTCTAGTCTGTGGATAAGCGTCAAGTAAGAATTTCATTGTACTTTGGCTTTGCATAATTAATGATTAATCACATATTACATGATTATTTTTGTTTGCTTGAAAAATCATATACAACTTAACAAATAAACATATTTATTATCATATTGTGTTTAATTCTGCTCATATTGAGTATTTATTTATTTTTGTACTGAATGTTTTTTGGCAATGTTTTTTGTAAATAGTTGTTGTAACAGCATTGTTGCTCCAGATATTACTCGATACTGGTACTAAATTAAGTTGCACTTATAGAATATTTAAGAAGACTTTCCTGGAGCTCAAACAGTAGAGTGTGGTTCTTGCAACCCCAAGGTCATGGGTTCAATTCCCACAGTAAGCAAGAACTGATTAGAATGTCAATGTGTATCTTGAATGTAATGGGGTTCACTTTGAATACAAGCATCTGCCAAATGCATAAATATAAATGTAAGAACCTACTGTAAACAAAACTTGCTTCATTTCAAATCAGTTAACTCAGTGGTTCTCAAGTAGTGGGGCGCTTGACCATGGGGAACATGTTTTTTTCTTCCAGGGAGTAGGTTTTCTTGCACCGAACAAGAGCAGCAGATATGAAGTTCAGATAACAAACTCTTCACCCTTTGACGTGTACGATCACACCGGTGTTTGTGTCACGTGATCAACCGCTAAATTCACACGTGTTTTCACTCGATATCTGGCACTGATCCAGAAAAAGACGCGCTGAACTGCGGTGCAAACAAACACAGCGGCTCTTGTCGCGCATCACAGATCAATGAACTCATAAAAATTAAGTGACAAAACACATTCACTTCCACAGATCTGAGAATTTCAATATCAGGTAGTTGATAATGGAGCAAAAAAATTTAACAAAAGAGAAAAAACTAAATGAATGTGATGCATCTATTTTTGTGACTGCGGTATGTCACGTGACAAGCATGACGCGTCGCCATGGAAACAATAAAACGAAAGTTCCAAAATGGGGGGGGGGGGGGGGGGCGTGAAATATTTACTTCTTCCTACGGGGGGCGTGACAGAAAATAATTGAGAAGCACTGAGTTAACTCAAGATGTTGATTCAGTAACCACTTTTTGCATGACTTGCAGTAACTTCATGAGTTGAGTCACAAAAAGAACTGAGTCATCAGGTGTGTTTGAGTTGAATCGACCCCTGCGCAGACTAATGGTTTATGACTTCAAAGTACCGCGAGAGCGATTATAGAGCAGACGACTCCCTATCCTTTCGAATAATTCTCATGGTTCTTTGATGTCCGGTTGGTCTATTCAGCTCAGCTTCAATTTGAACACACATCTGTCTGCACTGCTCACGCAGATCCTACGCTTCCCTATCCCTAAACCTGCTTCGGTCAAGCTCCATCATTTAGGTCCACAGAGGTAAAGCAGGACTAGGTCAAAGAAAGATGTTTTGCCATTATTTTACATGTCTTATCCCTTTCACATCCAATTTGCACTGCAAAATCACATTCACAACATGTTAAATAATAAATCTATATTTAGTTCTCATCTCATAGCATAAGTTTCAAATTAAACACTTATTTTGCTGTGTCGTATGAAAAGATAGTGAGCTCTCACAAAAGTGTCTATAACATTGAAATTAAAGAGAAGAGAGCATCAATTCGCTTTTTTCCTCTCAATCTCCCTCATTCTCCACTTTCTGTCTTGGGAATGCTAATGATGGAAGAAAGGGAGTTGAGAGAGTGACAGCGTCGTCAGCGATTTCCTCTGCATTTTGAAGAGAACAAGAGAGGGAGAGGTTCACAGGGCCTTGAAATGAAAGAGCACTCCCATAATACAAGCACAATAAAAGGGAGGACTATTTCCAAGGTTGTTTTAGTAAGTTGTCGAGGCACAGTGGAGAGATGACCCCACAGTCTGACTCGTTGGAGATGGAAATCTAAACCGCTCCCCCTGCCTCCCTCATTCTCTTGTTCTTACATGCCTGGACTGTTTGTTTTGTCTCCATCGTTTACCTCCCTTCGCTCTCTCTCACTCTTTGTCTGTTCCTTTCCTTCTCTCACACAGACTCTTATTTTCTTCTCACTCTCGCTCCATCACTCTTTCCCTCGCCCCCAGTCTCAGGTGCATCTCTATGTTTCCCTCGGTGAGCCCACCTCACAATATGTTTATTAAAATGGCACGGCGGGAACTTCCGGCATCCGCTGCTTTAGTGCAGCGTGTAGTGCATGAATATTAAAATTGGTCCCGAGGGAGTGCGGCCAGTCAGCGGGCACTCAGAGGCAGGATGGATTCATTCTTACAAGTTGTTTATAACAAATTCTGCCCCTACCATCTGTATGTCGCAGCAGAAATCGAGACCAGGCAATGTTTTCCGATCTTCAATTGTCCAGTTTTCGCGAGCCCACGTGAAAAGTAACCTCAGTTTCCTGTTCTTAGAGGAAAAATTTCCTGTTCTCTGCCTTCAGAGATGCTCTTCTGATTACCTCGGTGTAACACAGTTCTTTGTTCGGGGAGGAAGGAGGCGGGAACCGGCGAACATTTCACAAATAAGTAAGACATAAATACAACGTAATGGCGGCAGTCCCTCACGGACGACTGCCGCCCACACAAACACAAACCACAACATAAAGTCCAGGCCTGGTCCTCTCTCGTCCTTCACTGTCGTCGCTCCTCGTTTTATGCCTCCACTCCTCCGTGAGATGCGAGACCGGTGGCTCTCAGGTGGCGCTCATTACCAGTCACGCCGCCGGCTCTCGTGACGCCCTCACGTCCCTCGACCCCGCCCTGCTCGCCACACCGTCTGGCACCAACAACCATGTTCAAAGTCACTTAAATCGTATTTCTTCCTCGTTTAAAATAAGCTCAGTTTGAACTTCGGCAGATCGTCTTGACCATGTCTTCATGCATTGAGTTGCTGCCATGTGATTGGCTGATTTGATATTTCCGTTAACAATTCCTTATATTTATATAGCACTTTTCTTGGCACTCATACCACTTTACATGGAAGATGGGAATCTCCTCAACCACCAACAATGTGCAGCTTCCACCTGATGATGCGACCGCACCAGAACACCCACCACAGGGTGGTGAAGCCAATCAGTATACAGGGATGATTAGGAGGTTATGATGGACAGAGGTCAATGGGCAAATTTGGCCAGGCTGCCAGAGTAATCCCCGACTCCCTATGAAGTACATCCTGGGATTTTTAATGATCATAGGACCTTGGTTTAACGTCTCATCCGAAGGACAGTGCTTGCTACAGTATAGTCTACCCATCACTATACTGGGGTGTAAGGACACACACAGTCCACAGGGTGAGCGTCTGCTGGCCTCACTATCTCTTCCAACAACAACGTAGTTTTCCCAGGAGGTCTCCCATCCAAATACTGACCAGGCTCAACCCTGCTTAGCTTCAGTGGGAAACCAGTCTTGGGCTACAGCAGTGGTTCTCAAATAGTGTGTCACGTGACAAGCATGACGCGTCGCCATGGAAACAATAAAGCGAAAGTTCCAAAATGGGGAGAGGGGGGGAGCGAAATATTTACTTCTTCCTAGAGGGGGCGTGACAGAAAATAATAGAGAAGCACTCGGCTACAGGGTGATGTGGTCATTGGATAACAAGTAGTTTATGTAAAACAGAAGTGGCTTTTTTGTAGCTCAATCAGTAGAGCATTGGTGCTCACAACACCAAGGTCACTGGTTCGATCCCAGGGAAAGCAAGAACTGATTCCATGTCTTCCTTGAATGCAATGTAAGTCACTTTGGATAAAAGCGTCTGCCAAATGTAAATGTAAAATGTAAGTAAAGCTGTGCTTTATGCTGAATATGAAGGGTTTTGGTGTTTTTGAATAGTGTTGTTTGTTTGAATAGTGTTGTGTTGTTTATGAATAGTAATAGACTACGATATGCAATACTGTGATTCCTAAACACTAATACAAAACATATTAGCACTAGGAGATGTAGAGTTGTGCATGGAAAAGCAGGGTGTGTCTGTGTCTGTGGTTATGAGTGGTGGTCCGTATTGAAGGTCAGCTGTGATCGATGCTTTTTGACATGCCCACGCAGAATGATGTCAGAGCCTTATATAGCAACTGAGTGAGCATGTGAATGTGGGTATGAGTGGTTTAGGACTTCAGAACAATTACGGTATGCTTTTTTTCGGAACTAAAGAAGCACTCTTTCACTTTGTGTGATAACCTTTGCCTCACCCCATACTCACAACACCATTTACCCCAAATGCAGGAGAACTAGAGATTATTTGCACACTGCAGTGGTTCTGATGGGTGCAAAGATGTTGCTTTTGTGCTTGCTCGCTCTATCATAAATGGCATTGTGTGCAATGACATCCACAGCATGGGTGCATCAAGCTTGCCATGCAAATATCAACACCAGGATCGGATGTTTGCACTTGTGTGCATAATATCACCCATGCATGCATACATGTAAGCGGCACAATGACACGCATGCAAACAAACGCACACCTGCAGGGTCACAACCTGACAGGTTTTAGGTATGCAAAATGTACCACAAATGAACTCAACTACTCTCTCCGCATCACATCTGCCTGTATAGGATCTCCATATTTCCATATGTGCAGATCTGGAACAGGGTTGTGAATTTCTCACCACAGATTTTTGCATTATGAGCAGACGTTTTATATGCGAGAGAATGAGGACGATATTTAGTGCTGCGTGTGTTTGTGTTTATCACACCCGCTGAAACTCCTGCATCAGCAGCTGCTGGGCTGTTTTGCATATGGCATTGGAAGAAGGGAGAGAAAAGATTGAAGTGGGATATGCATTTGCATACGTGGCGGCCGTAATGCGTCCTCAGTGTCACAGAGATACTTTCAGCTGGAAGCGCTGTGGCTTATTTGAATGGCTTTAAGCAGACCGGCATGCACAAGGCTGGGTGGCATGATATCACTCCAGAAGGGTGATGTCATGCGCCACACACCTTGCGTGAGAGCCAATAGGAGATTTAACTGCCAAACTCAATCTTTTCCTGCCCTTGTGTTTTGTACAAGTGAGATGACTAATTGCTGGCCAAATATAAATGTAAAGGACTAAAATGAAAGTGGAATTCATAGTTTGATTGGAAAAATTAGAGTTTTGATTACAGACTTTGATAAATATGATTTATAATGAATAATATAAATTTTTATATTTGAACTATGCATGCTCATTTCCTCTATTTATCTGTAAATCACATTTATCTCTACAAACATCATTTAATAACACTGTTAAAATTATCTCAGAATAAATATTGTTTTTTCATACTACGGTGTGTGTGATACTTAAAAAGTTACTTTAAATCACTTTAAAAGTTTATTTCGGTTTTAGTGTTTTTATTTATTTATTTATTTTTATTTAAATCAAATAATATACAAATTTTATATGAACCATGTATTAGTTATTGGTCATAACATCAAAATAATATGTATCAGACAATTTTAGTGTTGAAACATCCCTAAAATCTGTGCCTTTTTATTTAATCACATTGCTCTCTTGAATAAATATTATTTAAATATTATATTTGTATACTATTATAGTTTTTGTTAATACTTGTAGTATTACAGTAATATATAAAAATAAAATGAAATTTAATTCAAATAAAATTGAATTTCATTCAAATTAATAATGACATTTTTCCGTTTTCTCTTTAGTTTATTTTTTACAAAATTTCATTATGAGCTTTTTGTCACTTCTATTAGTTATTTTATATTTCTAAATACTTTTAATGTATTTTAATTAAAAATTATTTTGAATTTTAGTTAATGATAACTACTGTTTTTTCAATGTTGTCTTTTCAAATTATATTGCTGTGCTCTAAACTCAGGCTTTATTAGTGTGTGTGTGTGTGTGTGTGTGTGTGTGCGTGCGTGCGTGCGTGCGTGCGTGCGCGCGTGCGCATACGTTGCATTTCTGCCACCTTGAAATCCTGCTGAAATGCGAGTCCATCTTTCTCTTTTCCCAACATCAGTCTATTTGTCTTTCCACAATTTTTTTCCTCTTTTTCCCCCCTCCATATGACATTTATTTATCTTCAATCCCTCTATCCAAAAGAGTGAACTTCCTCGGAATCAAGACTCACAAGCAATGCCGTATCACATGCCTTCTCTATCCTCCCGCCCCACCGGCTGTGTCTGCGGCAACATAATGTGTTCTGCGTTTGTCTTTATTACTCGACTCAGTCAACTAAAATGGGTACAATGAGGTCTTACGGCTGCGATGTAACGAATGCCAACTTTGGGCTGAATGGAACAGGTTGCACATGAACTGGTTTTGGGCCAAAACATCTGTTTCCCTCTGGCTCTCTCTCTTCTCTGTGGTGGAAGTCAATAATTAAAAATGTTGCCTTGGCAATTAGATGAATTTTTTGTATCTTTTATTTTTATTTCAGTTACGTTTATTTTATTGAAAGTCATGTTTTTCAGTTAACTATAATAACAGAATTTGAATGATTCTGCTGTGACTGTTCTTGAAGTTCACCCTCCACTTCTGTGTGTATGCAGAGCTCCAGAGATCATCCTGGGTTTGCCCTTCTGTGAGGCCATAGACATGTGGTCCCTGGGTTGTGTCATCGCTGAGCTGTTTCTGGGCTGGCCGCTGTACCCCGGAGCATCTGAGTATGACCAGGTAAGACATTGTTTTAGTAATTCTTTAATGCATCATATTGGAAACCGAATAGAGCCATGAGATGAGCCCTGCCATTGTTTCAGTCATGTGCTGGCATTCAGCTAGTCAGAAGTTTCCACCATTAATACGTTTTAGAGTATTTGTTGTAATCAAACCTGGCTGTTCCCATATGGCTGTTACCCAGGCTGATTTGGGACACCTGGGGCACCAGCCTCTGTGGAGACCCTCTCTTAATGCCCCGCACACAATAAAAATGGCAGAAAACACAATGCATGTTTTCCATTTTCTCATAATTATTTTGCTACATCTCAACAACTTAAGCTTTTCAAAATTCCATCTTTGTCAAATAGCTGCTAAAAATATAATTGACTTAAGTTTGTTAATGTCCAAATATTAAGGAATTACGCTGCAAATATAAGAAATAAAGTAGCAGTTATGAGGAATATTCACAATAGTTGTTCACAATTATTTCAACATTGACAGCAATGACATATGCAAAGTTCATTCATAACTGTTTGATATAAATGTACCATATTTTCCCACATATATCCCGCAGACGCAGATAATCTGCACCCTCATATAGCCCGCAGGTTGTGGATGTGTGCGCGCAAAAATTGTTGGCATAACCCGCACCCTTATATAACCCGCACCCATAGATTGATGAACTTTTTTGTGTAAGTTCACATTTTGAATTTCGAATGTTGCTCGCATGACGTCAATTATCTATAAGTGTTCAGGCTCGGTACACAGTGCTTGTGCGCGAAATTCAAACAACAAGAAAACAAACACAAGTCAGAATCAGAAGAAGAAAAAGCAGTGTCTCCCGCTGTGCAGCAGCACGTCCCTTAAGAAGCGATTCTACAGGTGTTGATCATCGATGAGATCAGAAGAGCCCGCCCTCATGCAGCACAGCCAATCACGTCTTCTTGCATGATTGACAGGTCAGACAGCCTATCAGCGCCAGCTGTCAGAGTGACAGTACAAGCGCCAGAGACAACAACCCTCGCAAGAAAGAAAAACTGAAAGAAAATACCGCAAAAAAACCCTTAAATCCTTAGGGACGTAACAAATATATTGAAATATTGTTACGTGTAAAAAAATTGTGGCATAGCCCGCACGCTTATATAACCCGCACCCCCTGCGGGGCCTGTAAAATCTAGTATAACCCGCGGGTTATATGCGGGGAAATATGGTATATGAAGGCCTTACTTTCCAGGCCATCATCCATACTTGAAATTCAATAGCCACTAATGATACAAGTAGATGCACTATAAAGAAATAATATGTTCCAACTGGAAAAATGACTGACAATGACATTTCCTCTATGATATTCATTTAGATAGATTTTTAGATGGTGTAGAGGATTCTTGTTTTGTGTGTGTGTGTGGCCATGCTGAGAGAGCCATCTCCTTTCTCAGAAAATGGCTGTGAAAACATCCCTCAATTACTGTTTGTGCTTAAGAGTGGGAAAACAAATCTGACTGTTGGCTGGGGCCCTGCTCTCTCAGCTCTCCTGAAGTGCTGTGTATTTGTGTGGAAGTGTGTGTGTGTATGTGTTGTCTGACTTTCATCTCTCTCTGGCCCCTCCATAGTTCTGGACACATGCCACAAACTGCCCAATTAGCCCAGATCCCGAGCTCTAAAGTGAGGCCTTCTCTGAAAAAACAAAAAATGATTCTGGCTTCATGGAACAGCCCAGGGCCAATGTTCTAGCTCTAAGCGAATCAAAACCGTCTTTAACAAGCTCTTAAACCCAGCAAAGGACTTTGCAGCTTTGTCTCCCACCATTTCTGTGTATTTTTTTCCGGCCCTCATTTGGTGCATTTATGAGGTCTTGTATTTGGGAAGCATTTCTGAGGTCTTGTGTTAAGGACAACTCGGCTGCCTAGTTTACTTTTGATTTTCAAGCTTGAGGAGTTATGTTCAGCCTTTGATTCTTTTCTAATAGCGACACTTTGAAATCACAAGGAGTGAAACTTAAAAAGTGAGTGGAAAAAAATCTGTTATTCTATTTCATAAGACGGTAAATGAGCCAAACACAGTGATCAAGGTCTCTTGAGCAGCCATGAGCTCGTTCTCAGGGTACGGGATTGGCCGATTGGCAGGGGCCACGGAAGAGATTATTATTATCATTGTGGATTTCTTTGGCTGCCAGGCTCTTGTCTTTATGTTTTTCAGGTGTGTGAATGCTATTCTGTGTAATTGCAGACCTGTAAAAAGAGGTTTTGGCTGGGGAAATCAGTCTCATGGTGACAGCATTCATCACAGATGCTGTTTACTCGGCTTCTAATGCTGGAATGTTGAAGTTGTGTCATCAGCGTGGCAGCCAAGTGACTGATATGTTTTCAAGCAGACAAAATGTCATCAGTCTGTTTTAACGCAGCTCACTGTTGCATTTCCCAGAAGTCCGCTTGCGTTAGTCAGGGGTTCTTGCACCAAAACCAGAATCATTTCATTCTTTAATAAAATAAAAGTTAACAAAGCAATCTTTCGAAGAAAAGGCCTGATGATGTTAATGATGATCAAAATGAATAATGTCTAAAAAACTATGAATAAAAAATTTACAATATAAATATAAAAATACAATTATAGAATTAAAATAGAATTTGATGTACATGTTCAACAGACTTTGAGTTCCACTGAAGCTTTAAAGGGATGGTTCACCTAAAAATAAACATTTTATGATTATTTACTCAATACTTTCGTTCACCTTTGGAACACAAATGAAGATATTTTTGATGAAATCTGAGAGATTTTTATCCCTCCATATTAAGCTACACAGATACAACTTTGTAAGAGACTGTAAGATCTATGTGAATTGAGCTGTTTAAGTCAAACATTTTTCATTTTATATGATGAACAGATTGCTTTTCAGAAAAGATTTTTAATTTTTAATCATGAATTCATCAAAAAGATCTTTTCTGAATAAAAATCTTATAGGTTTGGAAGGACATGAGGGTGAGTAATAAATGACAGATTTTTCATTTTTGGGTGAACAGATCCAGGTCTTCTGTTTTTGATAAAATTACAGTAATCCCTCGTTTATTGCGGTTAATATGGACCGGAACCCCCCCCCCGCGATAGGTGATAATCCACGAAGTAGGATCAGCCAATCAGCTCACGGGATACATCCACTCATGCTCTCATTGGTCGATCTCGCGCCAGGAACCAATCACGTGTCTTGTCCGAGTGCCCGTGGGTGTGTACAAAGCATCAGAGAGACTTTCCCTCTTTTTCTGGCATCCTAGGAAACCGTTTCTCTTGCATCACGATAAAACAACGCTGCTTTCCACAATACGGCTGCCGATATGTCAGTATTTTTGAATTTGTATTTTTCAATAAATATCCACGAACCACGAAGTGCCGAGGGATTACTGTATTATTTATCTTATCATTATTTTTTGTTAGAATTGCTATACTTTTTCTTTTTTTTTTAAGTTGACATAAAACATAAAGTCATTATATTGGATAAGAAATAAATGTATTGTAAAACCTCAATTTCGACATCTTGTTGACTTTATCTGTTTATTAAAAAAAATCTTTACAGTATATAACCTGTTCTTGCATACCGGTACTAATTTCAATAAACTGGCGTGGAAATTTGTGTTATGATCTTATATCTTCATTTATAAAATGAATAAAACAAGAAAATCCCGTTTTCATCCCCTTTAACTGTATTAAAGCAGTGAATATCCAGCACCACATTTGCAACATAAGCTGTAAATCACATATTGCATATGTTTGTCTTCCACCAGATCCGGTACATCTCTCAAACGCAGGGCTTGCCAGCAGAGTATCTGTTAAGTGCAGGGACGAAAACAACCAGGTTTTTCAACAGAGACCCTGACTCCACCTATCCTCTATGGAGACTCAAGGTAAAATCCCTCACCTTGTTTCAATTTCACAGTTCCTCAATCTGTCTCATTTTATTTGCATATAATATACATCAACAATATTATTATTATTATTATCATAACAATATTTCAATTCTCTCAATCTCTAAACTGACTCATCCTCTACACCCTGTTAACCAACGAAGGGGCTAATGCGAGCTAAATGAGTTTTGTGTGAGAGGATTTGGCAACCAGAGCAACGTGGGATGAGTCCTGCTTAACAACCTGTTCTCAATTTTCCATTTTTCGTTCCTCCGTCCCCTTATGCTCTTTCGCTCCACATTCCCCCATCCTTACTGGGCCGGTGGCTGGTTGCCTGTTGTCGATAGTTTTCTCTTTAGATTAACTTTTGGTGAACTTTGCAAAGCTTCACTTGGGAAAACTTTTATGATATTGAATATATAACATATATATATATATATATATATATATATATATATGATATGGATCCAATAAAAACTGTAAAAACTTGTCCTGCGTAGTCAATACCTCTTTAAATGTTTTGGCCCTCAATCAATGCTTGTGTCTTGGACTGTAGAAATACTTAACTCAGGAGATACTTAACTTCCCAGAGATAAGGCTTTATCTTTCATAGTTCAGGAATCTTAATGGAGTTCTCAGTTATGTTTCAAAGTATCAACGTTGCCTCAGATGTTTCTCCTAAAATAATTATTGTACAGCTTTCCTGTTGCTCAAGCAGTAGAGCATTGGTGTTAAAAACGCCAAGTTCATGGGTTCGATTCCCAGGGAAAGTAAGACCTGATTAGAATGTCAATGTGTACCTTGAATGCAATGCAAGTCGCTTTGGATAAAAGCATTTGCCAAATGTAAATGTTGTCAACCTTGATTTACTTCTGTTGTAATGAGAGCTTTGTTCCAGTCGCATTGAGACATTTTAAATGATACCAAACATGTATAGTGTTGTATGATAATTGCTCACATCAAACCAGCTCACCTTTCCTGTAGCTCAAGCAGTAGAGCATTGGAACGCCAAGGTCGTGGGTTTGATTCCCAGGGAAAGCAAGAACTGAAAATGTGAATCTTGAATACAAAAGCGTCTGCTCAATCCATAAATGTAAATGTAAATGACATATATTTAAAGGGAAAGGTCACCCCAAAATGTAAATTCTGTCATCATTTACTCACCCTCATATTGTTCCAAACCTGTATGACTTTGTGTCTTCTGCAGAACATAACAGAAGATATTTTCAAGAATGTTGGTAACCAAACAGCTTCAGTTTCCATTGACTTTCATTATATGGGAACGAAACTTACCAACATTATCCAAATATGTTCTTTTGTGTTCCACAGTAGAAAGAAAATCATGAAAGGTTTAGAACGACAAGAGGGTGAATAAATGAAGAGTATTAGGGTTATTCCTGATGTTCAAAGTACTTTTCCAGTGTTTGATGATTTTTTTAAGTGGAGGTCATTTTTGTTTGCACTTACAGACACCTGAGGACCACGAGGCAGAGACAGGTATCAAATCTAAAGAGGCTCGCAAGTACATCTTCAACTGCCTGGATGATATGGCACAGGTAGGAGTTTCGTACCTTTGTTCATACCACAAAACCTGCCTTGAGCTTCAACAGAAGCAGAAATCTGGCTCATGGCTAATAATAACCTCCCTCACCTTCAAACATGTTTTGTCTCTGACTCTGTTACACAGAAAACTTTGATATTATGTAACACAGGACATGACTCAAAAGCACAATGGTGCATGGTAACCTTATTCCTCTGGGAGCTATTCAGTGATAAGACATGACTTATGACCAACTGCAAGTTCTTGAAATCAGCATGTCTCATCACCGGTTCGGTCGTCAGATGTCTGAAAGGGTCCAGGCCAACAATGACGCAAACCTCAATTTGGATTTTCCCATAAGAACCGACTCCATCCCGCTTCATCAGATAAAAATGGCTGATCTAATTTTCAGCAAAGACTGAATTCATGGAAATATGCTTATGCTTGGATACGCTTAATCTGTAATGTATCCATGCACGTGTCCTGTACAACAACCTTGTTTTACAAGAATTACATCAGTGCCTCATTTTCAGGTCAGGTCCTCTGATGTTATGATCTAAGTACTGACTTGCTCTAAAGTCCAGTATTCTGCAGTGGGCTAGTATACTACCATACAGGCAACAAAATATAATATCCTCATATCATGCTATATTAAAACCTCATTAATATAAAAGGATGGGAAAGTATCTTTGAAAAGCTATTAGACAGACTTAAACTGTCAGGTTTGCAGAAAGTGAGGACTCAATATTGAAGGGTGGAAAGGCTTTTTTATTAAACAAAAACAAAAACTCAAACAAAAACTGGCCCGAGGGGGAAAAACAGAACTGGACAGACTAAGCAGGACAAGACTCAGAAATACTAGACACAGGAGTAACAAAGTATAGACAACGACGCGACACAGGACAGCAAATACGAAGGGATTAAATAGACACAGGAGGAATTGTAATTGATTGGAAAACAGCTGGGACAAGTCAAAGTTAAACAGGGGAACAAGGTGGGCGGGGTACACAATGACAAGACATGAACACGCAGCCAATGCGAACGCACATCGCCACGTGTTCACATGAAACAAAGACAGCGCGCAGCTGGTGACAACCAAACTGCACGCGACACAGAAACACAACGTGAAAGCACGCGGCCGATGTAAACACGAGCTAGCGAGAACTTGCAAACACTCGTCTCGAACGCTCACCACAAGGACAAACACACGGGCCATGAATGCCCGAATCCCGACACAAAACTATCAGGACCCGACATCATGACCAACACACAAGACATTACACAGACAACAGAGCGCGCGACTCGAGACACTAGAAATCGAGTGCGCCTCAACAAAACATGAGACATTACGGTAGTGTCAGAGCTCTGCCACAACACCAATTAATGACTAGACCGAATGTGGCAGAACCCTGACATAAACCAACTCTAATAATGATAATAAAACAAAAAAGATGTGAACACTGTATGATAATAAACATCTGAATAATAATAATAATAATGCAGATTATAATAATAAAATGATTTATTCAGAAAATAATGTATTTGTTTATTAAATGTAATTTATGTATTTATTAAATAAATGTGTTAAATGATAAATTATAATAATAATAAATCAAATAAATGTATTATTATTATTACATAGTAAATCATAATAAAATAAAAACCACAATTTGAAATTTGAAACAAATTAATATTTATTTATGAATAATTATTCATATATAGTATACATACATAATGTATGTATAATGTATATATTAATATATATATAAAATAATGATAATTGTACAAAAGTATGACACAAAATGCAAACAAACAAGCAAGGAAAAAATTAAATAAGGTCTTTATGTATTTATATAACCCACTTTAATGTAACATGTTGTTAGCCTCATAGCCTCAATTGCCTAAGTCATATTTCAATGTTTTCGGAAAACACGAAAAAACTCAAAACTGCCTAATTCAAAGAGATGACTAACTGATAGTGTTTTTGGATCCTAATAAGTGTTGTGATTGGCTAAAGACATTGGCAGAAAGGCAGGATGATGCAGCAGTGGAAGGACAGTTAAAATAGGCAGATATCACAATTTGGACAAAAAATGACTTAGGCAATTATTCTATGAGGCTAACGATATGATTGTTTAGAGGCTAACTTTAGATTAACCAAACCGTGTTTTCTCAGTTTGCGCTCTTACAGCACTGCCAGTTTGAATGAGGAACATCTGCGCTGCTGTCTCCATGATATCCACCTGTCTATAAATTGTTGAATACGGCACTTGTGATTTCAACCGATTTAAATATGACAGTCAGATGTGAAATGGAGAGTGAGAAGAATGATTGTTCTCAGTTTCATCATCTTCAAGAGACAGTTCACTAAATGTGCGTGCGTAACCGTTTTTGTGAGATTTGTGTACGGCAGCTATGCAGGCACTCCCCTCGCATGCGGTTCATATTCTGTGTCCTAAATGATAATTTTTCCTCTCGTGTCATAGATTATTTCTTTATCGTGCAGCAGTGTGATGGAAACAGAGAGAGAGAGACAGAGCAGGACTAAAATAGCATGCATAAAAGAGGACTCTGATTTGCGCTGGTGACTGGCGGTGTATCTGATAGCTTGGGGTGGTTAGGCCACAAATAAACAGCATGGCGGTATGAAAAATGCGTTAGCCATCTCTGACAGGGATTCCCAGTATTTAAAAAAAAAAGCCCTACTGCACTGATTTTCACCTCTGGCAATAAAGGCGTTTTTCTTCAAAAAACTTCACTTTTATGTCCCGGGGGGGATTTCAACTTTTATTTATTAAAATAGTCTTTAAAAAAAAATCTATGTCTCCATATATATTTGGATATATTTTTATATGCCTTGTATGTATAGATTAAATTCTTTTAATTTTATATTATATCATTTTTTAATACTGTCATGTGGAATTATATATATATGTGTGTATGTATTTGAATTAGTTTACTTTCACGTCCTCAGACAGGCGGGAATATCTGGTCTGGCATCTGATGCGTTTCTAAAGGATCTGTAAATAGCTGTAAATAAGAGAGCAAATATTGGGGAATATCAGAAAGGTTATTGCTGCCCTCTGAGAAAGGCTCACACTTTTTGACTGACAGACCTGTGTATATTAATAGTCGTGCACGTCAAGCACTGTGGGACTTGGGAGTTATTTACACACAAATACTCACATGCATTATTTACAAAAGCTGTAAGATGTACGATACGGCTGAAAGATTTCAACATTTGAGAATACCCAGGCTTGCATTAAACACCATTCGGTTTTGAGAGAGACTATGCATTCTGCAATTATGCTTGCTAATTTTTCTTAATTTGTGGATTAGCACTGTCCAGTGCATTTACAAATATTACCTACATAAGCAACGTTTGCAATTTTGCATGAAACATTTTCCCTGCATTTTCTGTGCAGATTTTTTTTTTTTGGGGGGGGGGGGGGGGGGGGGGTGATAAAATGTGTTAAATGAAGTTGAATGCACTACATTTTTATTGCTAAGTGAAAGCATGATTAAATTAACCAAAGTTTTTCTTAAATGAACACACATGAGACAGAACATTGTAATTCTAGAATTTTTGAGTAATTTCATTTTCTGGGGAATTAAGTGGGCACAGATGCAGGCATGGTTGCGTTACATCAGAAAAAGAAGGTAAGAGCTTGTTAACCATGTTTAAGGATCCCTAAAGAACTTGTTGGTCTCTGTTTGTTAGTCAATGTGTTTCTTTCTTTCTCTCTCATTTCTAACTTTCATTTTTTCTTCTTTTGCTGTTTGCAGGTGAATATGACCACCGATTTGGAGGGCAGCGACATGCTAGCGGAGAAGGCAGACAGGAGGGAGTTTATTGACCTGCTGACCAAGATGCTGACCATCGACGCAGACAAGAGAATAACGCCCATAGAGACACTCAACCACCCCTTTGTCACAATGACACACTTGCTGGACTTCCCACACAGCACACAGTCAGTTCAACAACATCAATAGGAAAAAAACATTTTTTGGGGGGGGGGGTTGTAAAGGTTATATAGTTTTATCAAATGTGTTATTGTGTTTAGATCGCTGACTGTCCTTTTTGTTTCTGCAGCGTCAAATCCTGCTTCCAGAACATGGAGATTTGCAAGCGTCGGGTGAACATGTACGACACAGTCAATCAGAGCAAGACGCCCTTTATAACACATGTAGCCCCCAGCACCTCCACCAATCTCACCATGACCTTCAACAACCAGCTTAACACTGTGCATAGCCAGGTCAGTATCCACACACACACACATTTACATGATCACATCTGTCTAGTGACTTCCCATTGCTTTGCATTATTCTTTCAAAAAGCTATGATTGGTAAAGCAAAAATTAAGTTTGTTTGTTGTTGGTAGTGTTAGTTTCTGAACTAGCTGGGTCGAAATGACCAAAAATGAACCTATAAGCTGAAATGAACAAATGTGATCAAAAGAAAATTAGTTAATACACTGCAATAAATATTAAAGACAAATCTAATCGAGAATGAAGATATGTAGTTAAGTTATGATATAAAGAATATTTGTAAATAAATAATAATAATTAAAAACAAATTAATGTACTTAAAACATCCTTAAACAAGACTAAATATAATTCAATAAATTATAAGATCCTAAATATTGAAATATTATTTTAAAGGAGTAAATATATGTCTTTATGAATAAAACTTAAAAATAAAAATATTTGAAATTACACATTATTAAATGTTTTGTAAAAAAACTAAATCTTTTTGTAAAAAGATAAATGCACCTGAGATGCCAGATAAAATAATTTAAGTTCATTAATATTTTAATTATTATTAAATATTTAAATAATTATTATTTATCATTATTCATTTGTAAAATAAAATAGTGTGTGTGTGTATATATATATATATATTTTTTTTTTTACTATATATGTATGTGTGTTTATATTTATTGTTAAATGTTGTGCTTCAAACAAACAACATTATGTAGTAAAACATTTTTTATGGAGATGGAGACAAGGCTTTTATGGGCCAGTTTGTTTTTTTGAGCACATCATAGAAAAAATATAGTAAATTGTATTTCAAACTCACAACTACAGCCAAGTCAGAACAAACACAACAACAAACTACTTTATTTGTATTCAGTTGCTACCTAAACCCTTGCCGATCCGTAGTTCAGTTTAGTTTCCCTTAAAGCTGCAGATAATTAATTGCATTACATGCACAGACTCATTTGCTGTGGGACAATCCAAAGAAATTAGTGTAGAATTGGTCCATTGACCACTAACAGTATCGGATGACTTCCTTCACAGGACAGAACACCAGTCATGTCATGGGCCATTTGGGCTGTGTGTGTGTCTGTGCCTGAGTGTGTGTTTCCAGCCCTTTGTCACAATGTGCTGATTAACAACATGACAGCCTCTACTTCCTGCTTGGCTTGCATTTTACTACTTTGCAGCCTTAAAGATTGCACCACTTTGTTTCCTTCTCTTCTTTTGTTTCCTCCTGTTTTGCCTCAGTGCAGTTTAGCTTCACCAGGGAGCGTTTGTTTAAACTGCTGACAGAAGGCCAGGAATCCCGTAATGCCTTCATTTTGAGTTCTTTGATCGGCTCAAAATGTGACTTTCCCCTTCAAATAAACACGTCTAAAGTCAAAAAGTCATACGGCTGTAATGTTATGGCATTCCGGTCTCTCATTGTGTGGGGCATTCAGTGTGTTCGAAGGCAAAGCTTGTGTTGCATTAGCCAGCTGTGAGGGTGAAGTGTTTATTTTGTGTGATGAATGCCATGGCGGCGTATTGATTAACTCTCTCCCCTGGTGCTCGTCGGCCTTGCTAAACAGGGAAAATGAAAAATGAAAAGCTCTGTACTGAATTCTCCCCATACAAGCCTTAATGAAAAGTCTATAATTACTACCTATGGTATGAGATGAAACAGTATTGCTTTAGTAACTGATGAAAGTAAATAACACTGTCCTCCAGTAAACTAACAGGTTTTGATGGTGCACCAGAGTTTAAATACATATTTTTTGGCCTGCTATTTTGTTTTCGCCCCTTTCTTGGAAGTGAACAACAGACATTTTACATGGAAATACAGTAATCCCTCGCCACTTTGCGGTTCAAGTTTCGCGGCCTCAGTGCATCGCGGATTTTTCAAAAATATTCATCAAAAAATAAAAACCATATCGGCAGCCATATTGCGGAAAGCAGCGTTGTTTTATCGTGATGCGAGAGAAACGGTTTCCCAGGATGCCAGACATTGAGATAAACTCTCTCAGAGGCTTTGTACACACCCACGGCACTCAGACGTGATTGGTTCCCGGCGCAAGATCGACCAATGAGAGCACGAGTGGATGTATCCTACTTCACGGATTTTCACCTATTGCGGGGGGGTTCCGGTCCACGATAAACCACGATAAACGAGGGATCACTATATACATGGATGGTCATGTCTAGATGTCTTCTACCAATGTTACAGATAGGGTTGGTTGATGAGACACTACAAATAAATTGTTTACAAATTTTGCATGTGAAAACGGTTACCATCTAAACATGATCTATTCAGACTTGACCCTTGACCTTTTGCCTTTTTATGTACTGAGATTGTACAGAAAGAGTTTTGATACCACTAAGCCATAGCTCAGACCATTTTATTTTGTAAGTTTTGAACAGACACATTAGATCAGGAGTAGGCCAGACTCAAACCCACATTTCTCATAATAGCACTATATGTCAACATATTGTCTGAGCATGTGTGCCGCCTGCTAAGCCATCGCTCAGACCGTTTTTTTTTAGTTTTGTTCTAAACAGGCATATGGAAACTTGCGGGTTTAAGCCTGGCCTACTAATTTCCAAATGAGCTCCAAAGCTCAAAATATTCATGCCGGAGCATGAGCACTGACCGCTAAGCCATCTCAGGCCATGTGGGTTTTTTTGGGTGGGGGGTGGAAATTCCTTACAGGTACATGAGAACTTGATTTGGATAGATCCAACCCCACATTTCCTAAACAACCTTCATGGCTAAAAATATTCATGCTAAGCCATGGCTCTGAAGTTTTTTTGTTGTTTAGAGCAGCCCTTTCCAGCCCTTCTCCCTTTTTTTTACTTCCGGCTATATTTTTGGCTTGTGTTTTCATTATAAAGAGAGAGTGACTATGATGGAAAGACCCATACAATTCTTTTGAGAAGCACATTCGGTTCACCGTTCTAGATGGAGGAGTGGGAGTTCCCTCGTTCATCAAACCTCCTAGACGGCGCAAATTCCTCATTGATAGATGAATAAACAGATGAATGTGCTGCAGTCAGGCTGGATTAAAAAGCACTGGAGGGGAAATCTAGAGCAGAGGCTTTGAAGAACAGATTTTCTCTCCCCTCACCAGTTAGATCTGTGTGTATATTTAATCATAGCTTTAGCGCAATGAGGGATCATTATCTGCTGCTAATGAGACTGAGCAAATTCAATGAGTTGAAGGGTCCTAACATTGATGGAGACTGTAACACAAGAGCATTGATTGAAGCTCTCTCACCTCCTCTTTCCTCCTCCCTCACGCTCAATAAGTCATTTTATAGAACATGCCTGAACCCTAATGCCTAATGTCTGCACAGCTAATAGAGCGTTTTTGTTAATAATACAGAATAGGGTTGTGGTTTTTGCTGTACGAAATTATTTGACATAAAGCATGGTTCCCTGTGCCTGCAGCTTTCATCAGCAAATTTTTTTGGGGACATCCATCCTGCATATTGACAAACATTTTAAACAGTTCATCATTTGCTATTCTTTGAAATTTTTACCCCACATCCCTCTCATTGTTGTTCCACCCAATCCTCACACCCACTTCCTCATGCTTTTATTTGTTTGTCTTTGTTTGTTTGTTTGATTCCATCGGTTCCTTTAGGCCACCAACCTGGCTCCCTCTTCCACCAGTGCCACCCTTTCCCTTACCAATCCTGATGTCTCCATACTAAATTACCAATCTGCACTCTACCAGCCTTCTGCGGCCCCCATGGCTGCCGTGGCCCCCAGGACCATGCCCCTCCAGCCCGGTGCGCCACAACTCTGTGCCGCGCGACCCGATCCCTTCCAGCAGGCCCTCATCGTCTGCCCACCTGGCTTCCAAGGTAAGAGCTGTTTTAGTTTATACTAAAATCTATACTAAAAGTTTATACTATATCTTTGCCTAAGCTACATACCGTATATTATGTTATTATGCCAGTACTAGTTCACAAAAATTACCGTATTTTCCCGCATATAATCCTCATATACGCACCCTCATATATCCCGCGGGTTTTGGGGGTTTGTGTAAAAAATTGTTGGTATAATCCGCACCCTCAGATATCCCGCACCCATGATGATTTTTTTTGTGAAGTTCACGATTCGAATTTCGAATGTTGCTCGCATGATGTCAATTATTATAACTGTTCAGTCTCATTACACAGTGCTTGTGCGTGAAATTCACACAATAAGAAAACAAACAAGTCAAAATCAGAAGAAAAAGAAAGAGCAAAGTAGTCTCTCTCCAAAGCCCTCTCTGCAAATTAGTCTCTCCTTCTCCCTCTCCTTCTCCCTCTCCGCGCTGCGCTGTGCACGTCCCTTTGCTCGTCCCCTTGAAAGCGTGTTGATCGGATGAGAAGAGCACGCTATCATGGCAGCACAGCCAATCACGTCGTCTTGCATGATTGACAGGTCAGAAAGCCTATCAGAGCCAGATATCAGAGTGATAGACAGCCAATCACGTCTTCTTGCATGATTGACAGGTCAGACAGCCTATCAGCGCCAGCTGTAAGACTGACAGTGCAGAGGCCAGACAACCCGTGCATGAAAGAAAAACAGAAAGAAAATACCGCAATTTTTTTTATATTGAAATATTGTTACGTGTAAAAAAATGGCGATATAGTCCGCACCCTTATATATCCCGCACCCCCCCTGCGGGGTTTGTAAAATCTGGTATAATCCGCGGGATATATGCGGGAAAATACGGTACATTTTTTACAAAAAATTCTGCAATATTTACTTACCCTGATGTCTTTGCAAACTTGTTTGTTGTTATTTCTTTGTTTTTTAAAAATCTACCCCAACTCTTTCCATTTAACGGCAGTTTAAAGTATTTACATCAGACAAATAGGACAAACGAATACAATAGATTTATGTGATGAATAGACTAAAATTGTATTATAAAGTGTATGATTATATTCCACTGGCACTTGCTTTCAGAGATGAAAAATTTCAGTCAGTTTCTTACACAAAGTTATCATACGGTTAGAAATACAATGCTGAATTTCTGAAGGATTATGTGACACTAAAGATAAGAGCAATGGCTTTTTAAAAATTCAGCTTTGCCATTACATTTTAAAATAGAAAACAGTCATTTTAAATTGTAACAATATTTCACAATAGTACTGTTTTTACTGTATTTTTGATCCAATAAATGCATTCTTGTTGAGTGTAAGAGAGTTCTTTCAAAAACTTTTATCATTTGGTGTTTTATGCGGTCATTGTATTGGGAGATCTGCGTAAATATTCTTTCAAAAGTTCAAAATGAGTAAAAAATGACAGAAGTGTATTTTCTGGCTAAGCAGTTTGATAAATTTGGCCATCTAATTATGTTTACCTTGTTATTTCTTCCCAGGTTTGCAAGCATCACCCTCTAAACACACTGGCTACTCCGTGCGGATGGAGAATGCAGTTCCCATAGTAACACAGGCCCCCGGTGCCCAACCTCTACAGATCCAGCCAGGCCTTCTGACACAGGTATAGCCAGGCACTGCCCCCATTGCCATAGCAATACAAAGCCACATTTTCTAAACTAATTAGACCTCCTCAGCATTTCCCAAATTCTCAATTACATCCGAGTTTGGCTCCAACGAAGAGCAATTAGCATGACCTACTTTGTTTTAATAGTAAAAGTATAATTCACTTTCCCTTTAACAAAATCAAGAAGACACTCTCATGTCACGGCAAATAGATTAATTGAAGCCGGGTTGGATTTATCTCAGTATGCCCAGCTGTATCAACTGGAGTGACCTGCCTTTCCCCTGCCAGAGGTTTTACCCCACTGATGGTTTGCTTTCCTGCTTCCACTAAAGTCCAGGGAACTCTGCTCCTTTTCTGGAGTTAGAGGAAGTCACGCTTTGATGAGCAACACTGAGGTTGGCTTTAAATGAGGTCTGTGAATGCTGAGGGATTTGTCTACCCTCTGGAGCTGCAAGGAAGGGCCCAGACGGCTTTTAAATTTGAGACCGGGTGCCGAGGTTCAGAGCCGTTTAGCTAATTTGTAATTTATCCTTAACATTTCTCAGCATTGCGGAGCTGAGCTGAGCTCTTGCTGCTGTTTAAAGACTGTACTCTTCTGCTGAAAGGAATAGTTCACCCAAAAATGAAAATTATTTACTCACACTCATATCATTTCAAACCGGTGTGACTTTCTTTTTTCTGTTGAACACAAAAGGCTGTATCTGGCCACGCTTTTACATGAATGAGGAGAAGAGATGCGAAGCTCCAAAATGACTAAATAATTGCCGTAAAATTATATAGAAAAGTAGTCCATGTGTGCAATTTTACAAATCATCTAAAGTGTTGAATGAGGGGCAGACCAAAATTTACTGAAATTTACTGAGGCTTTTGATATCCATTTTAGGTGCACTTGGCATATTCATGAAAGTTTCAGGGTTGGGGGTGAGAGGAAGAGCAAGGACTCAATATTGCAGGTGGAAGGGCTTTTTATTTAACATAAAATAAAATGCACACAAAAACTACCCCGTAGGGGAAAACACAAAACTAACTGAAGCAATAAACTAAACTGGGAGAACAGGAACAGGAACAGACAGGACAGGAACTGACAGGCAGCAAAACAGGACAGGTACGACAACGATGCGACACAGAACAGCAAACATGAGGAGATTATATAGGGAGCACATGGGGAAGGTTAGGAGGGAAAACAGCTGGGATAAATCAAACTAATGACAATGAAACAAGACGGGCAGGGTAACAGACAAGACATGAACACGCAGCCAATGCGGACATGCATCGCTGCATGTTCACATTAAACAAAGACAACGCGCAGCTGGTGACAACCAAACTGCGCGTGACAGAAAACACAACATGAAAGCACGCGGCCGATGAAAACACGAACCGCATGCTTACAACACTGCACACAGACACGAGGAGACGCGGAATCAAGCAAGATCAAAACCGCGCCCACTCACATAACAGAGCGCGCAAGAACAAGCAAACACCTGTTCTCATGCGCTCACAACAACGACGAACACACGGGTCATGAATCTCTGAACCCCGACACAAACCGAAACTGAACAAGACCGTCTGGGGATCGGACACTGTAACCCGCACACAAGACGTTACACAGACAAGCGTGCACGCGACTCGAACACTCAAAGCCGCGCGCACACACACACAACTCGAGACATTATGGTAGTGTCAGAGCTCTGCTACAACACCAAGAGATAGACCAGACAGAATGTGGCAGAACCCTGACAGAAAGTTCATAAAAGAAGTAGCAACCCCCAATTTGTGAATGAATCATTATTTTGAATCAGACCTTTTCAGTGAATCTGTTGATCCCGTTCATTAAAGTAGACTTTGTGTGATTGATCAACAAATTAAAGTTTGGTCTTTTTATCACACAAAGTTATAAAATACAAATTGCAGTGAGTAAATAATGTAGAATTTATTCCTTATTTATTAATTTATTTATTAGAATAGTTTAGAATTTTTATTTTTAGGTGAACTATTACTTTAAATGAAGTCTACGGATGGTGAGAGAGCTTCAAGGAAGGGTGGTGAGGTTCACAACTGTTTAGTTAATTGTAATTCATCTACAACTTATTTCTGTATAGCTTGAGTACTTTACTGCGTCTTTATTGTCCCTCACGTTCAGGAAAACCCGTGCATAAAGTCCACGGTTGATTATCAGAGCACTGCATTGGGAAAGACTATTTCCCCAGAGTAAATATTAGGAATACTTGTTCATCATTTCTCCAGGGTCTCAACTACCCACTCTCCCCACTTCAATCCAATCAGCCAGACCACATCGTTCCTGGTGCCAGTGGAGCGGGATTCTAGAAGGCCTCAGCTTTTATCTGGAACAGGAATGCAGAAAATGCGAAAACAATTGGCGAGAGAGAGCGGCGGTGCTTTCAGAGCCCTGGGGGTGACAAAAGGCTTTCACCCCGTGAGGGCAGAAAAGCTGTTAGGGGGGTAGACGCAGAGATGGCCTTGCATGGAAAACTCTACTCTTATCTGGGTTAGCGTTCCAGGCCAAACGGCACAATTACACAACCCAACCCAGAGTGAGAAAGGAGGATGCAAAGTGTCAGGAATGTAGGCAAAGGGCTTTGGGGACATGACTCTGATTCAATTATTTGTATCATGGATGAAAGAAGTAGAGGTGTTGACACATACTCAAAGTATGTAATTATAGGCAAAGTTAAGGCAAAATTAAATAGGGTGATAAATGTTAAAGTGTGTATTAATAAAGCACTTCAAAAATAAAACAATGATTATAGTTTGAGAGAAACTTGAATGCTCAAATAATGTCAATTCCATGCACTCTTGTGATAAAGTTGACCTTACATTGCCAGAATTTCTGAAAAATGCCCAGATTCACACCTCTCAGAGCGCTAAATGCGTAATCACAGCCTTTCAAACATTGTAAAAGCATTTTTTCCCCCGTCAGTCCTTTTGTGAAAGTGCTGTGGCCCATACAGATGGGCCGGTAAATAGATGTGCAAAGGGTATTAAAGAAACAATTCATTAGTTGTACATTAAACTGCTAATCAATAAAGCTGCATTAAACTATTAGAGCTCCAGGCACTCTTCTTCAAGCTCACGTCTCTGGGCAAATTATGCCTGGCACTCCTCGCTCTCCTCCGCCCGCCATACAAAACAGCCCCACACAAAGACTCTGAATGGGGCCCCTGAATTTAATTAAAGTCAGAGCTGATTTGGAAAATGTCTTGCACATCAGCACACTGCCTGGGAGATGCCACATCTCTTTATTAAGGAAGGGTCTTATCTTTTTTATAGGCAAGTATCAAGGCCGTACGCAGTATGCAGGGCCCCATCACATGCCCTCATCTAGATACTGGTGCCAAGGAATCGAGGGAGAGAAATAAATGAAGTTCCAATCAAAAGTGGCACAAACTTTTTGTTATTCCACAGGGAGATCTTTTATGTTGTCCATAATTTGCTGCTTCAAAGCTATCCTTCTTACATCTTAATTTTCAGACCAAGAGAATAATTAGTAGAGAAGATGGATGCATTGGATATAATGTTTCTCTTCTGTTCATATTTTGTAAGAACAATTTCACAGACTTCAAACAGATATTTTCTTACTCAGTATTTTTTATTGTTTTCCAGTACAAATATATATACATATATAGTACCTATATATATATATATATATATATATATATATATATATTTGCATGAGAAACAACATACAAAATAAGTGAGTTTATGCTTAAAATAAGAAATTAAAATAATAATAATAATTAAAAAAAAAAATTATAATTAAAATAAGTGCTTTGGGTTTTCCCCACTATTTTACAAGTTTATTTTTCTTGTTTGAAGCTTAAACATTGGTATCATATGATAACAGTGTTGCCAGATTAGACTGAAGATTTCCAGCCCAACTACAGCACGCGCGATGCTTGGTTATTCGCCGGGTTTTTAGGGGTTGAAAGGTTGTTTTAATGTAAAAATTCATAAAATAACATTTCTAGTCAATAAAACAATAAAAACCCGCCAGTTGCATCAAAAACCAGCCCAAATTTTATTAGCCAGCCCAATGCATTTTTTCCAATGCATAATTTCCATTTCCAATGCATTTCCAAAAGGAGCCCAATTGGGCGGGAACCCGCCCAATCTGGCAACACAGTTTGATACATTTGTCAGAAAACTAAATATCTAAATGTCAGAATAATAAATATTTAAATATTTGTACTGGAAAACAAGACAAAGAAAGTAAATCATTTTTTGCTATGTGTGATGCTACTGTGTCTTAAATAACTAAATGACCCCTTTGGTGGTTTTTTGGGACAATTTATCACTTACTAGCGGTCATTTCTCTAAATAGCCATATCCTTTTTCTCCTCTCTCTAAATATGAGGGTGCAGTACCCTGGCCTGTTTAGCTGCGCTGCAACCCTGCGATTTGATGTTCCAGGTTACGGGGTCTTTACACTGACGGCAATTAAGTAGCACGAGGTCACTGAGTCTGTGTGCTGTTGGTTGCTAGTAGGCGTCCACATCTTACTCGACTGCAGTTTCCATCTAAATTGGATCAAATGAGCTCCACTATCTGTAGATTTTAACCTTCTGTTGGAGATGTACCTCATTTCTTTGGTGCTAACCCTCTGTTTTCCTTCCATCCTGACCTTGCAGCAGGCCTGGCCATCTGGTACTCAACAAATTCTCCTTCCTCCAGCGTGGCAGCAGCTCACACACACTTCAGTGCAACACGCCACCGTCATCCCCGACTCCATGACCAGTTCGCAGCCTCTGGCAAACTGGAGGTGAGTTGGAGATCTATCATTTTGACTGCCATTTTGTCTGACCATTGTTCAAGAAACCATCAGTTTTGCCATAGATTGAAAGTGTCCACCCACTTTTTCAGCTGCCTTGATTCCTTAAACACTCATTTTTTCCATAGGGATTTAAAAAAAAAAGAAGTCTTTAAGAGTATTAACCCATGAACCAAACCAACCAGCAATGGGGCGAATCACAACATTACAACAAAGTTTGAAGATTTGAACACTGTGTACTTTGATGAGAGAAAGAACTACAATCCCATGAATATAAAAACAGAGAAATATAATACTTTGATGTTGATTTTATACATAGAGAGAGATCTTTTTTGTTGTTGTTTATTAGAAAATATATTATGCATATTTTTGTGTTAATTCTTTTTTAAAGAGTTCGTTTTGATTGTTGCAATTATCTGATTGGTGGAGATTTCTCAACAGAATCATGGGTATAAATTCTGCTTTTTACTTCTGAACTGTTTCACTCCATTTCTTTGAGATGTTGGTGCCACAGAAGCTTTTATGTGTCATTTCTTTAATTTATCTGAGCAAATCTGGTAAAAATTTCATCATGTTTAATAGGGATTCCATTAGTATTTTAAAACCAAGTATATCCTCATGAAAACGTAACTTATATCATGCTGATTACAAACAGGTCATATGGAACTCAACCAATCTGTTTTTCGATATCATGACTGGCGATCCATATATTTCATGGTAGTTCAGTACCGCAACACTGGGTTTTGATAATCTCCTAGATTATTAACTAAGCAGATTGAATTATCTAGGCTGCTTAGTCTGCAAATGCACCTACAAAGCCAACATGCTTTTGAATAATTCATTTGGAATGAAGAGAATATTTTAAAACTGATACTCATTATATTCTGGATTCGTTTAGAATTTATGTTGGTTTCTTGTATTAGAGCAGCGATTGCGGGAGCGTGTCTATGGCTTGGACAGGGTACTGGAGTCAGTTCGTGCTGACCTGCATAATGTGAACGTATTACAGATAAATGTGTGCTGATGCCTGCAGATCATCACATCAGTGCCTTAAGCTCAGCCCGGAGGGCTCGGTAGTCCCGAGCCAGTCCGGGTGGAAAAGTGTCGCACTTTTACTGCAGAGATCCTCCTCTGAGATCAATTGCTGTTCACTGCTCCTCTGCTATTTGCTGCAGTCACTGCTGCCTCCTCTGGCCTAATGTTGCATTGCATTTATTCTTCATTTAGATACGGATCTACAGATTTAAGATGGTACATATATCTCAATTCAAGTTTAAATTAAACTTTATTCCTATCTTTATTCCTAAACATCTTTAAAACAAGGTACAGTGAAATAATATAAAAAGTAATATATCATAAAATACTGATAATTATTTTTAGAGAATGTCTCTTGAACAAATTATTAATATAGTTATAATTTAGTATATAATGTTAGATTCTGCACTATTTTTAAGTCTTTAAAGCAAAAGTAGGATGTACTGAATAGCAAGAAATAGTTGTATTTTTTAAAAAGCAAAACAGAAGTAGAGTTTTGAACCCTTAGTAAGTATATTTTGTCTCAACGCATTACATATTTTTAATTTGGATTCAGCATATCTGTTCATTTTATCCTATGCAATTTTGCTTATCAGGTAAATTTGTCTTGTTGCAAGTTTTTATTTGGAAAACAAGACCATTACTGATTTTTACAGATTTTTTAAAATTAATATTAATATTCACTACTGTTCAGAAGTTTGTGGTCAGGATGGGTTTTTTTATTAAGAAATTGAGACTTATTCAGAAAGGATTATAGTGACAGTAAATCTGTTTCTTGAGCAGAAAATCAGCATATCAGAATGATTTCTGAAGGATCATGTTTCATTGAAGACTGTCACTGAGTAAAGATGCTGAAAATTCAGCTTTAACATCACAGGAATAAATTGCAAATAGAAACAGTCATTTTTAAATTCCAGTAATAATCTGTTTTACTGTTTTTGTGATCTTATAAATACAGCCTTGTTGAGCATAAGAGACTTCTTTCAAAAACATTACCAATTGGATGTTTACTCTTTATAGGGCATGCTTTAATTAATATGCTTGTTTTGTTTCAGGAATTCACATCCCCATGGCAGCCATTACAATCCCATTATGCAACAGCCAGCCTTACTGGCAGGTCACGTCACCCTGCCCTCTCAGCAACCTCTCAACGTAGGTGTGGCTCATGTCATGAGACAGCCATCAAACAACAGCTCCTCCTCCAAAAAGAACAAGCAGCACCAGATGAACAACAGGTCAGAAACTGTTCCTAATAAAACCTAACATATGTGTCGGTATTTAACTGATACCTCAATAAATCCCTTGATATAAAGTTAAAAGACATTATTTTTCATGTCTTAAAATGTGTTTCATTCTCTCTTAGGAATGTGTCAGCATACGACATGCCCTCCACTCAGCCGTTGACGTCACCACAGCGCTCCAAACGAGTGAAGGAGAACACCCCTCCTCGATGCGCTGTGGTTCAGAACGGCCCGTCTTCAACCTGTGCCCCGTCACAGACCTGCGGAGGTGGTGGAGGAGGGGGATGGGGAGGCGAGCAGGCATGCAGCACCACTCGAGAGCACCACGGTCAACACAACCCGCCACGCCAAACCATCGTCATCCCCGACACTCCCAGCCCGGCTGTCAGCATCATCACCATCAGCAGTGACACGGATGAGGAGGACGACCTCAAACAGTCCACTAACACCAGGTTAGTAAAATGGGACCAAGTACACATTAGTTCTGTAATATTTCATTTTGAGCTAAAGTGGGAATTGATTTAGGACAGGACTTGATTATATCTTTCAGGATTTTATTGTGTTAATTTTAGAGTATAATATTATAGGTTAAAATTGTTCTCTTGGTTATGTCAAACATACATTTTGATAAAAGATCATAGAAGCAGTTTGTTTTCTGTGGAATAATTGATTTTGTACAATAAGCCCAGAGACATTTATTGATCAGTTTTAAAAAGATTGTAGATGCCTATTCAGCTAATTCAGAAAATACTAGATAATGCTTTGGAAATTAATTTGGTGGACTTGGGAGTTGGACAAACATTGCGAAGCATCATTACACAAAACAATGCTCATATTGTTCACACAACTTCACATGCATTTTACATATTTTTTCATTTCCAATCAACCTGTTTTGCTTTCTCACAGCATGTCATCTAAACAAAGGAAGAATGTCATCAGCTGTGTGACGGTCCACGATTCTCCTGACTCTGACTCCAGCAATACCAGCCCTTACGCTGTGGAGTCCCGGCCTAATGGCCCCAATGCCAACAGCTACGACTCCAAAAGTGCTGTCCTAGATAACTACAGCAACGGGAACCCCCGCACCATCATCATCCCCCCACTGAAGAGCCAGACCAGCGAGAATCTGGGAGAGTGTGATAGACTCTTGCCTGGTGAGACAGGGGAAGGGCTGATAAGATGACAGAGAAAAAGGGACATCTGGCAGGGCCTGAATCAAGCATCAATTTAAAGTGACAGTTCACTGACAGCCTCTGATATGCAATGTTGATAATTTAGTAGATTTATATGCCTTTTCAAAAGCTATAGATGGTAAAATAATTTGTTATTAAAACAACTCAGATCTGTTAGCATTTGTCAGAAGAATATTGTATTACAGTGCAAGCTGAAGTGTGATGAGCAGTATTGTTTTTAGAACATTATTATGCAGCTTTCTGGAGTACTTGATTCTAATTGGTTAACCCCAGCATTATGCAGTCAGATACATTTTCCGCTAATTTCCTACATAGCTGTGCTAATTTAATTAATTAATTTACTTAACACAATATAACCATTTAAACAAAATCCTAAGTAATCTATAAATAATTTAACACAAAATAACCAATATAAAATAAATAAATAGATTTGTAAATATTACATTTTTGGAATGTATTTATATATTTATTAAAACACACATTTATAAATCTCAATAAATAATAAATATAAATAAAATCTTAATAAATTCAGTAAGTAATCTTGTAATAATTGGGATCAGATATACCAGCTGTATTGTTATACACATATTATATGTTAATAATTTAATATATAATTTGTTTACTAATTCCAACAGACATGGTGAACCACCAGAACTCTACATACAAGTTCAAAATCTCCAATGGGGGCTTGTCTGGAAACAACCACTCGTCGGGAGGTGTGGCTGGAGGCGGGCCATACCGGCAGCAGCGCACGGGGCCACACCCCTTTCAGCAGCAGCCTCTAAATCTCAGCCAGGTATTTCAGTCAAGCATTTCATATCTGGTTTCATAGTTCACATAGTTATCCACAAAGGTTGTATGACGATATTACCTTGTGTAGGCCCAGCAGCACATGGCAGTTGAGCGCAACGGAGGTCACCGGCGTCAGCAGGCTTACATCACCCCCACTATGGCCACCCAAGCTCAGTACTCCTTCCACAACAGCCCCACCCACACAGCTAACGTTCATCCCCACTTGGCTGCTCCCCACCTGCCGGGGCAACCACACCTTTACACCTACACTGCCCCCACCGCCCTAGGCTCCACTGGCACCGTTGCCCACCTGGTCGCTTCGCAGGGTTCGGCCCGTCACGCAGTCCAGCATGCCAGCTACCCGCCGGGCATCGTCCACCAGGTGCCTGTCAGCATGGGCCACCGCGTGCTGCCCTCACCCACCCTGCACCATGGCCAGTACCAGGCCCAATTTGCGCACCAGACCTACATCAGTGCTTCTCCTGCCTCCACTGTCTACACTGGATACCCGCTGAGCCCCACCAAGATGAACCAGTACCCTTACCTCTAAAGCTGAAACACTGGAGCCCAGCCAATCGCTGCTTACCATTGCTACCCTTATCCCACCTAGAGACAGAGAGACATGCTGAAGCCTATCGACCCTTAACCCCATCCCCTTGTTCCTTTCATGCTTAAACTTGAAGACAATGAAGATGCCGATGGATAGAGGAAGTGTACTCTCGGATGGAACGGAAGGGTACTGAGGGGCTTTCTTTTTAGATGAGTTTTATTTTGCCTTCTCAAAAGGGCCAGTTAACAATTTATTTTGCGATCTGGAGGTGTTCTTTCTTTTAAGACAGAAGTCGAAGAAGGAGTTCTTGCTTTTGTTCATTTCTTTTACAACAAGGTCTCATCAACAGGCCGTTTGGGAGAGACAGAGTTTCGTTCAGCGGAGATTTTGTTTGCTTTTCCCTTTCTTGAAATCATTCACCGACTGTTGAGCTGAGGTCACGACGTAGATGTTTTGAATTCCTACGAGAATTTTTTTGGATAAAGGTGAAATACGGATATCTGCTGCTCTTCAAAGAAAAAAAAAACATAATGATGGCCTTGAACTGTCTTAAACTTTTCCAAATTACTTGCGGCGAGCGGTATTGTGCATACTCCGCCGCGCTCTCCGACAAAAACACCTGGAGGAATCTTCTGGAAATAGGACGACAAAACTTTTTAGTGTATTTATAGACTTTTCTTTGTTTGTGTTCACATTTAGAAAAGAAAATACGTTTGTCATACCGTAGAACATTAGCTGGGCCCCTCTTTGTAGAATGTAGCAGTCTGCACCCGTTGATTTAATGAAGAACCTTTCTTATACCAATAGATTCTTGTTTTTCCTCTTTCAATGTGATTGCACAAAGTGGTTACAATAACATAGGCATGTTCAACATGGTAGTCGGTCGTGCGTTTGCGTGCATGTGTGCGCTCAGCACATCTGTGCGACGTATTCCTCCACAGTCTTAGGTTTATCATTGTTACCTCGTAGTGCCTTACATATATTACGACAGTTTACTTGGCTGGAAACCCTCTAGAACCAGATGCTAGTCAGAGAGTTGGCTCCTAGGTTGATCATCTTCATCCGAGCTGTTTGGTGTTTTTGTTTCTTTTAAGTTCCAGGTTTAAGCATTAGCCCTAAACGTTATTTAAACACTTCTCGTTTAGCGTGCATGAGATCTTTTACATTTAAAGATACTTGCCTGGGGTAAATGAACCAAAGTTCTCATTTAAAGATAAGTAACTTTTGTTCTGGATAGTGGATATAATTATGTATAGCGTATTTACTGTACATACCATAGCTATGCGTTTTAGTCACCTTGCAATCAATGTGATGTCACTGATTTTAGGCTGTATATGTCATAAAAGGGAAGCTAAATTAATATTTCATGGGAAAAGCCAAGTATCGTGGGCTGCACAGTTTGTTTAAAATTAAATAAAGTTATCCAAGAGGTTGTCTGTTTATGGAAGGCTGGACTTGGGAGGGTTCGAGAAGGAGAGTCTTGTTAGGCGTAGGAAAGACTGAAGCACTTGTGGATTTTGATGGGAATTGTTGGGAAAGAGAGAGGGAGAGGGCAAATTCCACATTTTTAATGAGAATAGCATGTTGGCTTTGAGCACGTTGGTAGATGCCGAAGGAAGCCGTGCAGCACGATTGCACACCGCACTCTGATTTAAGCGTTCGTTCGAGGTTCTACAAAATCTGTGGGGGTTTTATTCTCACATTCACTCTGGGGATTTAAACAGCCCCATGTTGCAGGAGGATATCTGCAACTACAGGCACCGGAAAGCAAAATTGGCTTTGTCTATTTCACTTTTTGTCTTACCATTGGAATCACTTATGCTACAGGCGTCCTGTCAGTAAAGAGGTAATGAAAGTGTAGAAAACTGTGGGCCATTGCTTATCTTTTTTCTGCTTAATTTAATGTTAATATGCTGTCCAATCATTCACATTGTGTCCTAACCATGTGCTCTGTAATAAAATAGTAACTTATATACCCAACCATAAGTAAGATTTCGCTTTTAAAGAAGTTCATATTTTTATTCAGCAAAGATGCATTATATTGACTGATTTAACATTGTTAATAATAGGATAAATGTGTATTGAGCACCAAAGCAGCATATTAAAATGTCATGTGATATGGAGTAAGACTGGAGTAATGATGCTGAAAATCCAGCTTTGCCACAGGAATAAATTGTTTTCTTTTAAAATGTAATAATTTAACTGTATTTTTAATTAAGCAAATGCTGCCTTAGTGAGCATAAAAAATTAAAATGTAAAAAAAACTTTTGAACCCCAAAGACGAAAACCCCAAACTTTTGAAGAGTAGTGCAACCACAAGGGGAAAAAAAAGCTTTCCTGTTGCTCAAACAGTAGAGCGCGGTTCTTGCAACACCAAGGTCATGGGTTCGATTCCCAGGGAAAGCAAGACCTGATTAGAATGTCAATGTGTTCCTTGAATGCGATGGAAGTCGCTTTGGATAAAAGTGTCTGCCAAATGTAAAGATAAACTTAGATTTTATAATCATTTAATTATGGCATGGAAGGTATGCAAAGTAATAACTGAAAGTCAAGAATAACGCTTTAAAATCAAACTGAATTACAGGAAACACATCCATAATTTTTTTATTTTTCACGACAGGACGTTTTTGCGTAGCCTATCTCTGCGACGATGTGCAGGGTAGCCCCGCCCACATTAAAATCTCATTGGTCCAAAATGATGCGCATAGCTTAATGCTAAACATGTTCTGGGTGGTTATGTGCCTGGTTAGGACACAGTGTTTGTTTTGTTTTTATGTCTTCTGATGGTCACATGCTGATGGAGTATCAAATATATCCCCTTCTGATGTAGTTTTACTTTGAGATGTTTTCATTTTATTGTTTTACTTTGCTAGGTATATTGTTTTCTCATAGAGAATGTTGCAATAATGTTTGTGGATGTTTATTATTTTTATGTTATAAGTCAGGCATCATTTCTTTGATTTCTGGTGGTCGATATGTAACTGTGATGTTTAGTATTCATATGTAGATCCTCGTCTGGTAGGAAGCATAGACTTTGATCAAGTGCTCAGCCAAGATCTCACACCGGTTACGTTGTACCCGAGCCTTCAGTTTGATAGCTTGTCAGATTGATTCATTAAGCTGTGTGTTATGATGACGTAGGATGCCTATAGACTTTTTTGTTGTATGTTTGTTTAAGCTTAAGTTGGATGTTCGTTCAAGCACACAGTTAACAAAGGCTCCTTCGATGATGCTCCCATAAAACATTCCTTTCCGGAAGGAGCCGTTTCTGACTGCACTGATCTGTAGTCTCCAGTCTGTCTCACCTCACAGCGACCGACCTGTACGACCAAATTGGGACTCCTCTGGCATTTAAGGAGTTTTGGTTCTTCCCACCAAAGAAATTCAGCTTGTCATTGATGCGCAGATGTCTCTCTTGCTGTAATGGAAAAGACAGAGTGAGATTCACTGACATTTAGAAAAATCAAAACATTCAAAAAAACAAAAACTGGTTAGATCAGGTCGGTGTCCTGTACAAGGAACCTGTAGATGGCATACGCAAAATAGAGATGACACAAATAATGCACTCTCATGTTCTCTCAGATCTTAGTGCAGTTGCTTTTAGCACAGTATAATCCAGTGTTTTGTACCTTTCTCATACGTTTTGTCAGTGTTAGTGTGGACAAAAATCCCAATTTTGGATCTATTAAATGGGTTTGAGTAAAAAAATAAATAAGGCCCTTACATTTTTTAGAAAAAAGGACATGTCAGTGCCACACTTTATTTCATTTATTAAAGCTGTGGTGTGTAATTATTTACTCATGAAGAGCATAAACACTGTTGCTTTAAACATCGCTTCACTTTGACATTGCAACATTGAATCAACCAATGGTGTGAGATGGCGATGTTGCTATCTGTTAGTCCAACCAATGGAAAAGCGGAATCCATTTTTATACAGTTCTGATTGGTGCCACTAGTGACATAGAAATTACACACTGCAGCTTTAAATTTCAGCTTTTGTAAGCTTTATTACTTTGGTTTTAACTAAATATTAAAGAATCACAAAGATAAATTAGTGATTGAATCAGTACTGCTACCTTTAAACTGGTCACTAGTTCAAAATGAATGTAAAATTTGAGACTAAAATATCTGATACACGTTATGATTACTGTTGGATTGCCTTGGCTATTAATCACAGAAATGCAAGTCTCACTAGAATGACTTGATCTAGCATTCATTTTATCAATGTTTTTAATTCCTCATCCTAAATTTGATATTTTAACACAATTTAAATCATAGAAAGGCCTGTTGACTACAAATGTAAATGTATGAATTATGACCAAGAAGTCATAATGTTGTGTTGTTGTTTTTTCTTCGAGATTCAGGCTTTGTCTGAACGGTATACATCAATGAACATTATGCAACCAAAATGCATTAGAAATAAGCATTCATGCAATTTACGTTTTCCATTTAATGTCAAAATACTGCCTTCTACTTTATTAACTCCACATGAAGCTTTAAGGAACGATGAAAATGTGCTGTATTGGTGATTTTTGTGAAGCCTGGGGTTTTGTTACGCATTTAGTTTCATGAATATACAACCTACAATCAAATCCGACGTTACAGAAAGCAATGGATTCCGGCACTATAAGTATTGAAAAATATTCCTGAAATCTCTTTCCAGTCAAACCCCTGATGGCATCCAAATCAACACTTTTAAAGCACATGATCACAAATTAACTCAAAGCTTGCGGAAATCACATTGGATTATTGTTTATTTTCTCTCACTGAACTGGCCAATTGTAAAGCTTTTGTTTCCATCTTAGTTTTTCTATGGGCTGAAACGGAAGCATTAAGCGTTAAATGCACCATTGAACTTGAATGAATGTGCTAAGAGGCCAAATATGACAATACGGCCATCTTCATATGTTGTTTTAGAACCAAAAAAAAGCTAAACAATAATCATTATGCCCAAGAACACTCATCGTCAACTTTTTTTGGTTTTAATCTACTGCATAGTTGCTGTCGGGAGTGTGTATTACAAAGAGACATTACTACAAGTGTGTAAACCTATATAACAAATAGATAAGAAACACCGGTGAATGCAAATGAACTTATTTGTACAGAAACGTCACTCGTCATCACACGAGTCGCCACAGTAACCCGTTATGTAGCTGTGATGCACCGTAGCCGTTTGTGCAGCCATCGAAGACGTGAACAATTTTCTACTTGCACAGCAGCAAACATTCACAGTCAAATGTAAAAACTAAATATTTTTCTACAATGTTCCAAGACCTAAGAAAGCATCCGACCCCCGAACCCTGATTTTTGTCGACTGCTGTATGGTTTTCTCAGTAGTGTGTGTCACATTAGTTGTTGTCAAAGCTATTGTGTGCTGCAGTATTTCCAGGTATACTTCTTTGTTTATTGTCCTTTTTTATTATAATTATTATAATTTTGCTTTGTTTATTGGAGATTTGAAGAAGTGTGATGTCTCATTATTTCAATCTGTTAACGTAGCATTATATGTACCCTGTACCTTAGGCTAATATTATTAAGTATGCTATGAGAATGGATATTTTACTGGCTTTATAGAATGTTAAAATGAATATAATAATGACAACAATAAGAATGATTTAACTCCTAAAAATTGAGTACTTGCTACTAAGCGCTTGTGTTACCATTACAAATGTTGTGTGCTTCTCTTAATAATTTTCGTTGTAGAAAAAAAACTGAGTGAATTTTATTAGGCTTCGACAACTAATGATACCAGTGTAAATTCATGGAGGATTTTTAACAAACCTGGGGGTTATAGAAGAATATAGTTATTTTAATCGTTCTATTTACTAACTGTAGGGTGTGAAGGGGCTCGCGTCGTGGTGAACTATGTTATAGCTTGTTATTCACTGTTACTTTTGATCATTTTTCGGTCTCCAAGGTGAATCGAGTTATTAAAGGAAATTTGTATGCTCACATATGCATATTGTATATGTGTAGAAATGTAATCACACTTTGTCTTGGATTTACATTAAACTGTTAAGTCACGGCATCTGTCTTGTATTTCAATGCTGTCATTGTGAGTTTCTTTCTTGTTTAGTCCAAAGAATAATTATCTCCTGGTGGCCTCTTTTTTTATTTTTATTTTTTTATACACAGGACAAAATTATATAAAATAAAAATAAAAACACACACACAAAATATGTATATATACAGTGATCCCTCGTTTATTGCGGTTAATGTTGACCGGAATCCCCCACAATAGGTGAAAATCCACGAAGTAGGATCAGCCAATCAGCTCACAGGGATACATCCACTCGTGCTCTCATTGGTCGATCTCGCGACGGGAACCAATCACGTACCTTGTCTGAGTGCTGGTGGGTGTGTACAAAGCCTCTGAACACATGACATATTACACCACACACCTTACTCCTTTAGGAATTAATAGGGTAAGTAGCCATCAGGGGCTGTTAATCAAATATATTTGATTAATTGATCATCAGAGTGATCACCCCTATAAAAAACAAGTTTTAGGGCCTTTGTTGGTCAGGAGCATTCAGGTGTGTGTTAACACAATGCCAAGTAAGAAGCAATTGCTGCTGCCATCAATCTGAGAAGGGTTATAAGGCAGTTTCAAAACAATTTGAAGTCCATTATTTAACAGTAAGGAAGATCATTCACAAGTGGAAAACATTCAAGACAGTTGTCTACAACAGTTGCCAAGCTTCCCAGGAATGGACGTCTCAGCAAATTCACCCCAAGGTAAGGTCAGACCCTGCAATGCTCAGAGACATCGCAAAAAAAACCACAGGCCAGACTCTATAGGCTTGAGTTAACATGTTAGGCAGTTCAATTAGAAAAAGACAGCATAAGTGCGGCATGTTTGGAAGGGTTGCCAGGAGAAAGTTTCTTCTCTCTAAAAAAGAACATGCCAGCATAACTTAGGTTTAAAAGATGAAGAAAGAAGGTTGCATCTGAACAATCTTCAAGACGATGTCAGTAACAGTGTCCATGGCCATAATACACAGCGCTAAATTAGGCGAAAACTAAACACAGCATATCCACACAAACACCTCATAGCAACTGTCCCTCATGCTGATGGAGGGTTGATGATTTTTGGCTTGTTTTGCAGTCACAGGACCTGGGCATCTTCCAGTCATTGAGTCTGACCATGAACTCGTCTTTTTACCAAAGTATTCAAGATTCAATGTGAGGCCGTCTCTCCGAGAGCTAAAGCTTGGCCGATATTAGGTCATGCAACAGGACAATGATCCCCAAGCACGCCAGAAAATCTACAACAGAATGGCTGAAAATAAAAATAATCAAGGTGCTCCATTGGCCCAGACCTCAACCTGACTGAAATGTTCCAGCGGTACTGTTTATAAACAAATGCCCGCAAACCTCAATGAACTGAAGCAATGTTGTAAAGAAGAGTGGGCCAAAGTTCCTTCTGTACAATGTGAGAGACAAAAAAAATTATTCCTTCAACTTACTGCTAATAAAAGTTGCTCTACAAGCAATCATAAGGTGAATTACCCTGAATACACTTAGTTTATCACCTATGGCTTTTCCATTTTGGCTTTATTTTTATTAAATAAAAAATGACATGGTGTACTATGTCATTTGTTCTTGTTCATCTGAGGTTGTATTTATATTACATTTACATTATTTTAAAACTGGCTAATGACCAGATTAGTTTTATTATGTTCTGATATGTAAAACCACACAGAATGTCCTTTCTTTTGAACACAACTGATTTTATATATGTGTGTGTGTGTGTGTGTGTGTGTGTGTGTGTGTGTGTGTGTGTGTGTGTGTGTGTGTGTGTGTGTGTGTGTGTGTGTGTGTGTGTGTGTGTGTGTGTGTGTGTGTGTGTGTGTGTATATATGTGTATGTGTGTCTTGTTTCTTTATTAAGTCATAAAGACACAGCCATGGATATAAAGCAAACCATTTTCTTTTCAACATAAGAAACAAACGAACGACGAGGGCGCTGGCAAAAAAAGGGATTCAGGATTCAGATTCAGATTCATTAATGGGGTTTTTTCGGACCACAAAAATACGCCGTTTCCCTCAATGGCCGCTAGAGGTTGCTGTCACGTTACCAAACTCGATCAGATTCTTGTAGAGAATCGTTTAACATGTTTAACATGTTTAACATGTCCAATTTTTTTTATTTTAATAAATCATGTAAAAACTTCCTTTTAAAAAATTTGGTTTAAGTGCAGAATGTGCAGCCACACAATATCCGGTAACAAAGCGCGTTGCCGCTCAACCGCAGCCGCCGGCGGAGGTGTCAATCTAACCCGGATTACTGAAGGACGGCGCGGGGAGCCAATGACCGCAGAGCCCGTACAAGAGACTCCAAATCCCGCTGTCAGGGGAGGATTTAGTGCAATCCCGAGGACAGAGCGGTTGCATCTGAGAAAGTGAGTGATGCTCAGCCAGTGTCCAGACACTAATGAAAAGAAAATCACCCGTTGTGTCATTCAATCATGGAAAAAATTGGCTTTAATCCTGAACTGAAACTGGATATGGACGTTATCGACTTCAGACCGCTGTAACTCGGCTTTGAAGGTAAGGAGTTGCTTTTCGAGGCTAAAAGTCTTTCCTTGCTTTAAAATAAACTGATATAAATCAGATTCAGCCGCAAGATAAAGTTACTAGACGTATATTTTGATACTACAAGTTAGCTCGAGTTAAATGCATCGTCAGTCAAACGTGTATATAGACGATGCTTGCAATCATATCTTTCAAAAAGACTCCGTTATGTATTATACAGATACACATCTGAAATATTGTCCTCTTAATTCTAATAGCTAATGAAATTGGTTATAATAACGCCGCGAAATCCTACGATTACAGTGTATTTATCTCATAACCATTACAGAACAGTTACTGTAAATCCCGAATACAACCCTAATCCTCGTGCAGCACGCGCGTTTAGTTTAAACCACACCAGTGAGTTCACAAGCCCTCGGCGTTACTTTGATTCTTAAACATGTAAGTATCAGTTTTGTGTAAGTTTTGTCATTTGAAAGGCACATACTATACAGCAATGTTGGAGAGAGACTCGGTTCGCCTGTTATTGCTCGATAAAGATGTCCGATTCATGAACGAATCGCTCTTTTGAACTGAATCTTTTTGAACAGGTCTAAATGATTCGTTCACGAATCTGTCGGTTCTCGAGTGTGGGTTTCAAGCAATGCGCTGAGAAGAGATGAGCGAAGCGATGGCACAGTTTGGAGTGAATACAGTATTTGATAAATGTTAAGTTAATTTGATAAACTATAAAAAGTTATTTTAATAGTCCAATAGCGGAAGTTATATTAGTGACTTATTATTTTAATGAACAAATGGGAATAAAACTAAACACCTGTTTCATAAACCTGCCCGTAAAAGTGTAATAAACAGCAGTAAATTACTTTTCTTGCAACATTTAGACTTTAGCGCATGTGATATGTCGCGCCGGGATGGCGATGACGTAATTGCGCCATGACGTAACGCTACCGTTCTTTGAGCTGGTTCTTTGAAACGAATTGTTCGAAAGAACCGATTCGCGAAAATGAGTCGGACAAGTTAAGGAACAAAGGAACCGTACGGTCTTGAGCACGAGCACTTGTAGTGTCACTCAGTCAGCGCGAGGCAGCACAGCAATGCTTTTTTACTGGTTAAAATCCTCAGCTATGAATTAAAATTTCGTTTTTTAGTGATATACAACATATAATTTGTTCGGGTTATGATTAAATCGTTAGATTTGGTTACGGGAGTATTCATAAAGTCGTGCTCAAAAAGCGGACTGAAAATATGACCTAAATTACAGCGGTATTGTGTTCTTCTGCTTCAGTTCACGGTGACTAGTTAAACGCGTGGATTGTGTCTCCTCGACTCACCTTGGACCAAACATGAGTTTCACTAAATGGAGGGTCTAATGATGAAGGAACGTCCGGTCACCGCGTGCGCGCTGCTGATGTTCGTTTCCATGGTGATCGCAGATTCACCTGCTGCAGGTAAGTGACGTCATGGTCTGCTTCATTTGGGATGGGTGATCAGTTTGCAAACGGTAACTGGATGAGTTTGTTGGCATGATGATAGGAATGTAGCCTTTAAAACTGCTGTGAAGTTGAGGATAATGTTTTTCTCATTAACAATTCACCTTCACATTTTGGTTCAATTTAAAAGCAGGCCAGATTCAGAGTCAGACTTGTTGATAAATACAAAAGGTTACTGCTTCTCTGGAACTTACTGTGCAACAACTTTAGATTTACTTTTCCATGATGACGGTGCATTTTCTCACACAAAACATAATTTATAACCACGTTTGTATATAATATGGCAGCAGAAAAGTGGATAAAAATTAATTGATTAAGATTTCCTAATGTCCTTTTATTTGAAAATCTTAACAAGTGTGTCGTCTAGTTTGAGTGATTGTTTTTTCTCTCTGTTTCTCTTCAATTTTGATGGTTTCAGGCAGACGATAATTCACTGTAAAACACATCACTGTCTGCACAAAGCGTGTTTATTCTAAAGTAGATAATGGATATTGATTTGAAATCAGTGACATGATATTGAAAGCATTTCCCTTTCATTTTAGAAGTATATTTTGCTCTCAAATTTGTGCACAATTATACTGTATAGTAGCTGCATTTTATTATATGCATTTAATATTGTTTTTCTCTCCTGTCCATGACTCTATCAGAATAAACCATGTTTTTGACCTGTTCACAATTTGCATAAATTGCTTTGGAATAATATCAGATATTTTTATTTTGTCTTGGTTTACAAAATTGAAAATACAAAACTTTATAAGGCCTTAATCTGTAATGTTCAATTGTAGCGCCGCCTCAATTGTAACGCTGGACATGAGCGGGGATGTTTTCTACACTGGATGTGGTGTGACGCGACAAATCCATTACAGTAAACTGTTGCCTTGTTCTATTTACGACGAACTCCAAGCACTCACGATACTTGTCATAGGAAGGGCAAATGGATTTGCAATCGGCGCTTTGTCACGTCCAGTGTACACAGCTTCTAGATCACTAAAACTGTAATATAAAAATATAAATATATTAAATATATTAAAGCATGAATTAAACAAGTATTTCCACTAGCCATTGTGCAGTGTTCACTACAGTAAAGTTGAGTGAGTGGATCTCTGAGCTAGTGTGAGTGAGTGGAGGCGGGGCTAATTTGCATATTCATGAGTCCACATATATTAAATGAAGCAAGGGTGTAGAGTTACTATCAAGCTATTTTTTCACTTTTTATATATCATTTTGGTGATCAAAGATGAGTTTTAAGGGATACAATTATTGACTACGGAGGGACTTTAAGGCTACTTTTCTTTTTTTGTTTGGAACTTCTAGTTTTACCCTAATCCGTGTCACTAATGCCACACTTCACACAATGTCAGCATGTTGTCTTGGAACCAAAGACAACCTTCCTTCTGTTTACAGACAACTGTACAGGATTAATAGCATTTTTTAATAACAGTAACAATTTAGGTAGATTACAAATTAAGCACACAGATCTCTCTTGCCTGTTTGTCGAGTACTATTCAGTCTTAAGGACTAAGAGCTTTATGAAGACAGAATAAGAACGAATAACTAGGCTACAGAAAAAAAATCATGCCGCTAGATGGTTTTTGTTTGTAGAAAAATCTTTAGATGCAATTGGATTCATTTGCGCATTGCAGTGGCGTCTCTCTCAAGTTCAAACTCAAGACTTGTAAAGTTTCGCATTCGTTTTTAAATAAATCTATCATTCTATCATAATAAGTCTATCATTCAAGAAGATTCTCGTGGATCAGCTGTCAGAGTAAACCTGACTGCTATGCATTTCATCCAATTAGCCGTCTATTCATGCTGAAAATCAAGATGTTAGGAGCTTATCATTGAGTGAAGTGTGCAGTATCGACGGTCCATTTATTTCCATTTCAGCATGTCACAAGCTGTATAAAAGAAATGATATGGAATAGTGTTTATTCTCAGTGGTACGCTTCAGTGATTCTTAAAGAGATAGTTCACCATAAAACATTAATGTTCCGTCATAGTTTATTCAGAGACATGTCAGTCCAATCCTGTATGACTTTCTTTTGTGGAACACAGACAAAGACTTTTTCGAAGAACTTTGGGAATAAATCTACACTTGATCCAATTGGAATAACTTCCATTGTATAGACAAAAACAGACATTTCTCTAAATATCTCTTCCTCAGAAGAAAGAGTCAGTCATACATGACATGAGGCAGAAATTAAATTTTTGGATGAACTTCCCCTTCAAGTCAGGGACGTGTCATCTATACATCTCATATTAAATCTGTCAAACCGTGTTATGAAAACCAACTAGGTAAGTCTTTTGTGGCAATATATTCAATCCCGATCTGTCAAATTTAGAACATGAATCCTGTGGCTTCTCTGAAACTATAAAATAATCCTTAGTTTTGTTGCTGGAGAAATCTCGACGCAAGAAACCCTTTAATGTAAGAGAATGACAGAGAGTATGAAAATGTAGTTATGTTGAACCAGAACCTTGATTTAACCCATGGATGAGAAATATGTAGGTTTTTTTGCTAGTATACTCGGCAAGACAGGCATGTTGATGTAATATTTGTGTGAATTTGTCTGTTCAAGCGTTAGACTGAGAATATTGAAAGAGGAATTTTGAAAGAATTTCAAATGAGTGCGCACAAATTGGCCATAAATTGGCCAGGTTTAAAGGAGAAATGAGTGACGAATGCGTAAAATGGTCATATTAGAGCATGCAGCACTCCTATTGATCAACGTTTACAAAGAGTGACTTTAGTCCGCCTTTTTTTAGATCATCGCTGTTGTAACTTATGGGTACGCCAGAGTGCATGAATCCTTCAACATAAACATTCATTAGCCAAACTTTGTCTGTTTGTTTTAAGCGTTAATATTTTCAACAAACTGTTTTATAGATGAATCAAATTTAAGATGAAACGCCTGCTGAACCATGGGTGGAGAACAGTAAAATTTAAAATGAAAAAAATGACTAAAGCTTAGCAGCTCATATGCTTCATACATTTTGAAATTGCTCTGCAATTTTATACTTCATATTGGCACTGAGATTTAGGTCAGACAGTTTTTTTCCCACAAAAAAAATGTTCAGAAAGGCTAGTTTTAATTAACATCAAATGCATTAAACAGATCTATAAAGGAGCCGACCGAACATCTCATATTCTGAGCATGTGTTGCTAGGGGTGGTTGTAGAAAGGGGTGGTGGGTGGAGCCATCAAACTCCACCCATTGTTCAGGAGTTCAATAAAAGGTGTGTTACTTTTAAATGAAAGCCTGAGGACAGTGAATTTGTGTTGTGATTGTGTTGTATACATGCTACTATGTCTTTTAATTGTAGCCAAAGTCCAGCCGTCTCACCAGGATGATATAGAGACTCATTCATTGGCATCTAAGTGATGTGTATGTGCAGAATTGAACCTTGAAAGCTGGGTGTTGCAGTACTGAATAAGTAGAGTTAATATAAGTAAGCACTGAATAAGTAACTGGGTATTCGAATATGTGGCAGTGTAAAGATTTGCGTCACTTTTTTTAGAATACACCTTTTTAACCTTTTTTATTCTTAGGTCTCTATGGTTGGAAAACGTAGATAGAACAACAGAACCCAGTCATAAAAAAATTAATAGGCATGCTTTTTGATAAAAAATAAATAAATAAATAAAAACCAAGATGGCTGAAAAAGTGGGCAATCTATTTGGAACCATCGATTTGGACGCTTGAGTTACTTATTACATAACTAATAATTAGTATTTGTTTAACAGTAAGATTCTGCTTATTTTAATAGCTTAATGGGCTTTAGCAAAGATCTGCCTTCTCGAATTTGCCAAGTCAAAAGCATGGCCACATGGATCTGTGCTTCCCAGTTAAACGTACGAGTACAGAAATAAGAAACATTATTGGAGCAACTTCACTAGTGCTACTGGCAACCATTCAAAACACATATTAGTGGAGAGTTTTGTACCGTAGCACAAATAGACACTTTTCACAGATTGTGTTGATGCATTTCCACTGCTATTAACATCACAAGCACAACATCTAGCAATGTTTGACGACTTCCGCGTCAGAAAAAACTGAATATGTGAAAACAGTCAATTGTTATATAGGACCCTATTTATTCTTATGGCCCTATGTTGTGCTGCTTACTATTTTAGTAGAAACAGTGATAGCAAATGCTTTTTTGCAGGAATTTGTGATGAAGAGAAAATAAAAATAAAAACATTTATTAAAAATCAAATTTATCGTAACGTTTTGTAACTTTAATGTGTCACTGCTGAATAAAGGCATTCATTTCTCTCTCTTTAGTGGTAATGGTAGTGTACAAGAATATAAATAAGATTGCAGAGAGACTGATTTGGTTACATCATTCGCAATGGGATGTTTTTTGGCTGTCAAATATAATCCCAAAACAAATTCAGATCTCATTGCAGATCTGTCCTAAAGCTTTATGCATAAAGGATACATTTCTCTATGGAGAAGTTGAATGATATTTTACTTTCAAAATTTGACTGTCCATAATTCAAAATCAACTCTGTAGGGCAGTCTACTTTAACTGACCAATTTTTGCATATGGTGTGCCTTGTCTTAAATGTCTTATCACCAGTGGCAACCAGTGCATGTATTGATATTGATATCTTTAGGCAGAGATGAGAGCACTTCGTGGACTCACGATCAACCATGTGTGGCCCTGCTTATTATTCGTGCAATCGAAAAGCTCAGAATTCACACGTCGAGTCAAAGCAACGTTGAGTTTTGGGGACTGCGAGGAGCCCATCGCGAAACTCCTAGCTAATTACAAGTGTTGCTTCTTTTATGAATGAAACCTGATCTGTGAGGGATGACAATGAGTGTATTCATTATTCATCGCCTCTGGGACTGGGAACAGATCAATATGCCGGGCCCATCAAAAACCACAGGAGCTGGATGCTGAAGCCACTGGCTTCTGGACAAGGAAACAAAGTCCCATTGAGAAACTGGGATGGTTGGATACCAGCTTATTTGGTGAACCCTTGTGTGTGTATTTGAAGGATAATGATTTGCTTTCACTATAGGGATGCATAAGCTTTTGGTCAAGGTCGGGTCAGTTGAACGTTTTACTCGCATACAAAGCAATCCTAAAGAATGCCTAAATCAAATCCATTCAAAAATAATTGATCATTATTCATTATTCACCAAGATGGAGTAGACCAAGATTTTTGGACCAATGCCATTTAATAGTGGGGGGAGCTAATCAGTTTAACATGACATAAAACCTATCCCAAAAAGCACACTTGTAGTGGATAATTGTTCAACACTTGTTAAGACAGAAACTCTAAAAAACAGAAGTTTTTTTTTTCCATTGAATTGTTGCGAACTTCGCCCCTGTAGATCAGATTTTTGAAACTTTTACTATTTGTTTGCTTACTTTCATGTTAATTAGTTGTAATGAAAACAATTTGCCCTCATCATAGAAAAAGTGTGCAGTACAAAGCTGTTCTGCATCATTGTTCTAAGACATCTGCCAGTAATTTGGCCTTTTTTAGGGGTAAAACCCCTTTAACAAAGTAGTTTTCCACAGTCCTATAGTTTTAACATTCATAGACCAGTTCTTCTCATTTTATGGCCTAAAAATGTCAAAGTAAAGATGATATGCATTTGTCTGTCATGACGAGACGCAGTTGACTCGTTCTTTGTTACGCACATTTATTTACTTATTTTTTAAGGAGACAGCTTGTGTATTTTTATGTGAACATTTGTATGTGAACAGCTTTTCTTCATTATGAATTTCAACAAAACAATTTGCAGGTCACGAATCAACATAGAGCACCTCTGGGCTTTTTTGTGAGTTTCATCAGCATTAGCACAAGACATTATGATTATAAGAAACTTTTTTTAATTTTTATGACTGGGCCTGCAAATAAGTCTTTATTTTAGTCAATGCGCCTATTTTATAATGGTCTAATTGTGACTGATGCAGTGTAACATTCAAAATGTATTTGCATTCCTCATATCTATTAGGAGTATTTTTCCCTTTTTTTCTTACAAAACCACTCTGCTTAGTTGTTTGGTTGCTTCTAAATGTATGTAAAAATTAGATTTTTCTAATTTACTGGGACTTTGACAGACTGGAGAGTCTTAGTTTTTGGGACTTTGTGGGTCACGTTCATCAGAGGGAACGGAAATACATCCCCAAATTGACTTTTCCACCTGCTCCATCGGTGTAGTCCAGATCGTCCATTTTTAGGAGAAAGGTGCAAGCCAGCTCTCGCACATCAGTCCCCAGCTGATGAAAGTATTCGGCATTAATCCTCTGAATCATCTGCTCGAGGGGGGACGGTCTGGTTGAGCAAAAGGTGGTATCCATAATGAAAGAGTTCAGAAAAACAAAATGAAAAATATCCTCGATCCGTTGAGTCCTCAAGGTTGGTCTTGTCGTTCTGTCACGGAACACTTAAGGTGAGGACTCAAATGCAGTAAAGGAATATTTATTAACAAAAGGTAAATAATCAAACATACCAACTGAAAAACCAACGAGGGGGAAAACATTAACCAAAGAAACAATAACAACATAATCAAGGAACAAAACCAGGGACCACAGACTAACCGGATGAAACGGCTCAGGAACACATGACAACGACACGACACAGGACAGCAAACACACCAGGATAAAATAGGGAGCACATGAGGAAGGTAACGAGTAGAGACAGGTGGGATCAAATTAAGGGAAATGAGGGAACAAGATGGGCGGGGTTTACAATCACAAGACACAACAAAGGGGCAGTGTCAGAGCTCTGCCAACCAACACACTAGAAACCCAAACTGAGGTGACAGAACCCTGACAGTCGAGATAAGTGAACTCCGCTGTATTACTGTGTTTCCTGACTAGACCAGGTACTTTTTTTCTTATGGTAAAAATCTGGACTTATTTCCCAGCATTTGTTCTGTAGAGCACTCATTTGAAGTGACATTCAAAGATAAGAGGGCTGTATTTTAGTTGTTAGTCAAAGGAACTGAGTGAATGGAGGCCTGTGATGCTGAGATAGCGCTGGGCTCGTGTCAGTGACGTCACAATGTCAGTCGGGCTATTTTAGCCCATCTATTCAACAGTGACCTCCACTTCAGATCTATATACTGATCTTTCATCCCATTTCATTGTCTTTGTTTTGAAAGTATCCTATTGTTATTTATAAGTTACTGCAATTTGATTAGTATCATTTCTGCTTTTTATTATTCCATAAACTCACATTAAATAACCCACATAGACCCAAATGGTGATTGATTATAGTTCACTAGTGACTAAACTATACTTACTAGATCCCAGTATTTTGATTATGTTGTGAACAGCTGAGGCAACTGTAATAACCTGACAGAAGGCTAACATGGATGTCCATATTGCATTGGGTTCAAATATCTGTACGGTTCAACACATGTCTGGATCATCTTCCTCTGAACAGATGGTTACATCTGAGCACAGCCTGGTTTATTGGGAATTAATTGTTCAATCTGAAATGCAATAAAAAAAGATTATATCACACATTTAAAAACTCATGGGATTTGGAGTACTAAACAAAAACAACTATTTCACATACAGACTCATTTTGGTACTTTGCTTTTTATAAGAAAAATCAATACTGACAAGTTTATTAACAATAATACTATAAAGCATTGTCCTCGACCTTTCATAATCATCATAATTCGCACCATGTTTTAGAGAGGTTGTCAAACCGTCTCGTCTGGTGGAGTTTCAGTGTGAGAGGGGCTTCTTTCTCCCCCCTCTACAGGAGTCTGGCTGCTTTGTAATCGAAGGGTCCACAAGTTTATGCAGTGAGTTCAGTCAGACCCAAAAAACGAAGCCCTCACAGTGACACAGTCTTCAGGGCCTCTCCGGTTACAGGCCTGGCCTTCCTGTCTTTCGAAGAAGGCTGAGGGAGTAGTTGGGGGGAGTGGGGGGAACGTGTATGGAACTTGAGCGTTCTCCACTGAATTACACAATAAGCTAGCTATGGAAAAGTCTCTGGAGACCATCTCAATGTTAGGAGTTAAAATGTGTCCCCACCTTCCTCATTACATCCCCTCCTCTGTCTCAGTCGCTTTTTTTTCCTTTACATCTCATTCTCATCTCCCTCGCAGTCTTGAGTCTTTCTGCACCCATTTGTATTTAAGTTTGTGAGAATAACTCAGTTTGAATTCAAATTTGAATTGAACACGGTTCCCACAGTCCCACAGAGGTAGTGGAACTTTATTTAACCAGTATTTGTAGTTTTTGTACTGATGTTAGTCTAAAATATTACTTGAGCTAAAGTATATGTGTGTGAGTGCAATCTCTTATTAAACGGTTCTTCGAAACATACTTAATTAGTCATCACAGACTATGGATGCTCAATTTGATTTGAATTTAATTGTAAATTGAAAGGAAGCCAATTCTTAAATTCTCAGTTTTTTCAAATGCTGTGCAGGACAGCTGGACCAGACATAACCTGAGTCACATCAATGGAAAGCATCAGAGAAAGTGCTTTTCACCTGACATGACTCTACTTTGCCTGTGTGCCATGTTAGGTAACACGTTCCAGTCTGATTTTACTCAAAACAGCCTTTCAACCAGATGTTAGCCTGCAAAATTCAGGTGAATTTGACTATTACGGTAGTATTTTTTCACTTTGGAAAATTTTCTCAAGTTTATGTTTGCAATAACAAGACTTTTTTTGTGAAATGAAGGAAGCCACTAGTGTGCTGTGTTTATGCCGTTTGTACTATTTTTCAGTTTGTACTGTGTAGTAGTTCAATCTGTGGCTATACATGGGAAATTTCAGTCGTCCCGAGCACTTAGTTGCTGATAAGACAAACAACAGAGCTCTGTTCAGTGTCACAGGGGCCGATCTCTGCACTCACATTGCTCTTTTCTTTTCTTTGTATTAAATGATTTTTTTATTTTTTTTTGGTAACACTTTACAATACGGTCGCATTTGTTAACATTAGTTATTGTATTAACTAACATGAGAAGTAATTGTTTTACTAGTGCAACTCATTATTATTTCATGTTAACTAATGAAACCTTATTGTAAGGTGTTACCTTTTTTTCTTTTTTGTAAAGAAATTATCCTACATCTTTAGGATGCGCTAAATTAAAGACTTAAACTAAAGTAAAGACATTAACTTTGTATTGTAATGAATTAGGTTCTAGCAAATTTTAGATGCCAGTGAAATTCACAATTCCAATTTATTACAATTTCAATACCACAGCAAAACCTGCTAGCCTAATGTCAATTGAAAGCCTTATTAAAGACAGTAAACTGTCAGCAATAAAATAAGAACAAGTGATCCAATTACAAGCAATAGGATACTGAACAACTGGACAAATTAAGTGCATTTTTTGTTTTTCAGGCAGTTTTCAGGTTAAGAAATCGAATAAAGTAATAAAATCTTCACTGTATAAATTCAATATAAATTAATCTTATTAAAGTAATAAAAGTTATTCAGTCAAGAGCAGTGAAATCTTTTCTTAAATAAAATCTTCCAAGTTTGCAACATAACATGAGTAAATTGTGAAAGAATTTACATTTTAGGTGAAATGATTTTTTTAAAATAGATTGGGATATATCTCTGATTTCCATTTTAAATCAGTGTTATTTTCAACTTAAATTGACCTCATCTACAAAAATATGAAAAAGTATAGACTACAAATAAGACAGTTGTCTGGCTAAAGGATGTAACACACAGTCCATTACATTTACATGTATTCGTTTAGCACAGTACTGCATGTTGTAAATGTAATTTTAGATAAACCACCTAAAACAACAGTCTTCCTCCCAAAAAGCATTCTGAGATTAAAATGGATATCAGCATAGACTGCCTTGGTTGTTCGATTAGGCTTCGTACGGGGAGCCTGTGCCAGCGTTAGGCAGAGGGAGTCACGCAATGGGATCAGCTTAAAACAGAAACATGTGTGGGCAAAGGGGTTTGAATTAATACCAAAGACCTTTCTTTTGCTTCTTCTTTCTTTCTTTTTTTACCGTATTTTTTTCTGGAATAGCAACAACCATCAAATGAGACTTTCCCTAGAATGAGAAGGAAGGAAATTACATCATTATGGGGTCTGTAATTGGTGGCTCAGTGTTTTCAGCAGTAGATCTTGGCTAGTCTTACTTGTTGTGCGTTTCACAGCTGCTCCCTTCAAATTAAACCATGTAGTCTAACCCTAAAAGTTGCAGGTAGGACATCTCGTAAATTGCGTGATTTGGTGCTGAGCAGTTAACTACATTTAAGAAACTAAACTAAGACTCAGTTTACACAAACAACAAAACTTACCATGATACTATAGTTCCTTGGACAGGAAATTGTTTAAACTAGTTTTAATGTGTGCCGTAGTATTATTTATTTATTAAAAAGTTTATAAAGAAAAAAGTTTTTGAAAGAAGTCTCTAATGCTCACAAAGGCTGCATTTATTTGATCAAAATACATTAAAATTGTAATCAGAGCTTAAAAACTAAACTAAACTAATAAAAAAAAAATTAGTTCACTCCGATCATGATCCGTATTTTAACAGCTCTATTCTGTGTTCCTGTCAAGGTATGGGGGTGAAGGGAGGACCAGGGACTCAATCGCAAGGAAAAGGGCTTTATTTACTATAAAAATGTAAAATAAAATAAAAACAAAAAAAGCTTTCCTGTAGCTCAACCAGTAGAGTCATGGGTTCGATTCCCAGGGAAAGCAAGAACTGATTAAACAGTTCTTTGGAATAAAAGCGTCTGCCTAAATGCATAAATGTTAATGTAAAAATGAAGCAAAAACTACCCCAAGGGAGAAAACTTGACTTTGACTTGACTGAGTGACGAACGACAAGGAAGCAGCACAGAACACCAAACACTATGAAAATAAATAGGGAACAAACAGGATAGGTAATGAGGGAGGACAGGTGGTGAGGAAACAAGACGGGTGGGGTTACACAAGTGAGCCATGCTTCCTGTGGCATATGCTCTCAAAACATGACACGAACACACAGCCAATGATAACACTCATAAGCCACATGTACACACAAAACAAGATGACATGAAAGCACGTGGCCAGTGAAAACACAAGCTGTGCACAACACAGCACAAGACAAGACATGAAAGCATGCAGCCGATGTAAACATGAACATCGATGGTTAGAAGCATCTTCTTTTGTGATGCTACAACGACTGACGCGGCAAAGAGAGCGTGCAACCCGAGCGAACTCGAAACCGCACTCACTCACATAACATGACAAAGCGCACAAGATACGAGTGTTCGCTCACAACTTAAGACAAACACATGTAGCATGAATGTCCGAACGAGAGAACGCGAGTCATAGCTTGAGTCATCACTCACAGGAAAACACAACAATCAGCAGTGTCAGGGCTCTGTCACAAAACCACAGGAAAACTAGACTGAAGTGACAGAACCCTGACAGTTACAGAAACAGTTTGATTAAAAAAACATAGGCCGTACTACTTTAATTCATGATTAGTTGACTGCCAAATTAAAATATTAAACTGAACGATCAAATAAGGATTTCTGTTCAGAACCATTTCACTTTTTGTTTGTTCACTTCATTTTGTTTCTGTTTTTTTATTTCGTTCCTTGAAGCAAATCGGTTCAATAATATTTTTGTGGAAACCCTGATAAATTTGTTTTGATTCTTTTGAGTACAAAAAAAACAGTATTTATGTTACATGTCAGTCGTGGCTATGTCTACTTCCTGTTTCCTTCCGTGTTCTCCCAGTGTGTTTCCATTCACCTGTTGCGTCAGCAGTCACATTGTTAGTCTTGTCAGCTGTGTCTAATTCCCTCATTCTACTTTTGTGTATTTATACCCAGTGTTTCCTTCAGTTTCTGTCGGTACTTGTCCGTATATCGTAACTCGATAATCATCGAGTTTTGCCGTTTCATTTGTATATTTAAAGTGTTTATTTTGAGTTTCCTTATTAAAAGTTGTTTACAGTTATTCCTGTACCTCTGCACCTTTCTCATCACTACACACCGTGACAATTTATTTGAAAGATAATCTTTTGTAGCAATGTTAACTTCTTTACTGTCACGTTTAATAAAATTATTGCATCATTGCTGATTAAAACTATTAATTTCTTTAATTTTTTTTTGAAAAGCAGTGTATATATCGGACTTATATGGCAAGTTATGTGTCAAATGTGTTATGTGTCGATGCCAGGGGGGGCGCGCGTGACCGTGGGGAACATGCTTTTTTTGTCAGGGAGTAGGTTTTCTTGCACTGAACAAGAGCAGCAGATATGAAGTTCAGATAACAAACCCTTCACCCGTTGATGTGTACGATCACACCGGTGTTCATGTGTCACGTGATCAATCGCTAAATTCACACGTGTTTTCACGCGCTATCTGGCACTGATCCAAAAAAGACGCGCTCAGAGAACTTGATCATTATAAAGGTTTTTAAGCGACAAACATTCACTTCCACATATCTGAGAATCTGAATATCAGGTAGTTGATAACAGAGCCAACAAGTTGGTGACTATTTTGAATAAAAAAGAAAAAAACTAAATAAATGTGAAACATCTATCATACAGCGCTTGTGACTGCGGTCTGTCACGTGACAAGCATGACACGTTGCCATGGAAACAATAAAGCGAAAGTTCCAAAATAGGGGGAGGGGGGGCGCGCAAAATGTTTACCTCTTCCTAGGGGGGCGCGACAGAAAATAATTGAGAAGCACTGCATTGAACCAAGGTATCACCGCTTTTTTACAGTAATTTTTAAAGTAACTTTTTACATTAAGTTTACAGTAACTTTTTCTTAAGCAAAAGAAAAAGTTTTTCACACTAAGAGATTATCATACGTCAAAGTGTATCTATATCATACTGTCTGGCTCATTGTTTAATGTACTTTGTTGGATACATTAATTCTCTGTCCATCAATGACTGTTAAGGAGACAATCAGATTGGTTTCTCTCTGTTCGGAATAGTTTATTGAGTTATTTCTCCCACTTACCACTGGACAGGAGTTTAGGGTGGAGCAAATTACATTTGGGTGTGCTAAACTGAATCATTTATATGGGTTTGATTTCATTTCCAGCCTCCTTGTGGTTCCAGCCTAAGACGTCATCTTGTTCACAAAAACAGAGATAGAGAGACAGACATACTGACATCGACCATACAGTAATCCTGTTTCTGCTGTAGTTTCATTTAATTTTAGATCCCTTTGTGGTTTATTTTGAAAGCATCATGCAACACTCTTCATCTGTTGTTTATAGGTCATAACTGTTATTTTATTATTGGTGTGGTTATGAAAAGCTTGAAATGGAGTAGCTCACTGCTTCTTTTTGTGTTGATAATTACCTCACTGTCTCTGTAGTTCTTTCGTCTCGCTTTCCTTTTGTCTTTGACAAAAACAGCCTCCTTTTAAACTCCTTTTCAGTGTTTTCCAGCAGTTTTAGCATTGTATTTCCTTTGGTAAATGGGAATCTAATCTTTTTAATCTTGAGGTTTCAAATTAAGTTTTGTATTATATACTTAATTATATGATTGTGTTCTGTGTACTTAATACTTAAAGTTTTATTGGCTGGTTTTGTAAGCATACCCCGTAACCTTGAATCGCTGTCCTTCGACAGGGTCCTTACAGGGGTGGTTGTGAGAGAGAGGACGGGCATGGTAACAGTCTAATGACGCTTAATGAGAATCAAATGCAGCCATGTCACCGCCACTGTTAAACACTGAGCGGGCGTCTCCTCTGTTCATGTACAGTGGTGTCCTTGTAGGATCTGGGAGGAGTGGGGAGGAATTCCCACGCCGCCAAGACATGAGTCACCAAACACGTTTGCAGGGATGCATGCGTTGCTGCCAACTGGCTGAGGATATTCCTTGCCCCTCAGTGCCGCGGCCCCTGGAGAAGCCACCACTCCACATCCACTGTGTCTGATCGAGATAACCAAAATCCAATATGGCGGTTTGTTTGATGAAGCGATCGCATGCTATAAAAATGCACATACACTGTATATGTTTACTAACAACAAAAGGCATATGTGCACCAACTAACACCTTCGATTCTCGACACAAACCTTTAATTATAATCTCCAACATTGCAAACACAATTTCACAACACACATAAACACATTCGCTCATAACACATCACGTCATTTCGATTGGACACAGTTTTGAAATGTATTGTACACGCGGTTACTATGGTTTCTTTACAAAGTCTAAAATGCTTTGTTGCTTTTTGCCTTTAATGGTCTGCTTGAAAACAAATGTTTCTAAGCTTCTATCAGAAACATCTTTGTCGATGTCAATGTAATCTGGGAATTCCTGGACGGTGAAGGCGAACTCCTGTGCCTCCTCTTCCAAGATAGCATCTGTAAGGCTTGATTTTTCCGCCACTTCCACGAGTTCTTCTGCAGCTGTACGGCACTGTGCCGCAAGAGTGAGTGAAGCGTCATTGGAGTGAGCGACCATACGAACTGATGCACGTGCAACGCAAACTAACAAAATAGTGAACTTGGTACTATCGTTAGTCACGGGGATCAAGATAACCGATGTCAAGTGGCGAATTTGTCCCCTTTTTTTGTTTTTGAGATATTGGGGTTCAGCAACATAAAATAATTAACATAACATAACATAACTGATAAGAAAATGTAAAGACAATGAGGGAGTGTGGCGGTTCCACTTCAAAACCTACTACGTAATAGTGTTGGCGAGTTAACCGAACTCGAGATAAGTGAACTCCACTGTATATAAAACGTGCTAAGGTCTGAAAAGGAACTGCAAGATACGTTTAATAATAGATAGAGCTATTAAAACTGAAAAACTACATCAAAAGAGATACTGTTCCTCAAGAGGCTTTCTGTACATATGCTCTGAGACAGTGGAAGTGGAACACAGACAAGCAAAGTATGCTTTGGGCTTCAGGTTCGAGCATGCACAGTCAAAATTCCCGGGTTGGTGAGTATTCGCATAAACACAGTCGGCTATGTCTTAAGTGAACACAAACAATTAGCACAAAGAACACAAATAAATCGCATGTGTTTCACTATATTAGATCAATGCTTGGGTCTTAAAGTGACAGCAGCCTAATTTACCTGCTGCCGCTAATGTGACAAAAACAAAGAGAAATTTACTCTCTGCTCTTTAGTAGACTCAGTAGGATTAATCTAGATTTCTTTTATACAGTGAAGTGTTGTTTTCACATTTGATTAGTTTAGGTTGATTATTATTACAGTAATACCTTGAGATACGAGCGTCTCTACATACGAGTATTCCAAGATACGAGCAAGCCTTAGGGCAGATTTTTGCTTCTAGATACGAGTAAATATTCAAGATACGAGCACGCGTACTGACGCCGATGCCGACGCAGTTTCACTTCAGTGTTCACTGACTTGTACGCGTCGCCCGTGAGTAGCTGATTTTCTCTCTATTTTGTTAATTATTCTTCATAATAGCGACGATTTCTAAGAAAGTGAGTGGTAAGGATGGTAGTGAGAAGAAGAAATGCATGATGACTATGGAAATGAAGCATGAAATTGTTAATAAATATGGGCGCAGTGCTGCGTGAGTGATTGAGCAGCAGGAGCATCAGGATGAACTGTGGACTGAGGAGTTGATCGAGCTGCAGACGATACGCAGGTGTTGCAAGAGCTCAGCATTGAAAAGAAACACCCTGATAAATTGTGTACTGGTCGTGCTTCGGCGCTTTTTGACGACGCTTACCTTACTTATTTTTAAAGGGAGAAAGAAACAAATCTCCCTCGATAGGTATTCCGTTAAAAGGTCTGCGCCAAGTGAAAGTGAGGATAGTCAGGCGAAAAAAGGGAAGAAAACAAGCAAAATAATAATAGAAAAGTAAAAAAAAATACGTAAGTTCAGTTATGTTAATTTAAGTTTACGTAAGTTACGTAGTGTTCGTGTAAGTTACGATACGATACGAAATCAAGTGTCAACTCACCAACCCCCTCCCTCCTTCCTCCCCACCTGTCACTACTGTCTATACGTTTTTACAATTAAAACCACATTTTATTTGCACTTTAAATAAATCACTTTACGAGCAATTTGAGTTACGAGCTCCAACCTGGAACGGATTATGCTCGTATCTCGAGGTATTACTGTATTTATTTCACAGGAATAGTATATTTGTTAAGCTCTAAGCTGTTCCTACTCATCTTTAAGACAAGAAATGAAATATGTTGCACATGTTGTGTTTTATTTTATGTTGTTGATACAGGTTTAAATGAAACTGGTTGCAAACGCTTTTAAAAACAGTACATTTGTCTCAATATATGCATCATCCCAATGACGTTTACTTTTGCATCTTACATATATCGCTTAGGTAGATCTCGATGTCTGTGAAAGTGATATCTCTAACAATTGCCAGACTTTTCATGCGTTACACGGTTGCATTTCTGTACCAGGTGGCAGAGGGAGTCATTGCTGCACATTTGTGTGGAGTCATGGTATTTCTCCTGCTGTCCGTCTGTCAGGCGAGAGGCTCCCTGCAATTACTCATGATAAGAACTGCTCATTTAGGCTGAAGGTGACTCTCTTACAATTAATTATTGAACTTGTCCGTCGATCAGGATTATTAAGTCACTCCATCATTAATTACTCGATTGTCTTGAATGTTGCCAGAGTTTCTTTTGGAGCCATTTTACATTAATTTAGCTTGGTCTGGCTCACCAACAGTGCCAGAAGAACATATTGTTAAAATACTGGTTTCAAAGATTAAACTTTGAAAGAAAAATTTGTGGACTTAATCATGCTGCATATTAAACAAAAGAAAGGTTGTTAGGCAAGGTAGCTACAATTATTTTAATCATCCTTTTTTAATGATATTCAGTATATCTTTTATTGTTAACCAAACAACTATTTTCTGTCACATAGATTCAGCTATTGGTCAAGTACAACAGCTATTGTTTTTCAGGTAGATTCATGAAAATATTTATTACAATAAGTAAAATACTGTATTTATTACAATGTCAAGGCATTATATTAAATAGATTTTATTTATATGCATCAATGTAACCATACTTAATACTAAACCACAATATTTTGCTCTATATAGTTTTTACTAAAACAATTGCCACCCTGAAACATTTTTTAGTGATGATATTTTCTTGATCAGTTGTTTGGTATTTAATTCATTGAAATCGATTATTTGAACTGACTCAAGGAAATTAATAATAAAAAAAAGTTTTTTTTCCAATGTATTTATTCTTTTGTGTGTTGATCACAAAGTGATGTTTTTTTTTACATTTATCCAAACCTTAAGGGCCAGTCACAAAGTGAAAACGCATGAATCACGCACAAAATGCGTCGTATGCGTAATTCGTCGGTGGAACTAACGTGGACCGTCAGTGATTGTAAGTGGATGTGCGTGATTTTGAGTTTTGAACGGTTCAAAATTTTTGTGCGTGTGCGTTATTCATGAGTCGAGTATATGTGACTAATGCGCGGGACACGCGTCGGCCGTCAGTGCTTATGCGTCGGAACTGGTTCGAAACCGCACACGTCCACATCCGTCTACTGACGCCCCACCTTCATATCATGCATGAACCGCGCACGTATCACGTTCATTCACTGACATCCACTGACAATGTGGATTCTGAAAGTGCTTGTACGTGGAACGTTCGTGAAGCGTGCGTGTTTGGACGTGCTCCGTCAGTGATTCATTCGTCGGGCGTGCGTCGATTGTTCGTGGAATACTTTGGTCAATTTCTCGATGCACAAGCATGCACAAACCCAATCTGTGCGTGATTTGTGAGTGATTCGTGCGTGATCGGCTGTGTGACTGGCCCTTTACATTGCATTCAAGATACACATTGACATTCTTGCTTTCCCTGGGAATCGAGCCCACAACCTTGGCGTTGCAAGTGCCTCTCGTTCCAGGGCCTGACATTTATCTCACTTAAATTTATGCTCACTCATTGTATTTGTGTTTTTAATAAAGGGGTAATTTTGTTGCTCAAGAGTTTACATAACACAAAGAAGCTTTGATTTCAGTCTTTCAGTCAAAATCTGCACAAATAAATACAATAGAATAAAATACAAATGAAATAAAGATAAATAAATTTAAACGTTTTTTGGGTATGTTAATGATTTTGTTTTATCAACAGTAATGACAGATACATATCCATTATACTGTTACTCATGCGTTTTCTTTCTCAACTGTTCATTTATTTAAGGCATAACCAACTGTATTCATGAGGATACACGCCAAGACCAGAATTTTTAAATGATTTTGTGTTTTTGACCATTCATAAGCCATTCACCGCTCAATAAGTCATGAAAAATAACTAAATTTTGTTGCTCGCAAGCCTTTTGTAAGGCGCCTTTATGTATACACGCATAGAAAACCATCTCTCAGATTGTCAGGGTTCTGTCATGTCAGTTTCGGTTCCTTGTGTCTTGGTCGACAGAACCCTGGCACTGCTCTCTCATCGTGTCTGTGTGAGGGCGCGTGACGTCTCGTGTACGCTCTCGTGTCCACGTGCCTTTATGTTGTTTGTGTCGTGCGCAGTTGGTTGGTTACGTCTCGTCACTTCCTGTGAACACGTGGCGATGCGCGTCTGCATTCGCTGCGTGTTCGTGTCTGGTTAGCGTCAGCCCCGCCCTCCTTGTTCTCGTAATTATTCCCAGCTGTTTCCGATCACCACCCTTCCTCTTGTTCCATATATAAGCCCTTTGTGTTTGCTGTCCTTTGTCGTGTTGTTGTCTTACCATGTTCCGCTCGTCATTTGTGTTCCCTTACCGTTCCATCCGGTTTGTCTGTGTTCCTTTGTTTATGTTCTTTGAGTATTTCGTTATTGTGTTTGGTTAATGTTTTCCCACCTCGTGGGTTCTTTTCTTTTGTGTATTTATTTTGTTATAATAAATATCCTATTTTTCCCCTGCATTTGAGTTCTCCCTTAACTATATCGTGACACAGCGCGTAAGTACCGAATGGTTTAAAATTTATGCGATGTTTAAATTGGTAAGACTTAAAAAGATATGCAAATGATAAACTTTTGTGATGCCAAACTCTTAGAGTTGTCATGACAGAAATAATTGTAGGGAACAGGGAGTTTGGTTGACTTAGCTGGAGTCATTTTCTTGTTTACATTTACATTTATGCATTTGGCAGATGCTTTTATCCAAAGCGACTTACATTGACATTCTAATCAGTTCTTGCTTTCCCTGGGAATCAAACCCATGACCCTGGCGTTGCAAGCACCAATGGTCTACTGATTGAGCTACAGGATCTTGAAGTCCTGGTTTGAGCTACAGGATATTTTCAAGTCTTGAAAATAGAGACTTGTGCTCTGCTTTGCTCGTCAGTTATGGATGTGTTACATGACTTGCAGTTGTAGTGTTTTCAAACTGGGTCAACAGCACATTTTGATTGGCCTAGCACAGAAAAACATGGGTGGTTGTGGCTTTAATGTTTTATTGAATGGCCCCTGAGGGAATAGGAATCTCAGAATAGAAATCGAAATGTCTGAACTCTAATGAGGTCAGAGGTCAATAATCTCTGCCTCTTCTATCCTGTTTCTTTGACTTTAGTTTTGCTCAGTGACCTGAGAAATGGTTGATCAGCAATTGATGTTTGGTTGAGATAGTTGATACTAACACATTAGTATTCACCCGTGTGTCATTTAAACCTCTTTTTTGCCACAGTAAGACTAATTAATGACTCTCGCCTTCCCTCTCAAAGAGACTCGTACATCAAACTGTGGATATTGATGATTCCTGTGAGTTTTAGAGCTTCATCAATCATGTAGATGAAATTTCATCATTTTGCTTTAATAATAAACTTGCAAGTTAAAGCTGTAAACCTACCTGGCAAGATACTGTATACTGTCTTCCAATTTATATACTATATACTAAGTAGTTTGTCAGATTATATTGCATAAAAAAAGCATATATTGCATAAGCTAAAGATATAATGTAATATATGTATATATATAATGTAAAGATATAATTCTGATTCTGATTTTGATTGTATTTTAAGCTAATGACTATTTGACTAGTCCTTTTAAACGTTTTTTATATATATATATATATATATATATATATATATATATATATATATATATATATATATATAAAAGTGTGAGGAATTTTCTTTTTTAAGCTTTTAAGTTATGGTAAAATGAGCTATTATGCAAATCCTTACATGCAAACTTAAGATGAAATATGAGACATAATGTTATGAAGAAAACTAAGAAAAAATCTATTTAAATTTCACTTGTGATCAGGGCCATACCCACCATTAAGGTCCCGACCACTGTGTTTTTTTCTGAGGAGTAAATAGTAAAGGTTGTGAAATAATTGCCTAATATTTACTACTTTGGTGCTGCAAGGATATTGAACAATGCAGATAACCAACCTTCTCAGCTGAGCTGCCTCAGCGTTTATGACCAATCAAAACAAAGTAGGCGGGCTTTATGTTCACAGACGCTGCTGAGTGCGAATTTCAACGCAACACTTCAGTTCATGAAAGTGTGAGATATGATACAAGTAGCTAAACTAAACCTTTCATATTTGACAGCTGTTTTACAATAGAAATGTTAAATTCAATGATCAACCTTTGTCTAATTTTATTTTGTATCGAAAGTAGACTATATGCTTTACATGATGCATGTAATATAAGTCGTAACTTTCAAAACATAAAAAAAAAAAATTTCATCATTTTAGGCATAAGTTTATTAGCTTTAATTTAGTTAACAGTAACAACATTGAGCGCCAGTGTCCATGGTGTCTTCAAGACTTTACATAAGACTTTTAGAATGGTTAATTATTTTGCTTGCTGCCACTGTTAAGGTTTAACAACGGTTTCACTTTCTTCTGTGTCAGTCTCTCTCTCTCTCTCTATTTAGTTGATCATCTGTTTTACGCAGACGCCTGCTTTATAGGAGCTTCAAACACTTGGCCCAGAGCATGGCAGTGAGTAACGCTGGCTCGTATACTATCAAAGAACTTTGTACTCTCAGGAAGCCCAAACACGGAACATACTGACCTGATTAATGCAGCATAAGATGTTGATTCGTTTGCGCATTGCTTTTATGTGATTTATATTTGATAAAAAGTCAATCACATAATTAATGCCAAAAAGCTGTTTCTTATTTGCTGCTTCACTGTTGTCACTGTTTTTTGTTTTGTTTTTTTTTCATCATCTTTAAAGTGGTCAGTGGACTTGGCTGACGCTATTGATCTTTTTCTAATACTGTTTCTTTTGATAACAGAGCCAGAACTACACATGATGGCAGTTCCTCTCTTATATCCATGTCTTTTTTGGGGGGGGGGGGGGGGGTATTCTATTGAATAGAATATCAATTCTAAATATAGAATTGTGGGTTAACAAGTCTTCAGAAGGCTGAGGGATGTCAGTTATTGCTGAATCTTTTGCTCAAATCCGTCTGGCCTATGCTTTGAATCTGAGGCGTTGTTGAATGACTACCGTATTTTCCCGCATATATCCCGCGGATTATACCAGATTTTACAAACCCCGCAGGGGGGGTGCGGGATATATAAGGGTGCGGATTATATCACCAATTTTTTACACGTAATAATATTTCAATATAAAAAATTTTTTGCGGTATTTTCTTTGTTTTTCTGTCTTGCACGGGTTGTCTGCCTCTGTACTGTCAGTCTTACAGCTGGCGCTGATAGGCTGTCTGACCTGTCAATCATGCAAGAAGACGTGATTGGCTGTCTATCTCTCTGATAGCTGGCGCTGATAGGCTTTCTGACCTGTCAATCATGCAAGAAGACGTCATTGGCTGTGCTGCCATGATAGCGTGCTCTTCTCGTCCGATCAACATGCTTCCAGGGGGAGAAGCATTTATTTTTCTTCTGATTTTGACTTGTGTTTGTTTTCTTATTGTTTGAATTTCGCGCACAAGCACTGTGTACCGAGACTGAACAGTTATGAATAATTGACATCATGCGAGCAACATTCGAAATTCGAATCGTGAACTTGCACAAAAAAAAATTCATCATGGGTGCGGGATATCTGAGGGTGCGGATTATACCAACAATTTTTTACACAAACCCCCAAAACCCGCGGGATATATGAGGGTGCGGATTATCTGCGTCTGCGGATTATATGCGGGAAAATACGGTACTATGTTTCTATGACTCATAATCATGTTATTATGAGTTTCATAATATCTTTTAAACCTTGAGTTGCATTGGATGTGATTTGTTGCAGATGACTGTCTATGCCTGCATTAGCATTTGAATATAAATGGGAAAAGACGTAGCATAAATGAAGAATTAAAAGGTACGCCTTCTCTGCTAAAAGTGGAGTACCTCCTGTGTTTTGGTTCATTCAACTTAATTATATTTGTCTAAATCTGCAGTTTTAAAATCAGTCACAGTTCATTGTATTTTTCTGTTGGAAAACATACGTTTTATCTTATTTTTTTAGTTGGTTTGAGGTCATTTGTAAATCATCATGGGATATGCATCGACTAATTCCAGCTTGCAAATCATTATGAAATTTAGGTCATGATATTGCCTGACCTAAATCTATAAAGTGCACCAGGTAACACAATGAACATTATTATACACAGATCAAAGTAGATGAGGAGGAATAATTTTGTCAGGGTTTTGCCACATTCGGTCTAGTCATTTCTTGGTTTTGTGGCAGAGCTCTGACACTACCGTAATGTCTCGTGTTTGGTGTGTGTGTGCGCGCAGCTTCGACGGTTTGAGTCGCGCGCTCTTGTCTGTGTAGCGTCTTGTGTGTGGGTTATGATGTCCGATCCCCAGACTTATTCAGTTTCGTTTTTGTGTCAGGGTTCGGACATTCATGACCTGTGTGTTCGTACTTGTCATGAGCGTTTGAGACGGGTGGTTGCTCGTTCTTGTGCGCTCTACGTTATGTGAGTGGGCGCGGATCCGAGCTCTGTGTTGACATCGGCTGCGTGCTTTCATGTTGTGTTTTCATGTCGCGCGCAGTTTGGTTTTCACCAGCTGGACGCTGTCTTTGTGTTTTTGTGAACATGCAGCGACGTGCGTTCGCATTGGCTGCGTGTTCGTGTCATGTCATTGAGAACTCCTTGTTCTCCTGCTTATCTTTGATTTGTCCTAGCTGTTTCCCATTCAATTATCCTCCCTCCTGTGTCTATTTAATCCCTCCGTGTTTGCTGTCTTGTGCTGTTTTGTCGTCGTTCTATGGTTGTGTCTCTCCTTGTCAGTCTTGTCTCCAGTCAAGTTTTTCTAGTCTAGTCGAGTCTTGTTTTTCCCCCTCTGGGTTGTTTTTGTTGAATTTTGTTTGTTTTGTTAATAAAATCCCAATTATCTTGCACAATTGAGTCCTTGCTCCATCCCCTGGCACAAGACCTGACACATTTACTTAACCTTAATGGGAAAACTAGTCACATCTGAATAGGGCTTAAGACTGTTTTTCTCACTCTCAATCTTCATTAAGAAGCTCCTCACCTCTGCCTTCGCTCCTTGGTCTCAGAATGGGTCATTTCATTACTTTGTGCAGCTGCTTCTGAATATCAAGCCAAACACTGCCAGCTTTTATGCCCAGCCTCCGCACCCACCGTAAAAAGCAATGCAAACGGAAAGTTTATAAAACGTGTTGTGAAATATAAACCAGAGAGGCCGATACTGCTTTTAGGAATCCTTCTTGAAAGTGGCACACTTAATTATTTAAAAACTCTCTTGTTTCGTGGCCTGGCACATTCCAAGCCACTTGCACATGTGCAAGATTGTGACTTGGGTAATCACGGCAATGTGACTTATGCAGGAGAAAAGGCCTTGGAGCATCTGAGCACTGTGGCATGATGAAAGTCCTCAACACTCTTTTTACACTTTTTGATGTAACTCTGTGAAATAATATCCAGTAATTTCACACTACATTAGTGTTTTACATTTCATTTCAAGTCAATGAATCAGTTTTCATAAAATCCATTGTTAGTAAATATGTGGGGAGATTGGGGAGGTCAGTGTTACTTTATTCAAGTTTATATACTTTATTTGAGTTTTTACTCAATTGTCCATGTTCAAAATCAATATTTATAAAATGTTAAAATCTAAATCAATGACTTAACCTTAATGTTTCAAAGGCTGACTAATTTACTCTTAATAATATCAGATTTTGAATAGAGATGTGTTTAAGGCTTAGACATAGAGTTAGTAGTAGGTTGTTACAGCAATGTGCAACTATGGTTTTAAATAACTAAATGATTTAATTATTTAACTTTTTTTATTTTTCTAAACTACATCTTCTGTATAAGATTTGCCCTGACTTTGGACCTTGTTCATGAAACTTTCATAAATATATAAATAAATTGGCAGTTATTCCCTCATAAAACAGACCTTCCTGGAAACTCTTCGCTTCATAAACCTCAGATTTGATAGTTAAACGTGTACATGAATTAATTTTGTTTACAACTATTACAGATATGTATGTTAAATTGCATTGAGAGGAAGAAATCTGCAGACTTGTCCAATTTACTGTTTTATATTATAGTTTTGTTGTTATTTCTATAGTTTGCATCAAATCATTTTATTTATTTGATTTTGTTGTTTTGTGTTTTGTGTCTCCCTTAGTCTGGCCTTTAGAGGCTCCAAACATGCCAAATGAGTCTTCGATGGAAGTGCTACATAATGCATCCACCGCCTTGGCTGGGTTTTCTCTTTCACCTAGTTCAGATCCATCCAAAGCCACAGAGAATTACAATCACAGTTTCAACACTGGATCAGCATTCACTTACTCCCTGAACTCGGACCCAATCCCAGAGCCTCTTGCCACTCCTCCTTTACGTTCCTTAAAGTCTGGAGAGGCAGTTGGTTCCTCTAGACAGCCTCGACAACTAAATTCTCCAGTGCCTACATCCCATAATGTGCCCTTATCTTGGTCTGCTATCAGCCCAACTCCCCAAATCACAGAGGCTACAGATTTATCTGTGCCTTCTAGCTTGCCTTTAGTTGGACAAAATTCTTCTTGGAGAATTCCTGATGAATATCCCATTCCTTCCCCTCAAACACAGTATGGGACGATGGGAGCCAGTGACACTAATGCTCCTTCTGGAGACCAATTGGAACCATCCAGCAAAATCAAAGACCTTCAGTTACAAGCCAGCCATGACCCAAACACCCAACCAGGCTATCAACAGTTGGAGCCAAGTCATGTGGTTTTTATGCATACAATGACTTCAGCATCTGTTGAGCAAACAATGGGTCCACCAGAAGACTTTTTCCCAACCTACACCATGGATGTGGACTATGGTTCTGGAGATTATCTAGAAACAATGTCCTTCATGGGATCTGAAGGTAACGACTACTCGCTGGTTACCAATCTCCCATCTGATGTGTACGACTTTGAGGACTCAAATTTCGAGACCTATGACACTATGTTCCCCACGAGAGTGGTGATCTCATTTACCAGCAAACACTTGTATCCCTCCTCTACCAGTGTTACTAGTTCTTTCTCCAGCAAACTTGTTGAAAGTTCCAGTTTTAATAGCAATTCAACCTCAGATGGAGCCAACACTGACTTAACCAAACACATGACAACCTTTCAGAGTTTTACAAATGTTGTGCCCTTTACCATGACAAAGCCTCCAGTTTTTACAAGTATTTTGACATCGGACCTTAGTCACACTATTTCTCATTTAACCATCCAACCAACCAGAGTCGATTCTTTGCCTATTGTCCCAACAACAGATGTCTTAAACCCAAACCAATCTGTCAATGAGAGCTCAGAATTGGCACCTGACTGGGTAGGCAATGTTACCATCCAACCCACTGATTTCCTTTTACCAGACATGAACAGTTTAGAATATTACACCATCCAGTTGACCAAGGACAATGGTAGCTTGCCAGAACACACTGCAAATCAGACGGTCTCTAGTGTTTTCTCTTTCATTCCGGTTGGCACCACAAATATTGTGAGCACTAGAACCTACACCATTGACCCAAGTTACATGCTAACAGCTTTGTTTGATGAAGATTTACAGTCTACAGGTAACAGTTCCTGGACTGAGGAATCGTCAACAGATATCTCTGGATTTGAGCCTTTTAACACCACTATCCTGGATCCGTCTGAAGTTAGACCGAGTCTAACGGATACTACAGTGCCATATATGGAGCCATCGTTCACACTGACACCCTCAATAGACTCTTCAACTTTATTAGGAGATTTCAACTCAACCATTGAATGGGTTACCACACCTTTTATAGTCTACAACACGTCCTTAGTGGTGACTAACCCGCCTCCAATGACCAGAGAACCAGATGGCATGTCTTCTGTTAATGACAGTCAATGGATTATCACCTCACTCTCAACAGAGACCCTCTTTTCTAGTAGTATTCTTCCCACTGTTTTAGTAACAACCTCTATCAGTGTTTCTGAATTACCAACTAACTCAACTTTCAACGTCACCTCCTCTCCTCCTGCAACCGAGATGGCTGACGAAGGATATGTGTCTGGAACACCATCTGACACCATGGCTACTGATAGGGATAACACCACACCTATCAGTAGCCTTACAACCACGTCTTCTCCAGTATTACATAATGACACCACTGTCACGTCTTTTACTATCGCAAGCTCCAACAACACAATGGCGACTACTGTCAAAGACACAACAGGTACAAACTTAATCACAACCCCTCCAACAACCACTCCCCGGAATTATCTCTGCAACATCACTAAACCGGACACCTACTTGATCAGAGTTGGTAAGACATAATGAAAATGTATTTGCTCTACAATATACAAATTTTTACACCAGCAACGTGCTCCTGTCATTTTTTGAGGATCAATGTGTGACTCAATCCATAAAGCAAGCTTACTTTTATCTTATTTCATTTGGTTAATATTTAATATTTTCTTATTTTTATATTTAAGGCTCCAAGAATAGCATCAAGCTTGATATTTGCTCTGTTGTATAGGGTTTCCTCCGGGGTCCACTGTTGGATATGCTAAAGCCAAAGTCAGAGCGATTCTCAAAGCTGAGTACAACCGCTCTGTGGAGCTACAGGTACTGTGGACATGTGATCAGTTGGTCTATTATCAGTTTGTCTTTATTGATTTCAAAGGCTGACAGCAACTCTTCTAGATCTAAAACTAATATATCTACAAATACCTTGATCATGGATACAATTTGTGCTTTAAAATTTTTTTTTTTATGACAAGCTAAAATCTTTTTATTGTTTTTAATTGTGAAAACAGCTTCTGAAAATATGCACTTTAAATATTTAACCTACAATTATTTCGTTTTAAAAATATATATATATTAAAAGAGCATTAGCCGTATTTACATTTTATATACATTTTGGGATACTGCATAAAAATACAGAATGGAAAAAAGCAATTTAATGCCAATTTCCATGGAAGAGTTTGTTTATTCTTCTATTAAACATATTGAACATTTAGGGTCAAAATGCTGCTTCATTACTATTTCGCATAAATTGAATTCACAACTTCAGTGGAAACTTTAAAAATGTTTTGTAATCCAGTGATGTGTCAGTGGAACATATAGATAAAATCCTACCTTCCTGTTTTATCTTCTGGGTCCTCAGGAGATAAAACAAACAACACTTAATTTGGCGCAATGGGAACAAACTGGTTCTCTGCAACTCCCTGCACTGAAACAACAGCCTTGACTTGTACAGGCTCACTGAAAGGCTTTTTGATATTCCTCCATGTTCTTGAAAAGGATGTGAAATTTCTATTACAAATATGATGTACATATCCTTGACATTTAATGCTCATAATAATCTCTTAATGTGTTATAGGTAGTGAAAGCTCCTCCAGATTTTGTGTTTCGTGCTGTGTCTGGTGCAGTGGTTTACACTGCCATATCAGTCATTAATGCCCTGAGAATCTCTGCACGGACCACCAGCTCCTTTATCAGCGTGTCACCGATCAGTCCTGTACCAGACCTGCAGTACCATGTGCATACAGGTACACTGCAGTGGAAACTGCATGTCACAATTATTGAATCTTCTCTGGCCATTTATATTTTGTTGCATGTCATGAATTTCACCAAATATCTTGACTATATGCATGTGTTTTGCAGTACTTCAGTTTGTACCCAGCCACATAGATGTGCGTATGTGTACCTTCAGTGAGCAGACAGAGAAGGGTCTAATCACAGCCTTAGCTGAAGTGCGCCGACGCTCACGGGAGTCCACAAACTTCACTGTGAATGTAAGTTACTGCTTTATCCAGTTAACAGTATTAAGAGCTCAACTGAGTTTCAAACACCAATATCCTTACCCTAAACCCCTTCACATCCTCTTACCGTATTTTTCGCCATATAAGACGCTCCGGAACATAAGACACACCCCATTTTAAATGAGGAAAATCTAGAAAAAAAAGATTCTGAACCAAATACTGTAGCAAAATATTTTATATCAACTGTATAAAGTTAACAGCAGTTTAAGAACAATATATGCCAACCATGTAACATATTAAGAACTATCTTTACTCTCATTAACAGTCAGTAAAGTCAGTAAACAATGAAAGTAACAAAAATAAGGCTGTAATGTTTTTATTCGAACCCCAATAATTCCTCTTCTTTGCTGAAATCAGAAATGAGGAAGGACAGATCCATGCAGTCATTGTCATCACTTTCTTCCTCACTGGTGTCAAATAAGACGTTGTCTTCTGTTCCATCCAAGGCATTACTAAAAGTCGTTGTTTACTTCATTGTGTAGGGGGGGTTGTAAGCTTGTTTTAATGGAATTTATATGCATTTAAATATGAAATTTGGGCGGGTTTTTCATCACAAACCAGCCAAATTTTTATCAAACAGCCCAATGCTTTTTTTTCCGGTCGGACGTGACCAAAAGGAGCCCAATTCCCAATTCCAATGACTCTGCCTCCTTCTTTCTCCCTCTTTCTTCCGGGTTTCGGCAGCAGTGTGGTAATGTTCTTTTGTCACAGGGAAAGAAGGAGGCAGGGTTAGCGTGCTGAGAATCACGGCCTCTTTTATTTCCTCAGACTTGAACAAAAACAATAACCAAAACATGCGCGTTCGGCGCTCACGCTTCACTTTCTGTGAGTCACGCCTCTTTCTCTTGGTTTAGTTACACTTCTCTGTTGCACTCGTGAGCCTCGCGTTCTCTGCTTCCGTGGTGACCGCTCGACTTCTTTATATAGCATTTGTAAATTATGCAAATGTAAAGCCAAAGGAAAGTGTCTTAATATTTTAATTCTGGAAGAATTAAAATTAAAAGCATGCTTTTAACATGTGTGATATGAATTCAAGGCTTGATTGCCTTCAGTACAGTGGGATGACATCATCTCCAGCTGTTTGTTCTGATTGGATAAGGAAAGAGCAGGACTGCTCAATTCAAACGTTGTCAAGGCAACAATACTTAGACTCTTACTCATTTTATTCACTAACACTCAGGAGCCAAACAGTAGATAAGAAAGTATGACTGAAGTGGCGTGAGCTTTCATGAATGAATAGTGTTTTTATATTAAGATTTTTATTCAGTTTATTTAGCGCTACTATTTTGCTAGCTCAGTTATTTAATTGTTTTAATTATTTAATTTTAGTAGCTCACATTTTATGAAAACCTTGATATTTTCGGCTTTTAAAATTGCACAGAAATGTGTTTTTTTGGCACAGTAATTTCTAAAATCCCTTTCCGGAGAGTGAGTCATTCTAATGTCTATTTGCTTTAGTTTCAGAAAATTGTATCTTAAAGACTGAATTGTTTTGTAGGTTTTAAACATCACACTGTCTCCTGTGGGTGGGATGGCACAACAGCAGAAGGTTCCAGTGGAAATCACCTTTGCTGTGCGTGATATCCGCGGGTATGTGCCAGGGACAGAGGTGAGCGCTCTGCTTCGGCAGCTCAGCATTGTTGAGTACAGCTACTACCTGGGCTTTCCTGTACGCCAGATTGCAGAACGTGAGTCTACACACTCATAAATACACTCCCAAGACAACTTATGTATAGCATAAATGTCACAATAGTAGCTTAAACGTTGGCCCACGCTTAAAAGATTAAAAAAATCTTATCAGATGTCCAAAACGTGAGACACAACAAACATGACAATAAAAATCATAGATTTAACAGTTATGTTTCTATAGTGTGACCATCAACAGACCACACATTAACAACCAGTCCCGACTCTGAACAAATAACACGAAAATAAATCTTGCAAAATCTCTCACGGTCAAACGTGACATGCATAGGACAATGGGCAAGAAAAAAAGGGTGGTTATAGTGTTTGGACTGCTTTTACAGAAAATTTGGGTGAATCCATATTATATGTGAGGTATTTGAAGAGCGAGGACTCAATTGCAAAGAGGACAGGACTTTATTGAAAAAGTAAACAAAACTACCAATACAAACCACTAGACACAGGAACCAACAAAGAGTTGACAACGACGCGACACAGGACAGTCAACATGAAGGGATTAAATACACACAGGAGGAAGGATAATTGAATCGGAACAGCTGGGACAAATCATACTAACGACAAGGAAACAAGGAGGGAGGGGGTAACAGTGACAAGACACAAACACGCAGCCAATGCGGACGCACATCGCGTGTTCTCATTAAACAAAGATGGTGCGCAGCTGGTGACAACCAAACTGCATGCGCAACACCAAACACAACATGAAAGCACGCGACCGATGAAAACATGAACCGCGTACTACAACACTGCACACAGACACGAGAGGACGTGCTTCAAGCAGAGCTTGACGTAGAGCGCGCGAGAACGAGGAACCATTCGGCTCGCACCGCTCACGACAAGGACGAACACATGAGTTATGAATATCCGAATCCTGACCCAAAACTGAATCAGACCAAAGTATCTCACCGGACATCATAACACGCACACAAGACGTTACACAGACGAGCGCGCGCGGCTCGAACCGTAGAATCCGTTCGCACACGCACCAAACACGAGATATTACGCTAGTGTCAGAGCTCTGCCACAACAACAAGAATTTACTAGACAGAATGTGGCAGAACCCTGACATTATGCCTCTATCTAACATCAGATCACTTTCTGGGTATTGTTTAGTTTCTATTCTTTAGATCTGACAATCTACAGAGTGTGTGTTCTTTTGTCTTTGGGGTTCCCTACACACAACAGGATTTCAATTCACAACAGGATGATCATTAATATTAAACATGTTGAATATTTACGGCCCCGACGTTCTTACGAGCAGATTCAGTCACCCTTAACACACCTCACACCACAGGAAAATCTGAATATATATTCTGTAGAACCATCAGGGTTATTGTGACTTTACCTTTATTTGTTCACATTTAATGTTTTTTTTTCTTCTCTTTTCCATTAGCTTTCCACTACCCAGAGCTAAACACAACCCAACTGCTGCGTTCTTCATGGGTTAGAACAGGTACTGGCCTATTGATGTTAAGCTTAACTCATTGGTATTCCAAAAATACACTACCGTTCAAAAGGGGGTGAGCTTGGGGTCAGTAAATCTTCTTTTGAACTTTCTATTCAGCATAATATCCTGAAAAAATATAGCTCGGCTTCCACAAAAATATTGAGCAGCACAACTTTTTTTCACCATTGATAAAAATAAGAAATGTTTTTTGACCATTAAATCACCATATTAGAAGATTTTGTGATGCCAGGAGTAATTATGCTGAAAATTCAGCTTTACACCACAGCAATAAACTATCGTTTTAAAACGTATTAAAATAGAAAAGAGATTTTCAAACAAATTGAAATACTGTTACAATATTACTGTTTTTACTGTATTTTTTTGATCAAATAAATGCATCCTTGGTAAGCATTAAGAGACTTGTCGAAAGCAAACCAACCCCAACTTTTGAACAGTTGTGCAATGTTGTTACTGTACTATCAAATTTTATTGTAGAAATTAGTAATTGCAATGCTTAATGTATTACATATTGTTTGTGTGTTCAGTGTTGTTGGGAGTGTTGGAGCAGCGTGTGAGTGACAAGATCTTTCAGGCTACGATTGAAAGGAGACTGGCTCTGTTGCTGGGCGATGCGTTGGGTGCAGGCCATCGCTTTAAGAGAGCAACTAGTTTGGGAAACAACAGTGTGCAGGTTTGTAAGTCATCTATGTGGCCTCATCCTAATAATGCTTCCCATGCATGAGCTCATTGGATTCATTTATAGAGCTCTTCCTGTGTGCATGCCTAATGCCTCTCTGGATTCTTAATCAATCTCTGTCTTTGTGGCACATCCCCACACCTGCTCTCCCTCCGCGCATCATCATTCAGGGACAAGGAGTATCCATGGCAACACCCTCCTATTCATCCTTGGCCTGCATAGCCACTCAAAAAAAGCAACCATTTCACCCCTGTCGGCTGTCGGCGCGTCTTACTCCAGCTGCAGTCTCAGATAAATTATTGAACACTGCTTGCAGACAGCTAGTGTGATGCTTAAAGCATTAATTACTTCTTTTTCCTACATATAAAAGATTTTTCGGTTTCACACAGACCCGATTGCAGACTGGATGACCCTGTGGTTTCCAAATGACTTGTGATGATAATGACAAGTCATAGTCCGTTAATGACCGCTTATTAGCTGAGAAGGAATGGAGCTGTGTTAATGATGCTCAGTGATGCTCAGCTCACTTCTAATTTTAGAGCTGACGAATTCTGGAGTATCTCACAAGCACTCTTAATGTGAATGTAGGTTGATAACAATCTGCAAAGCTTGGATGTACTTGGATGTTATGGCATTATGTGGCCATCCTCTGTGCTGTTTCAGAAAATGCACCCTGAGGTAGCAACACTTTCAAAATGAGCTTTTAACATCCATGGCCGGTGAGTTCACTACTCAGGGCTCGTAATGTAGGTCGAGCTCAGGTGAAGCCCACCCATTGCCACTCTTTTTCCACCCCAATAACCATGGAGACTAGAACCATATTAGACTCATCTTTTAGACTCTCAGTCTCACTGAAAGCCTTTTTTAATGTTGTCTAAAAGACATTTTAATTTTAAGAAGCTAATTGTAGCCTATTCAGAGTTCTGATTCTTATGTTTATGTGTGAGGAACAATTAGCATTTGCTTATATATAATAATTATATTTGTCAGTTCAAAGCTGTATGACTTTCTTTCTTCCGTGGAACATAAAAGGTGATGTTCTGAAGAAAGGCCCAGGCATTACATTTAATTAAATGTGAGTGAATGTAAATTGGGGCTGTTGAGAAATGCCACTAAGGTTCAAAATGGTACTATAGAAGTACCATAAACTTAGTCTATTCTAGTGTTTTCATAGTTGTCACGGTCTTGTCTCGCGTTGTTCCCTTCCAGGTCCCTTTATGTATCTTCCAGGTCCTGCACGCTCCCGTCTACGTCTAATCACTGCCTAAGTCTCGTCAGCTGTGAACGTTTCTATTTTCGTGTTATGCTTGTGTTACTTCGAGTGAGGATGTTCCCTGTTTCCGAGCTTCTCCGGGTTTGCACTAAGAAGTGCCATTTTCTGTTGTTTGTTTAAAGTGTTTTGGTTTTGTATTTTGAATAAAAGAGATTTCATTTGGAATTTGTACTTCACGTCCTGTAAAAAAAAATTTTTTTTAATTAAGTTTAATTTATTTATAATTTTTATAAATTTAGTTTTGTTATTTGCTTTTGTCATTTTATTACTCTTTTTTTCTATTGAATTTTCATTTATATGAATTGAGGGGTTTAGTGCATTTTTTTTAAGAGACTTGATCGCTTTAAATTCAAATTCAAAGTGTTTATTGTCATATGCACAGATAGAAAGCATGTTTCCGTGCGCAATGAAATTCTTACTTTGCCATCCACAATACATTTAATACAGTAGCTAAAAGAATAAGAATAAAAAAATATATATAAGAGCAATAAAGTGAGATTGTAGATTGACAGTAATGATATTTATATGATGAACAGACTTAGTTTAGGTTTTTATTCACATATAAACATTGGTCAATGAATATAAACAGAAGCTTTATCAAATCTGCTGGACACACGAGAACAAACCTCATACAAAAGCTCATACCTGCAGCGTAACTCTAGAATGAACCTCATTGGTTCAAGCGAACACGCGTTGAGTTGATGAATGTTTATGTGAATTAAAGCCTAAATTAAATTTGTTCATCATATAATGCGATCATGTCTAAACCACTCGATTCATTTGGATTAGTTTCATGAAACTCTTTGAAGCATCAAAGTTTCGGTTGAGTAACTGTCTCTCTGAAGGGACAGAAAGCTCTCAGATTTCATCACAAATATCTTAATTCATGTTCCGTAGATGAACAAAAATCTTATGGGTTTGGAACGACATGAGGGTGAGTAATTAATGACAGAAATGTTTTTGGGTGAACCAAACCCAGACTAAAGCAGACAGAAACTAAATGAGACTGGAGGATTTTTTGACTCTTGAGAATATTTTGCAATACGTTTTAGTTGTTGTCAAAATTTTGTATTGAATCATTTTTAGATGCAGAATGACAATTTCACATCTGTGTGAATAGTTTTGGAATGAAGACAGTGAATTAAATTGCACATTTAACTTTTTTCAGATTGTACAGACCACTCGTCTTGTGGGCCCTGACAACCCTCTGGAGATTATCTACTTTGTGGAAGGAGCTAACGGACAGAGACTTCCTGCCGCGACCACAGTGAACATGCTCAACAGTCTTGACGTACAGCATGCAGCGATCATCATGGGATACCGCGTCCAGGGAATATTTGCACAGGGTGAGCATTCAGACTTTCAATTCTTTCAATAGAAAAAAATCAGTAGGAGAGAAACTACACAACAACATTGCAATAAACCAAAAGACAATAATGATACAAAAAAACCCAATGATGAATGGGTCATTTAAAGAATCCTGGTTGACGGTAATATAGCAGGCAGTGGTTTTTGTGGTAACATTCTTTATTTCTTCTGCTCTAAACGTCAAAGAGGAGAGTAACGATAGCATGACATCTCAAGAGAGCTCTGCCTTTTTATGTAACATTTATATGTGGCAGGCTTACAACTGCATCACCCACAGCATAAACACTAGATTCATTAGACTAAATTTAGTAGCTTCCTGTTGTATAACATCTTAGGCTTTGAATATTACCATAAATCTTAATAAGTCTCCAATTACAGTGAATTCAAAAACAAGGCCAACCCAAATTATGGATGTTTGCTGTTTAATTGATTCAACATCATGAAGTGTATTCAATTTGATGTATTCATTCAATATATGGCTGATGCAGATGACTTTCTTGTTTACACTTGTGTATACTCAGCTGTGGAGAAACAGGCCTCACCTCCCTCAGACACAGAAAAGACCAACACGTGGATAATTGTAGGGGTTGTTGTCCCAGTGGTGGTGGTCGTCATTATAATAACTATCCTGTACTGGAAACTTTGCCGCACTGACAAACTGGAATTTCAGCCAGACACCATGAGCACCATCCAACAAAGACAGAAGGTGAGAGAGAGAGAGATGGGAAAGGCTGTATGTAATAAAACGTGTTCTGAGACACTGAAGCACTGCTTCTCCTGACAAATCCCCAGAAATGTTGTGAACTAACTTTGTGCTCTAAGGTTCAACCGTAGGTTGTCGTCATTTTGTTTTGTATAATTTTCTGTCGTCCTTGTCTGCTGATGTGTCATTGCTAATAAGTTGGCGGCTCCTGTGAGTCTGAGCTGCTTATCTCGTCTTTGATTTAAATGATTAGCCGGATACAAGCCAGTTTTTTAAAGATCAGAATTGGATACATGTGTTTTTTTAGTTGGCTCTCCGCTACTCTACCTGTTTATGCTCACAGTTATTCTTGGCGTTGGGAAGGGGGATTCATTTAGCAAATGAGTTCGTTTAGACGGTTCATTTCAATGATCCGATTCAGTCGATCGTTGAGTCATAAGTCAAGCGTTCCCAGAAGTCACTGCATCATTTTTGGAGTGAAATAAATGTTTATCTTTTTTTCTAATGTTTATCTCTATCCAGTTTTTGCATGGATTGTGTCTAGGCATAAGCTAAACATATTTTCAAAATTGACTAATGAGTGTGTTGTCTGAATGACTAGTAAGTCTTAAGGAATCTCTATGTATGTAAGGTCCACCAAACTGCCTTGAAGCGTGGTTTCAAAAATGAGCAAGTTTCTTAACATTTTATACGATTTATGATTCGTGATGATTATGATTTATGATTCAATAGAATGAAATTAACTTAAAGGGTCTAATATTATATATTATATGATATTAGACCTTTAAGTTAATTTCATTCTATTGAATCATCTATAAAGCACCAACGCTATGATCACACTCAATATTACTTATTTCTTTGGCTATTGCATCACATACCATGCTGTATTTGAGTGGCCTGTCCTTACGATCAAATGAATTATGAGCAGACATCACCAGCTATTCTAAATCTTGCTATTCTAACCAGACTTGTCATGCACAAGCACACACACAGCAGTAATGAGGTCTAACGCTCAGCCGGCTGTTTGGTTAATGCTCAGCAGTGATGTTCTTATCCAGAGAAGCGCATGTTGATCCTCTCAGTCTGAACTGCTTGATTCAACTACACTCATCTGAGGAGTAAAGTGTCATTACACACGGCATGTATGCCCTTACTAGTATACTCACTACCCTCAAGAACTATCGCCACTCTCATTTACATTCTCACCAATGACCCTTCCTAATCCTTCAATGATGTTCTCTAGTTTAGCCAGTTTGCTTTGTTAAATTGCCTGCTTCACACTTTATTCTCCATGCTTTTACTTTTACCGACACTTCATGGATTTGACAAAATGTACTTGGACACAAAGGGAGACTTTACCCAAAAATGTTAATTCTTTCATCATTTGCTTACCATCAAGTCGTTCAAAACCTTTATGGCTGTGGAACAAAAGATATTTAGAAAAATTTGAAAAGCCAAAATGGGGTTTGCAGTCCAACATTCCCCAACCTGTGATGGCATAAGAAAGAAATTAGATGTTACGCATCATGACTAATGATTATGAATACTTTCTCAGCTTTTTTAAAGTTTAATCTCGGTTCTAATACATGTTTCTGCATGTTCTAATTTTACTTTTTTTTTTGCTATTTGTGCTCCTGCAAATACATGCTAGCCCAGGGGTGGGCAAACTACGGCCCGCGGGCCATATCCGGCCCGTTGGGCTTTTTAATCCGGCCCGCCGAACTTGCCGAACCTGTATTAAACCTCCTTCATTTTACATTTCACTATAATGTCTCTCATTTCACTATAATGGCTGCAAACGGCAGTGGCGCTGAAAGTGTGGTGGAGAGTAGGTGTGTGTCGCAAACCCCTCTACACCCCCACCACCCCCTTCCGCGAGCGGAAAACTAGCTACACGCGTAAATACGGGTACCCGCGAGCTCATTTTAATCACTCGCGCGCGCGCGAACATTCGCCCGCTCTCGACTGCTGTTTTTGCTCGCGCGAGCATTTTTATTTTTGTCAGTCGTTACTTGCTCTTGTAATAGTAACATCAGATGTCATTGGTTAGTTCCCTTTTTTCCAGAGGTCAGTTGTGATTGGACGCCTGTGATTGTCAATCTAGAGCTGAGGCAAAGATACGATTCAGTCACATTGCATATTATGGTTTTTCTGTCGTTTAAATTGTATTAATATTGTTTTGTTGTAATTTCACGTGTCCCAGTCGAGTGATTTAAGACCAAACTATACTTTATACAGGTTTTCTAGGATTTATTATAAGTAAATGCACAGGTACGACCTTCTGAAAAGAAGTTGTATGCTGTCAACGTTATGTTGTTATTTGCTGCATTCAAGTAGGCTACATGACCTGCAAATACAAGAGGAAAAATAGGGAAATATAGGTAGAGGAAATATAATGTATATTATAGGAAATAAAAATAATGTACATTAGAATAAAATGTACATGACACTTAGATGTCACGCGTATTTACGCGTGTAGCTCTGTTTTTAGCTCTGGATTTGCCGCCATACCCCTTCAATTGCGAACCGCGCTCACCCCGGCCCCAATGTCAATTTTAAGAAACCAATGTGGCCCGCGAGACAAATAGTTTGCCCACCCCTGTGCTAGCCCATCTAAAGCTTCTCTATCCCTTGTTCATCTAACACTCATCCAGTCATGTCTTAACACTCTCCCTCTCCCATGCTTGTGCAGTCCACCTCCTCATTACAGAAGTCAATACCAGTAATCCAGAGGTCAATGACTCCTGTCAAGAGAAAAGAGCTTAGAGATAGTAGTGATGAGGAAGAAGAGGAGGAGGAGGAGGAAGAAGAAGAAGGTGAAGAGGAGGAGGAGGAGGAGGAAGAAGAATATGACGAGGAGGAAGAGGATAAAAGGAAAGAGGAGAAGGTAGAGGCTGGTAGATGAGTCGTCATAGCATAGTATAGTGTAGACTGTAGAGCATTCCTCCAGTTTCTCACACAGGAAGTACAAGATTCCTCTTCTGAGCACAAGTGTTACTGTGTCAGTGTCATCTGTGTTTGGACCATTTTCCAGTTCTCTGTGCATCCTGTTGACTTGAGTGTATAGACTGTTTGCAAACAAATGACTCATGAATGTTTCATTTAAATGACCCAATTGACATGAAGCAGAAGAATAACTCACAAATGAATCAAAGATAAATGAATCTGTCTTAAGAAGTTCTCTCACTGAATCAGTTGGAGAGATTCTGAATTAGCAGTCATTCTGAAAGTCATTATCCAATTGGAAATAAACCAAGATGCTTTATCATGTTATGTGGTACAAATATGGTTCAGAAGACATTACCGTTCAGAAGTTTGGCGTCATAAATTTTTGCTCTTATGCTTTCCAAGGCTGTAATTATTTGATAAAAAATACAGTAAAAATAATGATATTGTGAAATTGATTACAATTTAATATAACTGTTTTCTATTTTATCATACCAGCAATTTCTCCAGTCTTCAGTGTTATCTTATCATTCAGAAATCAGTCTAATAAGCTGTTTTAATGCTCAAGAAACATTTCTTATAATGTTCAAAAAAGGTTGTACTGCTTAATATTTTGTGTTATACTTTTTTGAACAGAGCAGTTTAATTGATATAGAATATTGTTTTTAAAAAGTACAAATGTCTTAACTAATAAATTTGAATGCATTCTTCCTAAATAAAAGTATTAATTTATTTTAAAAGAAAGAAAAATCTTATTGACATGTGGTGGCAAAATCTTTTACTAGTTCTGAATAAGAGACAAATTGTAATTTAAAAAGGTTTATTCTCTTGCAAGAAAAGGCCACAGTCATACAGACATTCGAGTTGCCCTGCAGAGTGTGACCAAGAAGGGAGGGCAGCGTCGACATTTATATCTCTAGTCAAGGCTAAAGATTATACCTCAAGTGTATTTCCTCAGACTTATTATATTTTACTTACTAGTTCTACAGAACAAAAATACAATTAGTGTCACACAATAATCAATAATGCCAAGAAACAAAATATAATCATATATAAGAAGGAAGAAAACATATCATTTATAAAATTCCATAACAGACCCTAAACTTTTGAATGGTAGTGTAGATAATTATCTTTTTGTTTGCTGCCTCTTCAAGTACGAAGAATCGTTAGATTCCTTATGATTTCCATCCATAACCATGTTTGTTAGTACCATCAAAAATAGCGTTTGTGAGAATCTAGAGGATGGAACATTCCACCATGTCGGTTACTTGATGGGATCAGAAGCAACTTCTTCTTATCATCCTCATCCAAATCAGAAACCTGTAATACCTGCCAGAAGATTACAGAAGAAAGAGAGTACCGAGGAAGAAGAGGAGGAGGAAGAAGAGGACGAGGAAGAAATGGCCAAAGAAGAACCCAAGAAAGCTGTAAAGAAACCGTTGTCATATAAAATGAGGAGGCAGGAGGTATCTGAACTCTACAGTATCTGAAAGGAATGTTGTGATGTAGAGATGTATTTCTTAGAATACAGCAGTTAGTCCTTTTCCAATTGCTGATAATCTCCCTTTATGGCCCTGATAACCAGATGTACGTATGTGAATGTGTCAATAATCATGTCTTTGGTCTAAACCTGTGCGGATCCGACTGTAATGTGGCCTAGATTTGGTTACAGCAGCAGTACAGGCAAACAGAAAAGAGATTTCTTTATCGCAAACAGAATTTGTCTAAACAGCCTCATTTGCATTTGAAAGGGAATGTGACGGGAAACAGAAAAATAGACATACTCCCAGAAGATAAGCATATTTCAGTCCATCTTTATTGTGCAGCAATGCTCACTGCACGACACAAAGCTCAGCTTATGCATTTTTCATAAATCTCTGTGTTTTCTGGCAGTATATGAAAGAATTTAATTTGACCTGCCGTGACCCTTTGCACAGTTTGTTTGATTTAAGTCATAAAAGAAACGACACAGTGATTTATAGGCATTAGAGAAACAAGTCATCCAAAAACTTAAATCCTGTCATTGTTTACTTAGCCGCCATGTCAATATTCTTTCTGTTTTTCTAAGACATTTTTCACAGTGTCCAGGCTTTTCTTTTTCGTACGATAAAAATATATCGTAAAAGTGGTCCATATGATTTGCACACATGTTGAATACTTTGTGTGATGAACAGACAGAAATTACTCTTCTCCATTTACTGTTGCGATTAGATGAGCAAGTTAGAATAAATCACACAGACCGGTTTTGTGAATTGAATCGTCTAATTCATTGGAAAGATCCAACTCAAATCCGAATCGGATGTCACTGTTTCTGTTATGAATGCTCCAGGAAGAGCTATGTAAAAAAAAAAAGGTCTATTTGTCACAGTCATCATCTGGTTTGAGAAGACTTGGAATATAGTGTGTGATAGGGCTAGGATGAAAATTTCCCAACTGTAGTAATTTGAAGCATAGAGATAGAAAGATAGATGAGATAGATGTTCAATGTCGGCCCAAGATCGATCTTGTGGTCTATGCTGTTTTCAGTTGAGTCATGAATGAAAATTTAATAAACGAATAATTTGTAGTTCACCTCCCATCTAATAAATGCAACAAGCTTTGTACTTCATTACTTTTGATGAGAAACAGTCTCAGCTTTCAAATGCTGTCAATTTCATCTTGATATTCAAGCATTAAATGTCATTTTGACACTCTTTAATACAGCCTGACAGATCAATCTTTCTTTTTACTACTAGTTATAGCATGAAATAAACATGAATGAACATCAAAATGTATGTTGAAAGAAACCACTTTTACAGTTTTTTTTTTTTTTTTTTTTGACTGTAATCTTGACAGACCCACTAAATAATTGGGCAAGTTATTCTTCCAAAATACACCTTCTGTTTTCTACAAAAAAGAAAGTCGTACAAGTTTGACGTAAAAAAACGTAAAAGGATAGTTCACCTGAAATTGAAAATGCTGTGATAATTTACGCAGCCTTGGGTTGTTCCAAATCTGAGTTTATTTCTTGTGTTAAAGAATGCTGATAACCAAACAGTTGACGGTAGCCATTGAATATCAAACATACTTTCCATATAAACGCTTAATTTATTCCTATGACACTGTGGCAATCTGTGGATTATGGAAATTCGCGTTCTCTCTGTATGCCTTGTATACATTCCCACCTTTAAAACACCTAGACTGAAAAACCTGGCTTGATTCTGTCTTGTGTTTGTGAGCAGCGTGTTTTCATTTTAAATAAACATGTAGTCGTTTAATTTTCATCCCTCGCTCTCCTATGCAATACTTAAAATTTCTTTACACAGAATCCCTCTGCATTCATTTTGATTCTTCAAATTAACATTTTTCTCTCTCTGGGGTGGTGGTCTTTAGCTGCAGGCACCCAGTGTGAAGGGTTTTGACTTTGCCAAGCTGCACATGGGCCAGCACAGTAAGGATGATCTCATGGTCATCCAGGAGCCATTGCCACTTCCTGTGCCCACCAAGGAGCAAAGCCCAGCTGAGAATGCAGAAGTGCCCACGCCAAAGTCCAAAGCTTCCCGTAATGGCCAGCGACGTAGGGGCCAGTAAGTATACTAGTAAATGTTTCTTTGATATTCAGTATCAAACGTGTTACAAATAATTCAGGTTTTGCTAAAACTTGGCAGTAAGGTTCCATTTATTAACATAAGCTCACTACATTAGTTACATTTTAAATTAAGATTTATGCATTTGGCAGATGCTTTTATTCAAAGCGACTTTCATTGCATTCAAGGAACACATTCTTGCTTTCCCTGGGAATCGAACCCATTACCTTGACGTTGCTCTACTGTTAAAATGAATAATACATCTACTAACATTAGTGAATGCACTATGAACTAACGTTAAAAAAAACAATGAACAAGTGTGTTTTATTATCTAACATTAACTCTGTATCACTTTACTTTAAGGTTTCATTTGTTAACATGAACAAGCAATGAACAATACTTCTACAACATTTATTAATCTTAGTTAATGTTGGTTAATCTCGTCATTTGCATCTGTTAGAATTAGTTAATAGACTATAAACTAACATGAACAAGAACATTTTTACTGACTAAAGCTGGGCGTACACAGTATGATTTTTGCTGTTGGTATGATTTTTTTCGCTTGGTAGAAATCGTGTGAAAATCATTTATGCTCGTATTGTGTTTGAGGAATTACAAGCCAAATCAAGTAGATTACGAGCATTTCCAAACCTCCCGATAATTTTTATACATGTTTAAAAAATGTGGGGAGTTGGCCGAATTTTGACCAGTTACTAGGTTGTTCACTATTGTCAAATCATATGCAACCACATCACAAGCTAGATCTCTGAGTATTACCATAAATTATAGCCTATCTTCATTTTGCTGCATGATCCTCATATTAAAATAACATGCTAATTTATTTAAAGGTAGGAATCTAGCTAAGAGCGAGTCGACTGCTGATCAATAGAAAGCATTTTAAAAGGATTACATCTCACACTCTAATCAATATAAGGGTCTTAGGGGTGAAATTACCACAGATCCCATGTCCTGCCAACATTTAAAAGTGTCTGAAACCATGTTACAAGGAAACAGAAGTAATTTAATTTAGATAAATTTACCGTTTTATTAGTTGAAACAGAATAACACATTTCTGGACTGTACTTAAATATAGATAAATACAATTCAAATAACTAGTCTGAGATAAATACATTCCTAATAATTAAGACAGTAGGTCAAATAGTTCTAGACTAAAAGGGTAGTGAATAGGTAATGGATTCATGACCAAGTCATGAACTTTTGGTTGGTCAAATTAGATCTGAAAGTGCTCTTTGAAAGCATGACAGGATTAGGTCATCGTCCTCTTGCTTTTTCCCTGGAGACACATGCCTCCTCAACTGGATGAGGGATAAATATTGTTATCTGTCAAGATAAGGATGTCAAGGGTTTTAGGAGATAAAAGGCTCATGCGTGCAATTAAAGGGAGTTGCATGTTTGAATTTGTAATTAAATTAATTGTAGCTTTTACTGTGTACCCACATTGTTTTTAAAACACAGTTTTGTGGCATAAATTATATGGCGTAGGGTAAAGGCATTGTTTTCATACAGTGGTTTAAAATTAAAAGGTTTTGCTTGGATCTTTTGCTTAGGATTTCTCCATCCGAGGGAGATTCCATAGGCAGTGATGCACCCAGCGAGAGAGGATCCCCTGAGGAGAGCATGAGACCCGCTGGCCTGCCCACCGATCCAAAACAACCACGTAAAGTAGCTGTTAATGGATTAAATGGTAAGTTTGTGCATATTTTAATTCAGTACAATCATATATTGATGTATTGCAGTTCATTATCTCATTAAAATTGTATTGACAAAGTATCGAATCCTGACATGTATCGTAATATCCTGAAGTTGTTAATATGACCCGTTATAAAATGATTAAAAAAAAATATATATATATATATATATATATTTATATATAAACTAGAAAAAAAGAAATCTCACACACTTGGCCAACTTGCAAAAGTGATCGAAATTTAATTCATCAGGCTTTTACACAATGTGTTTAACTGTTTATATTTCTATTATTTTATATATTAGTTTATGTTATTTTCACACCATTGGTTTGATTTCACACGTGAAAGGGAACTTAAGCTTTTTAACTTATAAGATTACTGAAGCTTAAACTACACTGAAAATGAAAACCGAAAAAATAAATAAAATAAAAGCTAATTCAAAGTATGAATAAATACTATAATACTGTATAAATAATACTAAAATAACACTGCAATAAATTAAATCCTTTTTAAATGTTGAATTAAATTTTAATTATGTAAAATTCTTAATCCGTTTAATTTCACTTGTAATTAGACAGTTTGCATGTGGAGGCAACGTGTGAAATTTGACTGAATATTAAGACACGCTTTTGATCCATGTCGGATACTAGCATGGTTTTATTAAGTGACAGTCCTAGTCCTCCATAATGGTCATTGGAAGAAGAACATGTGACGTAAGATTTACAGAGAGGGGAAAGTAATAAAACCTGCTTTCAGTCTTTCTGCTGAAGATTTGTGGCTCTTCCTCTTGATTTCCTCTCTAGTCAGCCCAGACTCATTCATCCTGCCTCCTTTGTGAAGAATGACTAACCCTCATCTGTACTCTTGGCTGCTTGGGTTTTTTTTCTTCACTTTCTTGCTCTCTTTCCCTTTATCTCTCTCTCTCTGTGTGTGTGTTCCTCTCTTGTCAAACAGTGCCTGTGGCGATAACCCTCTCTCAACACTCATTTCTGCTTTACCAGACTAAATAGGCTACAGTCTGACTAGCCAAGAAATGACTTGGAATTCAGTCATAGCACCTCACACTCTCTATTTCTCAGTCTGATTGCCATTCCCTTTTAACGCCCTTCCCTTTCGAAAATCTCTTTCATCCTCCTCTTCTCATGATTCCAGTGATAAGTGTTTTCCAAGATGAAATACTGTCTTACACAGCATTCCACTCAAACATGTTTTTACATTAAACCTATGCTTTATTTCATTTCGATAAAACAATTTCCATTGTTTCTGTCATCATTTAACTTTCTCTTGTTCTTTTACGCTCCCTCCATCCATTCATCCATCTGTTACTGGCTCACAGGGAAGAATAGAATTGGTAAGAGTGGTGCGGTTTTGTACGGTATCGTTAGATCTTCTAATTCATGTTCATAGCTTTCGTGAATGTCATCTAAAAAAAAAAGAAAAAGAAAGATGGATCATCCTCCTTCCTTGAGGTTTTTCACATTTTATTTTAAATGAGTCTTATTAGAGGAAGACACTGCCCCCATCTGGCATGAAATGATTCTCAAGAGAAAATGTATGTCTTGTTTTATAACCACAGATCAAGTACAGAAGCATATACACCCTTTCACATTCACATATTCAGTTTACACTTACATTTATAAGTAATAAATATATTTTCTATAAGGTCTACATTTCCGTTTTACATGATATTTATTTATGGCTCCCATAGCTGATCATAAGTCTTTCCGCTTGCCCTTAACAATGTAAGTTAGCCTTTCAAGTCCGATAAATTACATGCTTTCTTTGATAATGAATAAATTGTGTTTTAGGTAACAATAGCAAAATCACTTTTCAAGCTAAACACTTTAGAATAAATTGTTTTATAGTATAAAAGGTCTTTTTCTGTTTCAATACATGTTTTACAATTAGTTTTGCGGCCATTATACACAGTATTTTAATAAATGACACCTGTAAGCCACAGAAATGTAATCATATTTCGCTGTTGACTAGCGCCAAGTTTAGACGTTTTTTTAATAACTGTAAGCTATTATTGAATTTTTTTAGTGTTTTTGTCTCTTTTGCTCATCAAACATGCATGCATTTGATTAAAATACAGTAAAAACTGTACATTATATTTTAATATAACCGTTTAATATATTTTAAAGTGTAATTTAATTCTGTAATGGCAAAGCTGAATTTTCAGCATCTTCCCTCCAGTCTTCAGTGTCATGTGATCTTCAGAAATCATTCTAATATGCTGATTTACTGCTCAAGAAACGCATCTTATTATTATCCGATTTCTTTTTTGTGGAAACCGTGAAACATATTTTTCAGGATTTTTTAATGAATACAGAGTATTTACTTGAAATGGAATAGCTTTTATTTGAAATATCTTTTGTAACATTAATTGTGTTTATGGTCAATTTTGATCAATTAAATGCATTCTTGCTGAATACATTTATTAATCTCTTTAAAAACAAATGACTGACCCCAATTACTTGAACATTCATGAAATATATCATATTTTATTGGTAAAACTTTAATGTTCAATTCTCACTACAAACTATTTGCTTATTCGTATGCACTAAGATATCGTCTCGGGTTACGTATGTAACCCTGGTTCCCTGAAGGGGAACGAGACGCTGCGTCAGAAAACGCTAGGGGAAACCCTTGACGTCAGTCACGTGAAGATGTGTACAACCAATGGGAATTTTACGCGTGTGAATGCGAGTCACGGAAGTGACGTCATGAACAGAGCATAAAAGCGCGCCGGAACCCGGAAGTGACAGCAAAAGAGTGTCTGAAGCGGGCCCGGAGGCGCAAGGAGCTGAGGCGAAGACGCAGCGTCTCGTTCCCCTTCAGGGAACCAGGGTTACATACGTAACCCGAGACGTTCCCTTTCATGGGAACTTCGAGCTGCGTCAGAAAACGCTAGGGGAACGTTATACCAACGTCACCTCAGCGACGCCGGCCTACGGATGTGTCTCAGCTCACTGAGAGAGCACCCTCGTTCCCGGAGCGGAATCGAGATCTAACTGATAGAATCTCATAAAGGTGTGCGGTGAGGACCAGCCAGCCGCAGCACAAACATCAGCAAGGGAAACTCCTGAGAGAAACGCCTTGGAGGTCGCCACGCTCCTAGTGGAGTGGGCCCGGACCCTCAGGGGAGAAGCATGTCCGGCCGACTCATAAGCCAGACAGATAGCCTCGACTATCCATCGGCTTAGGGTTTGTTTGGAAGCTGGAGCCCCCTCAGGGGTCCCAAAACAAACGAACAGTTGGTTTGACTTACGCCAGGTAGCAGTCCTGAGGACGTAAGCGTCCAGTACTCGTACTGGACAGACCTTGTTCTTTCGCTCCTGCTCATGATCGTCAAAGGGGGGAGGACAGAAGGCCTGTAGCATGATAGACCGAGCCACGTTCGTAAGAACCTTAGGGACATAGCCTGGCCTCGGGTGAAGAAAAACCTTCGTCATCCCGGGCGCAAACTCGAGGCAAGAAGGAACCACCGAGAGAGCTTGAAGATCCCCGACCCTCTTAAGCGAGGTGATAGCCAGCAAAAGAAGGGTCTTTAGGGAGAGGAGTTTAATAGGAAGCTCCTCTAATGGTTCAAAGGGTGCCTGGGACAGGCCTTGGAGTACCAAAGACAAGTCCCAGGCAGGAACCCTGGTCTGTGCCACAGGTCTCAGCCTTAGAGTGCCACGAAGGAAACGAGAGACTAGGGGGTCCCTGCCCAAGGACACCCCTCCCAAAGGTATGTGGCAAGCCGCTATGGCAGCCACATAAACCTTCAAGGTAGAAGGGGCCAACCCTGTCGCAAACTTCTCCTGCAGGAACTCCAGCACTTTGCCAACGGGACAGGTTACTGGGTTTAACTGCCTTACGCTACACCAAGCAGAGAAGAGTTTCCACTTTAGAGCGTAGAGTTTCCTCGTGGAGGGAGCTCTGGACTGAAGGATGGTCTCTACAACCTCGGCTGTGAGACCAGATTCGAAGAACTGGACCCCCTCAGGGGCCAGACCTTCAGCTTCAGAAGTTCTGGACGGGGGTGAATAACACAACCCTCCGCCTGGGACAGAAGATCCCCCCTGACCGGAATCTCCCAGGGGACTCCGTCTAGGAGGGATATCAGGTCCGAGAACCAGATCCTGCTGGGCCAAAAGGGGGCCACCAGCGTGAGACGGACCCTGTCCCGACGAACTTTGGCCAGAACTCCCGGGAGCAGAACAATCGGGGGAAAAGCGTACAGGTGTAGCCTCGGCCACACCTGCATCATGGCATCCTGCCCCAGCGGCGCTGGGTACGTTAAGGAGAACCATAGAGGGCAATGAGTATTCTCGACCGAGGCAAACAGGTCTACCTGTGCCTTCCCGAATCTCTTCCAAATCTGCTCCACCACCTCGGGGTGGAGCCGCCATTCCCCGGGCCTCGGCCCCTGCCTCGACAGGAAGTCTGCTCCTATGTTCTGGACTCCAGGGATGTGAGCTGCCCTGAGTGAGAGCAGCTTGCCCTGGGCCCAGAGAAGAACTTGTCTCGCCAATTTGTACATCGGACGAGAACGAAGACCTCCCTGGTGATTGATGTAAGCCACCACTGTCATGCTGTCTGTGAAAACAGTGACATGATGCCCAATTAGGTCTGGGAGGAAAGCAAGTAGCGCTCTGCGGACCGCCAGTAACTCCAGCAGGTTTATGTGCCAGGACTGGTGCCGCAGGCTCCAAAGCCCTTGTGAGGAGCGGTCCCTCAGAACCGCCCCCCAACCTGTGAGGGAGGCATCCGTTGACAGAGTTACTCGTCGAGACGGAGCCCCCAACACGGGGCCTTGTGACAGGAACCAGATGTTCTTCCACAGGGTCAAGGTGCGTAGGCATCGCCTCGTGACCTTGATTGTGCGAAGCGGGTTGCCCCTCGGGGAAAACCCTTTGGTCCTGAGCCACCACTGCAGGGGTCTCATGTGCAGCAGGCCGAGCGGTATAACGCTGGACGCTGCTGCCATGAGCCCTAACACTCTCTGAAAGTGTTTGACAGTGCGTAGCTGGCCTAATTTTATGCTCTCGACAGTTGATTGAATGGAATGAATGCGCCCGGGGGATAGCCGAGCAGACATTGTTTCCGAGTCCCAAATGACTCCCAAGAAGGTGGTTCTCTGAGCAGGAGAAAGCACACTCTTCTTGGTGTTCAACCTTAACCCCAGCTCTTGCATGTGAGCAAGCACGACATCTCGATGACGTGCTGCTAACTGAGACGATTGGGCTATTACTAGCCAATCGTCTATATAATTGAGGACACGGATGCCCTGTAACCGCAACGGAGCCAGTGCAGCGTCCACGACCTTCGTGAACGTGCGGGGTGAGAGCGATAGGCCGAACGGAAGTACACGATACTGGTACGCCTTCCCCCCGAAGGCGAACCGTAGGAACTTCCGATGCTGAGGAAGGATGGAGATGTGGAAGTATGCGTCTTTTAGGTCGATTGTGACGAACCAGTCCTCGGACCTGATATGCGTCACAATCTGCCTGAGCGTCAACATTTTGAATTTTAGACGCAAGATAGTGCGATTTAGAAGACGCAAATCCAGAATGGGCCGCAACCCTCCATCCTTCTTCGGAACTATGAAGTATCGGCTGAAGAAACCGGACTGTCTGTCTGTAAGGGGCACATACTCGATGGCCCCTTTCTCCAGCAGAGAGTCTACTTCCTGTTCCATAATCAGAGCCTGCTGGGGCCCTACCGCGGACGATAGGATCCCCATAAAACGGGGTGGTGAAGCCCCGAATTGAATTTTGTACCCGGAGGTTACTGTGCGCAGGACCCATTGAGAGATGCCCGGCAGACGCAACCATGCGGCCTGGAACTCTACTAAGGGAATCAGCCTCTCGAGACTGATCTCTGATACGAGCAGAGACACCACAGGGCCGGGGTTTCCGGACACCGTACTGGTGGAATGCTCTAGGACCCTCCTTAGAGGGGGCAGTGCCTCCGAGACGGGCTCCCTCGGGAACCGGACACGGAGCTGACCGCCTTGGTGCGGCTTGCCTCTGGCGTCAGGAACGCTTAGAGGTAGCCTTCTTGGCATTTAGGACGTTCCTCAGATCCATCCTTTTACCAGAAGGCTGGGCCCGAGAGTGTTGTCCCGACCTCCCTTTATTAGGGGGAGGTAAACGAGATGCAACACTCTCCTTCTGTGAGGCCCTGTACGAGGAACTGCGAGCCCGTGTTTGGCTACTGGGCTCACGTGAAGGGTGGCGGGGAAGGACTTTGCTGAACGCCACCTGCTGTCGTGCAGCCTCCTGAAACTTATCGACAACGCTTTTTACGGCGTCGCCGAACAAGCCCGAAGGGGACAGAGGGGCGTCCAACAAAACGAACTTGTCCTTATCCTTTATGGCTGAAAGATTGAGCCATAAATGCCTCTCCGTAGCCACCAGAGCTGCCATTGAGCGCCCGACAGAGAAGGCCGTTTCTCTAGTGGCTCGGAGAGACAAATCCATGGCCCGACGCAGCTCTGCCACTGCTTCGGGACCAATACCGCCACCTTGATCGAGGTCTCCCAGCAAATCTGCTTGGTAGGCCTGCAGCAGTGCCGTGGTGTGCAGGCACGCTGCAGCCTGACTAGAGGCAGAATATGCTTTTCCCACCAGTGATGATGTGACTCGCAACGGTTTGGTGGGGAGCGCCGGGGCTTTAATAGTGGATGCCGAATGGGGCACAAGGTATCCCGCAAGAGCCTCGTCCACCTTCGGCATCCCTCCGTAACCGTAAGGATGAGCTCCGGTAAGAGTAGCGTACATCGCACTAGACGATGTATGCACCCTATCGGAAGCTGGCTTCTTCCAAGATCTCGACACCTCAGTATGGAGATCCTGGAAGAAAGGCATTGCCCGGCGCTGGGGAGCGACACGAGCCGGAAGGTAACGCTCATCCAACTTACTTTTGCTGGGACGGGCGTTCCTAGTCTCTGCCGGCCAATCAATATCCAGACGAGAGACTGCTCGTGTCACAACCTCGATCAGTTCCTCGTACGCCGGTGAAGAGGGTGGCGAAGCCTCCTCAACCGGATCGATGCTAATCACCTCCTCCTCCTCAGAGCAGGATAATGACAGCACCGAAGTCCCAGTCGGATTGGAAGAAACCGCGCCTGAAACGCGTGCTTCCAACCTCCGGCTGGAACTGGGATCAGCACAGTCGAACTGCGAGGCGGGCTCACCCGCCCCGCAACCTTCCGTGAGATCCATTTGCGATCCCCAAGATTGAGAACGCCGCCGAGCCTCAGCCGCAGCGGGTCCCGAACCTTGAAGAACGCGAGTCTGGTTAGTATCCGCAAATACTGCCAGACGGGAGCGGAGAGTACGCAATGAGAACCTCTCGCAGTTCTCACAATCACCGCCCTCAAGCGCTGACCGAGCGTGCTCCGCTCCCAGACAGACAACGCACTGAATGTGTGTGTCCTTTCCCGTAATGAAACGAGTGCAAGGAGAAACACACGATCTAAATGTCTGCTCCGCCATAATCACAACGCAATCCAATGGGAGGTTTGAAACTCGCAAGCACAAACTCTCTGACACACGCACGCTGAAGACACTCAAAAGCTGTCACTTCCGGGTTCCGGCGCGCTTTTATGCTCTGTTCATGACGTCACTTCCGTGACTCGCATTCACACGCGTAAAATTCCCATTGGTTGTACACATCTTCACGTGACTGACGTCAAGGGTTTCCCCTAGCGTTTTCTGACGCAGCTCGAAGTTCCCATGAAAGGGAACAGCTGTTTATTAATACTTAGAAAGCACATATTAATTCCTTATTATAAATGACCATATTCTGCATCCCAACACGATATCTAATCTTAACAACTACCTTGCTAACTATTAATAAGCAGTAATTAGGAGTTTATTGAGGCAAAGGTCATAGTTAATAGTTATTTAATAATGAAAATTTGCTTTTATTCTATTATATTATAGCACCTGTGAAGTTTGACACCCTGTTATATTTGTCCTTATAGGTCCACCCCCAATGAATGGCATGGATGAGCCATTATCTTCAGCTTCCATTTTTGAGCATGTGGACCGAATGTCCCGACCAACTGACGGTCCTAAACGCCTCCCTAACAAAATCCAACTTATCGCCATGCAGCCGATGCCAGCCCTGCCCCTGCCCAGCCCAAACGCCAATGACAGAGCTGCAGAGAACACCAAGCTGAACAAAGAGGTATCCTTAACCTCACATGCATCTAACTCACATTTATTCCACAAGGCGTTTCCTTAGGGAGCCATTTCAAGCTTCAAGGTCCCTACGATTATGCAATGATTCACATCGTCCAAAAGCCTCACTACCAATAATCAATAAGTGCGTCTCATTGACTCCAAGGTTATTGAGTGTTCTTTTTTCCTCCAGATCCAGGTAGCTTTACGGCACAAGTCTGAGATCGAGCACCATCGCAATAAGATTCGCCTGAGGGCCAAAAGGAAAGGCCATTACGACTTTCCTGCTATGGATGATCTCATTGACGGTCTTGGTGACCCCAAAGAGCAGGACCGAATCTACCAGAAAGCTCAGATGCAGATTGACAAGATACTTGATCCAGATATTCCCATGCCCTCTTTGTACACAGAGCCCAAGAAAGGGTAAGACTAATCCTGAGCGCAGAATTAAGACAAAATCTGAATTTTCTTCACAAAAGCATGCACATAGAAGTAATAAAATGCAAAAATGTGTATCTACTGGGATGTGATATAGTACTGTGATAAAGTGTTTTTCCTTTGGAGCAGTTCTAGAAAATCATAATCCAAATTGCCACATAACTTGAACATTCAAAGGCCAAATGCTTACTCAAGAATGTGTGTGTTTGTGTATGTTTGGCAGCAACCGAGGGAAGCGTTCTCCTAAACAGAGAAGGAAACAGCAGATGAACGGAGATCTGACAGATGCTGACCGAGATCGACTCATAACGACAGACAGCGATGGGACATACAGGAAATACCCAGGAGTCAATAACATAGCATATGTGGTCAGTGTTATGAAGAGAGCTGTACTTTATCTTCACTCTCTACACTGTACTTTTCCATGTGACTGTGTAATCAACTCCATACTGTTTCTTTCCTGTTTTTCCCCATATATTTGTAATTCAAAACATCTCTAATCAGCTCCATGCAGGGAATTATCGGGTGCTAATTTCCGAGGAATAATATAATAGTAGTGTAGTTTTTGGATTAGTATAATCTTACTTTACTTAACTTTGCTTTAAAAGGAGAAAATATTTAAATATACACTTTGTGTTTATATATACACTTTCATAAGAACTCATTTGCGTATTTGAATGATTTCTGAAGGATCGTGTGACACATGACTGAAGTAATGATGCTGAAAATTCAGCCTTTCAACCACAGGAATAAATTACATTTGTAATAATTGTAAATAAATAGTAATAATATTTCACAATATTACTGATTTTACAGGGGGGGGGGGGTAAACGTCTGCAATACATTTAGTTGCAGCTTTGAATGTTATGTATCTTTCATTTGCTTTTATTTTGCAGTCTGACCCAGACCAGGGGCCCGAGCTTCATAGCCCGTCCCCGACAGATGACGTGTTCCATGGTCCCATTTCTCCTCCTCCTGGTCACCCTCCTCCACCACCCCCCTATCTGCCCCCTCAACCATCTATAGAGGAGGCCCGGCAGCAAATGCACTCTCTACTGGACGATGCTTTTGCCCTCGTATCTCCTTCATCTCAGGGCAGCAATGCTGGCATCACTCTGCCTGGGGTCGGTCTCAACCCCGGACCCCCACCACCCTCAAGCCCACCATCCCGTGGTCCGCGGCCCTGGGGCCCAGGATACCTGCCCTTGAATCCCTACACAGGGGTAAGAGTTATCTGTAGCGAACTAGCATTTGTAGGATATCAATATTTCTTCTTATTATTTATATATTATTTAGGGAAAAAACAAAACAACATGGTGAACATGGTTCCGACAGTAATGGACAACTTTACCAAAACTTTTTTTAAATTTAAAACATTTATTTTCTGGCCTGGAAAATTGATTCAAATGTACCAATTAATTAATTTTCTTTTTTTAAAAATTGTAAAAATTGAGCATTTCTTTTAATTTGATAGATAGATAGATAGATACATAGATACATAGATACATAGCTCGATCCATGCAGTAATCAGTTTAGGATGCCCCCAACCATTAATATACCCTTGACTTTAAATGTCAGGGTCAAACTGACCTTGGAACAGATTTCAAGTCCTACATGAACCTGATCACAGATCAGCTCTCACAAACTTATTTAGGATAAACTGTCATTATTACAGCACCGCTTAAAAGTCTCAGAATCTGAGATAGTGTGTGCTTATTTATTATGATTGTTCATACTTGGGTTTAGATATTTGAACACTCATAAATCGTCCTGTTATTAAATCATGAAAAAGCATTCAAGCGGTTTGTTGAGAAGAGGTGCTATTAATTTTCTAAGCGATTGGACGGGGGATTTTCCAGTCTTTTGAGAACACATCCTGTCTGAGAAACCCCTAGATGATCCACATTCATGTAATGATGAAAGCTGATGTATTTGTTTCCTTTGCACAATCCAATACTTATATGATTTCCCCTTGTCTAAAGCTGCGCTCACCCTAGACTTCATGCTCCGTTTACTTCCATCCAGATCTGACACAAACATATGTGATGAAGTCACATATTTCATATGTGATGAAATTTGCATTTATTTCTAAATTTAAAATAAAATAATGAATAAATTAGCAATATGAAATAATTAAAATAAATAAATCTTTAATTGTGCATCACAATATTATAATGTAGATTTATGGATAGTGCCTTTGCTTAATATTACATTTAATACTCATTAAATTGTTAGTATGTTTAAAGATTAAACCTTTAATTTACATTTAAGGATTTATAAAGCAAGTATAAACCCATTTTTTCCATTATTTTCATACATTTAAAACTATTGTGTTTGCTTCATAAGACCAGAGCTGCAATGACTAAGTGATTTCTGGTTACTGTGATTTGTTTCAATCAGTTAATTTGCTTTGATAAACCATACTAGAGCCATTTAAAGCATATTTGATACACTGGAATAACATCAGAGGAACACAGACTTGGGGTTTTCCACAGATCAGGGATAAACAACCCAGAATGGAAGCCTTGTCTGTCAACACTGTCTGTTGAATTAAGTATTTCTGTTAGATTGAGGCCTTTTTGTGGAAGGGAAAGTGGGGCTTGCAAAGGCCAAATGAAGCGAAATATGAACTGACTTATAACTCAAAGTTTATTTAAGAGTCAATCTGGAACAGGGGATGGTACGCTGTCCTTAAAATGGCATCAACAGCTCAACTATTTAAAAGCTTTTCTGTTTTCTGGGACACAGGGTTTGATTAGACAGTAGCTCCAGTTGTGGTGGAACATACAGCTACTAATGTGTGTTTTAGACTTAGCAATGTATTAAATTAAACCTTTTATGCATAAATCATTACGTACAATGGATGTGCCAAGAATGTCATAAGCTCAACGGCTGTGTGTTTGTGTGTATTTCTTTCAGAGATATGCTGAATTAGGTCTGCCTCCTTCCAGTATGCAAGGTTTACTACATAGGTGAGTATATTAGTGATTGACCGAAGTTGACTTTTGATGGCCGATGTCGAGCAGGGTGGCCGATTGCCAATATTAAATTGATGTGCGATACAGTAATCCCTCGCCACTTCGCGGTCCAAGTTTCGCAGCCTCAGTGCATCGCAGATTTTTTAAAAATCCCGGCATATCGGCAGCCTTATTGTGGAAAGCAGCGTTGTTTCATCGTGATGCGAGAGAAACGGTTTCCCAGGATGTCAGACAAAGAGAGAAACTCTCTCAGAGGCTTTGTACACGCCCACGGCACTCGGACAAGACACGTGATTGGTTCTCGGCGCGAGATCGACCAATGAGAGCACGAATGGAGTGGGAGCCTCTTCGCCTCTCTCAGAAGCAAATGTTGATGATCCAGCGCCGATATCTGATGACGAGACGCTTCCCGAACTGATTTAAAGACCTCATTATACCAGTGCAGTAACACCACCATCATCATCTAAAATCTTTAAATAAATATCAGCCAATATCTTAGCCATGGTTTTATATCAGTCAACCACTAGGCTCAACTCAATATACTAGAGTATATTGGGTCGAGCCATGAAGGTTTATGGCCAACTGCTTGAACTGTGAGCGTTGCAATCACGTTTCAACCTTCACTTAATGGAAAAGATCAAGTCACTGTTTGTTAGAGTGCAGTGTGATTTGTTAATAGCTGGGGCTTGAGGTTTTTCTATCTCTACAGACAGGGTTTGGGGCCCAGCTACATCCCATCCGGAGAATCCCTGCCTGTTGACCCGCTACATCCAGAGTCGCTTTACACTGGTCGAGGTGATCTGCCCTCCTCCGCCAGGCCACGACCTGTAGGTGGCACTACAGGTATAAGCTTAAACGTTTATCTAGAAATAACGCGCTGATTTGAAATGGAGTTTAATGTCACAAAACCTGAGAGATGGATAAAGACAATTGACGCAATAAAAAGTATACTGTATGTTACATACATGTCTGTTCACAGGTGGCCAGCTGCATCATTTAAGCCACGTCGGTCTGACAGGTCGTGTAAGTGACGGACGGCATCCTGGTGGGTTAAACTGGAGCCCGTATCATGAGGATGACAGCAAGCTCAACAACAGAGAGCCTGTAAGTTTGAAATACAAAGTTTCTTGTTTAGATTAAAAAGGGACAAATAACATTTTACAGACGCTTTTATCCGAAGCGACTTCCATCGCATTCAAGAAACACATTGACATCCAATCAGTTTTTGCTTTCCCTGGGAATCGAACCCATGACCTTGGGGTTGCAAGCACCACACTCTACTATTGACATTACCACTTATTGCATGGCTGATGGATGGATATATGGATAGATAGATTTTTATTTATTTTTGTCATTTTTTATTTTCATTTAGCTTTATTGTTCATTTTTGTAATTCAACAGAAAATTATTTTATTTCAGTTTCAAGCAATATTTCTAATAAAATTTTAGGCTTTTCATCTAACATTTATATTTTATTCCAGCTTCATTTTAGTTAACAAAAATGTTAATTAGCCGAAACCCTTTGACACTTTGAGATTTTAAGCTAATATTTTAATAATTTAACAACATTTGCATTTTCAGTTCTCTAATGTCAATAAATGTCACATGACATGCAGGTAAACTTTGTCTTTGTAAGTATTTTATTTTGATTGTGAAAATCCTACACTGTACTATCTATTCATCCACATAACAAGAACAAAATGAAAACTGTAACAATATTACAATTTCATTATTGTTTTTTATAAATCATGGCTTTTTCTGAAATAGTGAGGATGAATGCATGGCATGACAGCAGTAAATACTAGCAGGAGCACAAACACTCTTTTCTATGCTTATATACATTAGGTATATAAAGGGTATATTTAAAAAACACTTGAACTAAAATAAATTAGGAATTATTACAAAAAAATACTATACATTATAATCAGGCTTCAGGAAATGCTACAAAAAATACAGTATATGTCCTCTTCAAACTTTGACTATTCTGCCTCCATAAGACTGAGGCTTTTTCCTCACTTAAACTTTTTTTTAAAACTCTTCTTTCCCACATTTCTTCCTTCCTTCATTTACTTTTTTGTTTAGGTTGATTACACCTCCGTCTCTGTATTCCAGACCTCCAGGAATGGCCTGAAGGAGCCATCTGTCGCCTCTACCCACCTGGACGCTCTCGGTCTGGGTTACGCTCCCTCCGCTCCCCTTGAGGAGCCTTCTCCTCCCAACCACTCGTCCGCCTCCCTCATCAAAGCCATCCGAGAGGAACTGATGCGCCTCTCCCAGAAACAGGCAGTGTTACCCAGCTACCACAGCTGAGACCTGCCCCCTCCAGTTCCATCAGGCAGAAACCGCTCTACACTGCACTGTACTTCCCATGGAAGTGGCTTTTTTGAGAGGATGATGACTGTACGTCATGTAGCCTCTGCTGCCACCTGGTGGCAGAGAACTTTAGGACAGGAAGAGTAGACATTTCTCCTCTCCTTTATTCATGTTCCACAATTTCGTTGTCCTGAGACTGAAGAACAATGTTTTTTACCTTCTTTACAGTTGCCTATGTGACTCGGTAGCAACTTCTCAGTAAAGACCAGGATACTGAAGCTTCCTTTGGTCTTCTGTTAAAGGTGTGCGTGTGTTTATTTTCACATTGTGTTGTTTCTTTGCTGTGTGTACACTGCCTTCACATTTGAATTGTATACCTTGCACTGGCTCTTGAAAACTGAACTGCTATTGATACCTTAAATGAATCTCTATCGTTTTTTGTTTGTTTGTTATGTTTTATTTCTCAGTGCATCTTCTGCCTGTCCTCTTGTGGTGCTGATTCTTTTATCGCTGTTTAATGGCCATAAAGCACATATTACATTCATAACACAGTATCGAACCCTACACATATTGTCTTAATTTGACTTAGGGTCCAGTTATAGTATTTGAAGTAGTGACGTTTTCCATATCCATATGCCTTGATTATGTTTGGCATCTACAAAAGAGATGGACATAAAGCTTTTTTAATGTCCAGTGCATTGGAGGAAACTGTCAAAATGTTCCAGGTTCAACTTGACATGGTAAACAAATAAAAAATGCCCCTTTATAAAGCTTTGCCCATTACTGTGAACACATTTTACAAACTGTGGTAATCACAGATGCTTGCGAAAATCTGTTCATTTTGATCCATCTGCTTCTCGAAATGAAATGTTTGTGGAATTAAATCCTGAATGCATCAGTAAGTGGAGTACTTTCAGTATTGCCACTGTGTAAATTGTTTTGCAATACTTTAAACTTAAAGTATCAGGGTTTTGTCTAAAGTTTCCCCAACTGTATTCTGTGGACTTGAAGTGCTCATCATTTCATAGTGGAAATTGTTTATTATTATAATCATATTTCCAGGATGCACTATTGCTCAATACACTGCTTTACAAATGGGTACAGTATTTTCCTCTGTGACGCTTTTCACGCTTTTGATGTGTTAGAAAAGCAGAAAACTAGTATTAGACTCACTAAAACATTGATCCCTTCATTTCATGCTAAAATTGTGTTCTTGGCTTTGTTCTAAATCTATTTTTGTGTTAATGTTGCAAACAGGAGCATTAATTGCTCTAAGACTTTGTCACTTGATCTGCCCTTGTTTTTTTGTTGAAAGGTTTTATTTTGTTTGTTTGTTAAATTTTTGAACAAACTCCTTGACCTGTAGTTATAAATCTGCTGATTATTTAAGTGACGATTAAAAATTACTACCATATTAATTACTACACTGTTGTTTGCAATATCAAACTTGACTTTATAGAGTTACAAAGACTGAATGCTGTTTTCATGTTTGAATCAGTTTACTTTAAAGCATTAATCAGAATTAAAACATGTGAAACTATTACAGTAATCCCTCGACACGTCGCGGTTCAAGTTTCGCAGCCTCAGTGCATCGCGGATTTTTCAAAAATATTTATCGAAAGAAAAAAATTCCAAAATACCGCCATATCGGCAGCCGTATTGAGGAAAGCAGCGATGTTTCATCGTGATGCGAGAGAAACTGTTTCCCAGGATGCCAGACAAAGAGAGAAACTCTCTCAGAGGCTTTGTACACACCCACGGCACTCAGACAAGACACGTGATTGGTTCCCGGCGCGAGATTAACAAATGGATGTATCCCGTGAGCTGATTGGCTGATCCTACTTCGCGGATTTTCACCTATCGCGGGGGGGTTCTGGTCCACATTAACCGCAATAAACGAGGGATCACTGTAAATGCTATGAAAATATGAAAAACTATTGAGATCTACTTAGACAGAGCTACTTTTTTCGGCAAAGTTGCTTTGAGCACATTTATTAGTGAATAGCACATCCTAGTGGATAAACTGGTTATTGCAGCATCTGATGCATTCTTACTAAAAATGCGCAAATTGTTTCATATGTTTTTCATTATGCCTGTCCTTTTTAATGCTTAAAAATAAATTGCACTAAAGGAACTTTGCCAGTTGACAAAAACTGAAATATCTGAAACTGACTCATTTTTACATAATAGCGTTTTTTGCTTTTGTTTTGTGTTTTGACTCGGACTCCGAAGTCATCTTCATTTTTTTGCAATTACAGCTCAAAATCAATAGATGTCTAATACTATATGGATACTTCACCTAATAATGAAAATTACGTTATCTTTTAAGTAACCTCTGTCATTTCAAACCTGTATGACTTTTTTCTTGGGAACAGAAAATACATTTTTAAAAACACTATGAAACAAAATTAGAGCCCACTGACTTCCAACGTGTGGACAAAAATAAATACATTTCTCACAATCTCTTTTATATTCTACAGGTTCATAATTTCATTTTCATGCAGTTTTTGGAGCAACATGAGGGGACTAAATTCTCACAAGCCATGTCCTTAAATCATATTTTAATGAAGATCTCAGCTGATAAATCTTTTTAATATTTACGTTTGTATATTTTCCATAAATGTGCATATACACAATTATGAACTGCATTATTTATCATTTTATAATGTGACCCTTTTCATCCACTATTCCTAGTCATGCAACAACCATATCAGGCAAATCCAAATATCTTGAGGCTTGTTGTTTTCTTTAATTATGCAGGTCTAAATAATCAGGCTTTCTCTGAAAAATTCCCCCCATCTGCACTGCTCTTTCCTGTAAAATACACGGATAAAAGCATTGTTATTTAGGTGCAGTGGCTTCACATCACTTCATTCAGTCTCACTGAGATCATGTTTCTCTGGTGCACATATGGAGTGGAAACTCCAGTCCTGTTTACATTCTCGAACAAAGAGGTTCATCAATGTTTTATATGCTCTGCATTGTCCAATTTGTCCACTTTGTGTAACGTGGCGAGTGAGTGCTAATATTTGTCCTGTCAAATGTGGACTTATTTTCAGAACAATCTATATTTACACATATGATATAGAGCTAGCATCCTTTATATTATGTGTTCACCTATGTATTTAGTTTGTAGCTTTGCTAGTGCTGGTGCGTTAACAAGATTATCACTAAACCAGCATAATCTTTCTTTCCCTGCTGAAAAGACCAGCTAGATTTTTATGTCCCACTTTATATTAAGTGTCTCTAACTACTAACATATAAATGAATAATTTTTTTCTGTTCTTTTCAACAGGGTAGTACAGGTTTAATTAAGTGTGTTTGATGGTATTGAATGTGCACATGGAATCTACTTCAAACCTTACGTATATCAAAACTGAACTTGTATACAGTGTTGATGAAAGTTACTAAGTAATGCATTACAATATTGCATTATTTCATAAACTGAACTTAGTAACTCATTTATTTTTTTCATGCTCAAAACAGTTCTATTTCTGGCTAATTTAAAGGCCCTTTCACAACTAAAGTAAAATGAATAAGCATCCGACTGAAGGAAATGCAAATTCACATCTGTACAGTAGATGGCGTAGCTTAAACAAACCTTTCAGCTGTGCTAGCATTTTGGATTGCAAAAGAAAGAGGCAGGCAAAGAAAGTTCAACACTCTTACTTCAGCAATACAAAAATAAATAAACTCAAATGTGATGTTTATCTAAAGACACTTTTGCATTTCCTATGGTTGAAGCGGAACCATCAAATGTCAATAGCAAAGACATACAGTATATAAGTGTGATTTAATATTTAACTATTGCAGTTTGCATTTCACTGTTTTTATTCATTTTGAGGAATGTATGCTGACATTTAGTCTCGCACTACGATAACCATAACGCCTCTGCACTCACTCCTAATTTCTCTCAACATGGGAAATGAAGAGCTGTCAGTCAATAAATAGGAAAACTGTTACTTGCGTTACTTTAAGAGGAAAAAAACTTCAGAAATTTTTACATTTAATGTAATTTTTCTTAACTAGTTACTTGAAAAAAAGTAATCTGATTATGTAACTCATGTTTCTTGTAATGCGAACCACAACACTGCTTGCACATAACATAATATTAATGATAACAATCCGTGTAAATGTGCTTAAAGAGAGTTTACTTTAAACACAATCATTTTTAAAAAGTGCACTTTCTAATGATGTCAAATCATGTTTTAAACTATATTTAAAGTCATTATGTTTTAATATTATGTTTTAAAGAAGAACACTTATTTTAAAGCACATGTTAAGTACTTGATTATAAGTTACAGCATTGTTATTTGATGTTACATTTACAGTTAATACATTTTAAATGTTCTGAATTGCACCATCATTACAAATGTATTAAATGTATAAATGATGTAAGGTAGTTTATCATAAATGCTTGTCAGTTCATGTGACAGTACTCTTTAACCATATTTAAAAGACAATATTTATGAATTTACTTATGAAGATCTTCTTATGTCTTAAGGGGGTCAAAAAAGCCCTCTTAAACTATGATACACTTTCATCTAATTATAAATAACTTGCAATTAAACGTCCCTTACATTACATTCAGCGCTTAAGGACATATTCTTATAATGGATATTATTTCTGTAATAAGTACTCTCTTTAAAAAATATGCTAAACTTAACTTTTCAACAAGAGTGTGCTAATGTTTAGCTAGTTTACTAGCTAAACATTAGCTATGCTAGTTTAGCTAGCAGATTAGCATATTAAGAATTCACAGAAATTACCATTTAAACCTTTAGTTTATTAGTCTTGACTATAAACAATCAGCTTTACCCTTGTGAAAAAGAAGTGTATTTGCACATGCAGTACTTCAAATCTTAAAAGTATATATATATTTTTAAGAAGTATAACTGTACTTGCAGACATAATATTAAGTGCACTATGTAGCTAATTGTATTTTAAGCTGTAATACATTTAATAAGTACTCTTATTACAAGTCTTGTTTAAAGTTTACTTCTTTTACACAAGGGTAGAAATGATTCACATTCAGTGACCCCTGACTAGCTGACCTTATTTTTCCCCAGTTGTATTTGTTCAGTCCAATGACCAGTTCTGATGTCTCTGATAACGCTTTCTCCCTTTTTTGCTCCTCGCCACAACCCGCCACAATTGAGTTTCATTAAGGGCCTATCAGTTACCATGGCCCTGAAATCCAACACCTCTGCTTGGCATACTGGGATGCGCAAGGACAATGCCACAGGCCCTTGGCAGGGGGAGTACCTGCTCAGGTAACCAGACACTCGGACACCCCCACAAACCCATCGGAGCTTCACAATCATCCTCAGAGAGAGCAGGTTAAGAGATGATTGGAGTGCATTCAACAGGTTTTTAGTTGATGATTTGACAGGGATGTGTTCAGATGTTCCTCAGTGGGGATTCGTGGAGAACGTTATCAAGGCTAGATGTCCTTTACAAAACTTGTTGAGTCTCTAAGCAAAACTTAATCATTTGCAGGAAGGTCTCTGGAGGTCAATTTCTTTTTTTGGGATCTTTTGCGTGTGTTAACTCTGTTACACGTGGAACAATGGAAAACCATCAAACTGTGATGTCTCCTGAAATGCTTCTGCCTATTGGGATCTCATCCATAAACTGGAGAGTCAACGTTTGAGTGCATACTAAAATCTGTTGCATTACTTAAAAAGGAAGCACTTTTATCACCTGGCGTGATGCATGAGCTCCCATGCTCAGCGCTACAGTACTGTTTTGGTGGTCCTCCAGACGTTTCTGCTGACCCCGCTCCATACCTGGACTCAGAACTCTCCAAAACCGGATCAAACCCTGCCATGGGCCCAGCCATTCTCACTCAGCCTGGTCCAGTAAACTTAGTGAGGACTGAAAGCCACCATTCGTTTAGCTGCATCTCCATCCAGACCAAGACTAACGGGACTAACTGCAAAACCAATGAATCGGACACAGATAATCAGCACACGCTTCATTCCTACCCAAGCTCAGAAGGACTCTCAGAGGAAGATGATGCCCAGGATAACAGCCCTGTTCTGGACACAAAATTGCCACAAATTCCCCGTCCATCTATCATCAGGACACAAAAGGTAAGAGCACTTGGTTTGGTTTGGGACTATAAATAATTGCCTGTATGCTTCCTTTATTATCTAAACTGTTTGCAAAGGACATGGTTTATGTGTGTTTTTTGGGTTGCCTAGAACTGAGTGTCCACGAGGAAAGTTCTTTCAAATGATCTACTTACAAAACATCGAGTCATTGAGATTAATGAGAATGCTAAAGACTTGCTCTCTGCAGGTATTATAGACCTTCCTGAATGCTTCTTGTCCTACGTCATCACTTCCCATAAATCCAACATTCCGTCTCTCCTCCAGGAAGATTTATCTTCCCAATGTTTGACCTCCAGGTGCACAGCCTGTCCTTCACTTCCCCTGCTGTGACAAGAACTCTTTTTAGATTCATGCCAAGAGACTTTTCCCATTCTTTGTGTTTTAATTCAAACAAATGCTCCTTTATGGGCACACACAAACACATGCACACACACAAAACACAGTAGCGCTGTAGGAGCAGCCAGTGCTGACAAGAGCGCTCATGTAGAAGTAATATGGTAGTAAATGACACCTGGTACCCACAAAGATAGGTCAGTTACGGTCTCGAGTTCAAATGCAGTGAAAATGTGTGTGGTCAATTAAAGAGAAGTGGGGGAATGGATGCCATTAAAGGGCTATCATTTTCCTACGGGAGCCTCTGACTGCTGCATATGCGTTATGTGTGTGTGTGTGTGTGTGTGTGTGTGCGTGTGCATGCGTCTGTGTGTGTGTGTGTGTGTGTGCGTGTGCATGCGTCTGTGTGTGTGTGTGTGTGTGTGTGTGTGTGTGTGTGTGTGTGTGTGTGTGTGTGTGTGTGTGCGTGTGCATGCGTCTGTGTGTGTGTGTGTGTGTGTGTGTGTGTGTGTGTGCGTGCGTGCGTGCATTGTGTGTGGGTGAATGATGTTTCCTCATGTACACACTCTCATATGGAACATGATTCAGAGATAAAATCATGCTACAGCTATCAAGTTAACAAGCCCTGTATTTTGAGCTTCATATAATAGTCATGAAGTGACAATGAATATATATATATATATATCATGCAAGTGATCATGCAATTGACTTTTCAGTAGGATTGCAGGACAACAAATATTCAGATTGTAGTTTTTCAAAGAAATTATTTGTTTCTCTTCTTAGGTAAATGGAACTACTTAAAGAGGTATAAAGCAAGTCACAGTTCTTATGCAATATAAGGAGGAAGAAAGATCTTTCTGAAGCATGAAATGATGAAATACACGTTAAACGTTCTAACCGTTTCTCTTTGTGAGCTTTGGTTAGGTGTGGCTGAAATGCAACTTGATGCACAATTGCTTGGAGATGTTCTTTAGTCTCCAGGGAGCTTCAAATACCTGCTTCTCAACGGTGGCTTTGTCTTTTAGCCTTTTACTACATTTAATTTGTTTTACAGAAACCTTTCTTAATGAGCCTTTATCTGACCAAGTTCTCCTGCTCTCCAAATCACTCACAAATCTTTTGACAGTTTTTGCAAAATATTTGTTGATTTCATACCTTTTGCAAGACCATGAAGACATTAGAAAGATCTTTGTTCTTCCCATATTGCATGTGATCTGAGACTTGCTTAATAATGCGGAACAACCTCTTTAAGTGGGGTTTCCATTTACCTGTATACCTGGCAAACCATTTAATGAACCTGTCTGAGAGGGATACTAGCTAAAAAGATATGAGAAATAATATAGGCATCGTCTCCCTTTATTAGATATTATTAAACATTTTCGATTTTTGAGATTAAGAGTACTGTAACCATATTATGCAGTTGTGTTTGGAGTCAAGATCTGAATTCTGACTTGTGATGCAGCCTGAATGATAATGACACGGTGTCTGTTATTTAGAAGAGAGGAGAACTGGCCCTCCGACTGAGCTAAGAAAAAACTACGTTTTTTTCTCCTGATTTCACTTGACGGACTTGGGTTCCTTGCCACTGTCGCCTCTGGCTTTCATAGTTGGGAACACTTAATATTCAACAATAGTATTGAATTGTCTACTGACAGTGTTGTATGAGAACTGAACTAAGCTGGACAATGAGCTGGACTAAGCTGGACTTTTCTTCTTTTCTTTTTTTCAAAACTGCTTAGATGAAATTAACTACTGTAATAATTGATGATCCATACAAAGGAATCGATTCAGCACTGAACTGACTTTAGCTGAACAACAGCCAAAATGCTTTGAAACAATCACTATTGTATAAAGCGCTATATAAATAAAGGAGACTTGACTAACTTGTGATAACGCAATGAAACTGTCATAAAAGAAATTATGAACACACGCAAAAACAAGAGAGAACCACTATGGTGTAGTCAGTTTAAGCTTTTTCCTTGAGATTTTTGTTTTTCTGTGCAGTTGTATGCCTTTTTTAACAAACAATTTCCAAGTTTAGTGTTTGTTTCTTCCCTCATTTTTCAAATTTCTAACATATATCTATATAATATATAAAAGTAATATAACATAATATACATAATGATGACATTATATATATATATATATATATATATATATATATATATATAAGATATTTGTAATATATGAGGCATGACATAATATACAAAATATGTATATAATATATATATCTAATATGTCACATATATATATATATATATATATATATATATATATATATATATATATATATATATATATATATATATATATATATATATATATATATATATATATATATATAAAGAAAAGAAATATATATATATATTCATATATATATACTCTAAAAAAATTGTGCTATACAGCACTAAAAGTGGTTCTTTGGCTCGTAATCATAGGGGAACCATTTTTAGTGCTATATAGCACCAAATGGTGCTACAAAGAACCATTATGAGGTGCCATATAGTAAAAATGGTTCCCCTATGATTACGAGCCAAAGAACCACTTTTAGTGCTATATAGCACCATTTGTTTTTAGAGTGTATGAGGGAAGAATAAAACAATAAAATTGGAAATTATTTGTCAAAAAAGGCAAACTGATTGCAAATTGATGTTCGCACTTTTCATATATATTTTTACTAGCACAATTTGAAACTTTATAGTTTAGAAACACTTTCATTTCAGGGGTTTGTTCAAATCAATAACAACTAATTATGAGCAACAGTTCTAGTGATAAAGTGCTAATAAAGCACATTATAGTCTACAGTGGGAGAATAAACCATAACGTCTGAATACTTATCCATAGGTTAACATAAACTTTAGTTTAGCCACAGTGTAAACTGAGCATATGTGCGTGTGAAGATGTTTTGTGATGTTCAGCAGAAAATCCAGATGAATCCAACTTCACCTCCTTTATCTGGGCCACAGGAAAAAGGAAAAGCATGTTGAACAAGGGGAAACCTGAATGTGTGTGTGTGTTAGTGTGAACTCATGCTTATGGATGAACTTCTAATTAATGTTTTTGTGAACCACATCTGCCTGTCTGAACACTTTTAGTCCACTTTTTTCCTCTGGAAATATTAGAGTCAGCATTAAAACGGAAATTGTATTGTCTTTTTTCCCCTTAAAACTCAATCTCAGAATCTCAATAGTTTCTCCTAGACAGCATGAGATTAAAGTGAGAGAAATGTAACGTGAGTCTCCCGTATTAATTTTATAGCTGTATACTCTTACTGCACGTCAAAAGTTTTCTAATTATATTTTTTGGTTTTATGTTAAACATGGAATTTTTAGCAAAATTGTTATTTTAATGATATCTTGAGTGAAAGAGCAACCTCTGGGCAAAGTTCTGCTGGGAACCTTCCTCTTACATTTATTCAAACAACTTACATTGCATAATCCATTGGCATGTAGCATTCTATCAGTTCATGCATTCATGGGAATCAAACCCATAACCTTGCCATTGGTTACAGGAAATGCTTCAAATCTAATAACTTGTGTTCACTTGCAGTGCACATTCATTTCAATGTTACCCATGTGCTTTCTATTATTTTGTTATATCAAATTATCCACCGAGTAACTCTAGAATGCAAGTTTCCTTCCTAATTCTGGAAGTTATAGTGTTATTTTTCATGTAAGTCTAAAGCCTGGAAAAAGAGCCATGTTGGACGAATTTTCAGTTTGTCTACAGGGGACTGTTATTTAGTCCTGTGATTTTTATATGACTGAGGGTCACAGCATTAAAATTGTGTGTTTAAAATAGGTTGTTAGACAGTGTTCATTTTTTTCTCTGTGTGTCCTGAAAATAGGAGCACCCAATCCAGGACAGCCTGCCAATCAGAACAGATTATATTGAGCCAGACGATGCACCGTTATCAGGTACAGAAAACACACACACACACACAGACAAGGATTTTGGATATTGCCATCTTCGTGGGGACATTATGTCCTCGTAAAGTAGGGCTTACCTGAACCTCCCACACACACACACACACACACACACACTCTCCAAGGACAAATAACTACAAAGAGGCAAAGGATGGACAGTTATCAAAAAAACAACACAGGTTTCCTCTCCTCCTTTTCCTCTCCGAGATGGAGATTTGGAGAGGAAATCTACTGAAGCAGACACAGTGGAAAAATACAGCAGTCTTTGTGGAAAATATAATCACATTGAATCATGGCCTTGAATTTTGGGCTTCAGCGTGGTGCTTTGAGGACTGACCGACTCTGCCACTCGGTCAGGGACCTTTAATAAACACAAGGAAACTGATTTTTATTTCTTCTTCCATGTCTCATTATGGTCGGCCTGTGAGAGGATTTTTTTTAAGGACGAATGAAAGTGTAACAAGACCTTTAGTCTGTCTGGGTACCATCTGCAACTCAAACATTGGTCAAAAGCAAGAGAAAACCAAGATTTTACTATTTATTTTGTAATTGCTAGCAGAGAATGCAATCATTCTATATTTATGGGACAATACGTGATCAATAATATTTTTGTGCCAGAAGCGAAGGTTTTCAATATGTAAGCATATTAGTAATATTCTAGCACAATGTATATATATCAAAGCTAACAATGAATTGCCCTCGAAGAAAGCTGGATAACCTCAAAGCTAACACACAAGCATTATAAAACAAAGCATTAGAAATGGTCATATATTTTTCAGTAGGCCAGTTCTGAAGATTCTTTTAACTCAGCTCTCATATCTGGATTCTTTTTGTGTTTGTCTTGCCAAACTGCAGAGAACAAAAGTGAAGCATTCACACACATCTGTCCGTCCATCTGCACAAGCCTTTAAGTCATGCAATGTAGACAATCATGACCTCACAAAGATCTACTTAACACTCATCAGTGATTGATAGAAAAAACAAGTCACATTTTACACTCCATTTATGCTTCTTTTTTTCTTCTCAGTATGCAGTGTGTTTGTGTGTGTGTCTATATGTGTGCATGTATGCTTTTGGAAAACATGCTGAAAAATCATTAGTGGCTTCAGCTCTGTTAATTCAGCAGAACAATAAACCACAAGGGAAACTAAAAAGTGAAAATGCAATAGCTTAAGCAAAGATATTAATATAGACATATTTGACGTATTTTACACACACACACACATATATATATATATATATATGTGTGTGTGTGTGTGTGTGTGTGTACAGTAATACCTTGAGTATTCCGAGATACGAGCAAGCCTTCGAATAATAGTTTGCTTTGAGATACGAGTAAATATTTGAGATACGAGCACGCTTACAGACGCCGACGCTAGAGTTGGTCGAGCACTCAGAGCTTTTTAGAGGTTTTACAGCGGGAGGTTACTGGGGGCGACGAGTGATTCACGAGTATTAAGCTGGGAGCAGCACGAGTTATGTGTGTATAATAATAAATATGAGGTTCTGATGCTATCCAATACACTACACGGGAAGAAACACCACACTTCCGTATTGTGTTTGCGTAATCTACGTAATCAATCCCTCCTCCTCCTCCGCACAAGCCGCTACTGTATCGTCTGTCTTGAAGGTAAGAACTCATAATTAAAACCACATTTTATTTTATATCACAGAAATCCTTATATACTATAATTCATTTTGTGTGTGTATGTCTCTATGGCAATTAAAAACAGTTTTTTCCATTGTTATTAGCACTAATAAGGGAGTTTTTTTAGAGAGCCGGAACAGATATTTTTTATCTATTTATTAGGAAAAAATTATTTCAGATACGAGCAACTCGAGTTATTACTGTATTACAAGGTATTACCGTATATGCTGTATATATATATATGTATAGATCAAAATGGACAGTTCTTATTTTATTATGGGCTAGTATTTACTGTAAATGATTAATCCATGCACGTCTTTTTTGTGTTCATGTGCTCTCATATTTGAGAGTTTATTCAAGTGAAGTGGCTTTTGGAATGAGAAAAATGTATTGCGAAATTTGATCTCTGAAATATTTTCTCCTAACTGATTATGTTTTTACCGTCGCGAGGGCGGGACGATCTGTCGCTTAATTTCCGTCTCATGCTGACTTTACAGAAGAAAATGTTTCCAATACTTTCCCATGCACAATTCACAGCTTTAATCTGTGTTGCTGGTGGTTGCTATGCTGTCTGGGTGGTTATTTTCAACAACATTCTGATCACTAAAAAATAAAACAAAATAGATGTATGACATGAATGGATATAACAAAAAGTTGTGGCGATTCAGTAAAAATGTAAGTAAAAGTACTTGTTTTTGAAAGTATATATGTGTGTAGATATATGCACTCATTAAGGAATGCATCTCTCCATCTGTGTGTGTGTGTGTGTGTGTTCTGTCACAGGACCTGCTGATTCAGCATATCTATAGTCAGCTGGTCAGTCAGTCAGGCTGCTCTCTATTGTTTTCTCCGGTTCTGTCCACCTCCAGTGCGTCACATGTTAGGAGTCCCCAGAGGACCAGATCTTGCCTACAAAACCTCTTTGTTTATGCTGCATGTCTGAGTGTGTGTGTTTGTGTAACCTTATGAGAGGAAATCACTGTGTGGTAGATACAACAGACATCCTTAATTCAGTGTTTCTTGTCATGTCTCGCTAGAATATCTGTGAGGAAGTGGGACAGTACAGTGAAACAAAGTAGACAAGACCCTCTTGACCTTGTGGCAGATTTTGACGTCTGAAGAACGTCATGTTTAGACACCAGCTGAATATGAATTGGGGCTGTAAAAGAGTAAATAATACTGCAATAGTACAGATACAGTTTTATTAATATTGATTTGAATGACGTTAGACTCATTTTTCAGTTCATTACCAATCTTTTCAAGATTTTATTCCTCACAATTTGCTCTTTCATATACAGGTAGCTCTGAAGAGTAAATTGAGTTTTTCTTCACATACAGATGACAAACGACTAAAAATGCTGTATTATGCATGTGTAATGAAGCGTCACTCAGGCTGGGATCCATATGCGTACTTTATTAAAGAGCAAGGGTGGTCGTACAGGCTGGGTCAGTCGGGAGCAAACAGAAACACAAGGGCAGACTGAATCAGAGACGGTGTAACAGGCAAACAGGTCAGGGCAGGCAGATAACGATCACAGGTAGAGAATCCAGGCAGAGGTCAATAGGCAGGCAGACAGGTTCAGAAACGGGTAAACAGCAGTGATGGCAACAGGTAAACAGTCAGATGAAATAACGCTCAGAAATGCTAACCGGGGTACAACAAGACTTCGCTCTGAGCTGTGGGGTGACCGGGTTTAAATAGTCTCTGAGAATGGGTAACAGGTGGAGAAGCAAGCAGTCCTGATGGAATTCAGCTGTGTATGTGTGTGATTAGTCCGGTGTGATGGTTGCTGGGAAATGTAGTGTGTAGTGTAGAGTCAGTATAAGTGTGAGCTCCCTCTGGTGGCCAGGGAGGGGAGCACAGAGCTCATAGTCATAACAGAGCCCCCCCCCTACGAGTGTGAGGAAGCGAAATGGCGCCGCGCACCACCATGGCGGCACCCAAAGTTCAAAGTTCCAGGGTGGTGCCGGGGGAACCGACCAGGCTGGTTCAGGCAAGGCTGGTGGGTCTGGGAGGTCTGGCAGTTCTGTAAGGTCCCAGGACGTAGCCGACGAGCCGATGGACCCGATCGACGCCGCTGGTTCCGGAGACCGAAGGCCAGCCGCAGCGACGAACGACCGAGGCGGAGTCCAAAGGACCGAGAGCAGAGTCGGAGACGGAGTGACAGAGGACAAAAGGTGTAAACCGGAGGGAGGAAGGAGCCAGCTGGAGCCGCAGGTGTAGGCAAGGCGACGCACGACCAAGGTGGAGCCTGGAGGACGAGGGAACCCGATGGAGATGATGGTCGAGGGACTTTGGTGAAGCTGAGGGAGTGAGAAGCCAGGCTGTGCCGAAGTGTTGACGGACCGAGGTGGAGAGAAGGGGTCTGAGGCTGGAGGCGGAGTCAGGCATTCCCCGACTGCCGTCGAGGCTGGAGTCAGCAGGATCTGCGGCGGGACCATCCAGCTGAGCACATGCAGTGGCGGTGCAGGACTGACGATCTCTGGCAGGGACAGGGCAGGAGGGCTGGCAGACACAGACAGGGACAGAGGTGATAATGGGTGGGATAGGGTGGGAAACGGTACCTCAGGCTCTGGCTGACGGGTCGTTGCAGGCTCTGGGTCTGGTTGACGGGTCGTTGCAGGCTCTGGCTCTGGTTGACGGGTCGTTGCAGGCTCTGGCTCTGGTTGACGGGTCGTTGCAGGCTCTGGCTCTGGTTGACGGGTCGTTGCAGGCTCTGGCTCTGGTTGACGGGTCGTTGCAGGCTCTGGCTCTGGTTGACGGGTCGTTGCAGGCTCTGGCTCTGGTTGACGGGTCGTTGCAGGCTCTGGCTCTGGTTGACGGGTCGTTGCAGGCTCTGGCTCTGGTTGACGGGTCGTTGCAGGCTCTGGCTCTGGTTGACGGGTCGTTGCAGGCTCTGGCTGACAGGTTCGGAGCAGGACACTCATTTGACACTCGTGAACCGTTTGCTGCCAACTCATGCCAGTAGTGTCAGGAAGGTCTCTAAACTGGAGGTGGTTAGCCCCGAACCGAAACAGCATTTTCAGCATGTCATCATTTAAGGACGAGAATATGGCAAACATCCTGAACTTAGCTGCATAGATGTGGAAGTCTGGGTTCTCCCTGGCTATCTGCAGGACCCTCCCCAGATATTCCAAGGTGCTGCAACGTTTTTCTTGGGTGACGGGTTGACTGGATAGGGCAGACATATTAGCACAGAGGTGGAAAAAGACAGCTGGATCTTGTGGTGGCGAAGTCTTCTGTAATGAAGCGTCACTCAGGCTGGGATCCATATGCGTACTTTATTAAAGAGCAAGGGTGGTCGTACAGGCTGGGTCAGTTGGGAGCAAACAGAAACACAAGGGCAGACTGAATCAGAGACGGTGTAACAGGCAAACAGGTCAGGGCAGGCAGATAACTATCACAGGTAGAGAATCCAGGCAGAGGTCAATAGGCAGGCAGACAGGTTCAGAAACGGGTAAACAGCAGTGATGGCAACAGGTAAACAGTCAGATGAAATAACGCTCAGAAATGCTAACCGGGGTACAACAAGACTTCGCTCTGAGCTGTGGGGTGACCGGGTTTAAATAGTCTCTGAGAATGGGTAACAGGTGGAGAAGCAAGCAGTCCTGATGGAATTCAGCTGTGTATGTGTGTGATTAGTCCGGTGTGATGGTTGCTGGGAAATGTAGTGTGTAGTGTAGAGTCAGTATAAGTGTGAGCTCCCTCTGGTGGCCAGGGAGGGGAGCACAGAGCTCATAGTCATAACAGCATGCCACACCAGTAGTTGGCGATGACACTTTGTACAGAAACCCTATGCACAGTGTTGCCAGATTGGGTGGGTTCCCGCCCAATTGGGCTCCTTTTGGTCACATCCGACCGGAAAAAAATGCATTGGGCTGGTCGATAAAAATTGGGCTTGTTTTTGATGACAAACCCGCCCAAATTTCATATATAAATGCATATAAATTCCATTAAAACAAGCCTAAAAATGCATATAAATTCCACTAAAACAATCGCATGTAGGTCTCCCCCTCCCCCCCGCCCCCGTCAACAAGCGCGTGTCAACAATTTTGGTCTTGGGCGGGTATTTTTGTAAATCAGCGGGTTTTTTGCTGTAGTTGGGCTGGAAATCGTCAGTCCAATCTGGCAACACTGCCTACGCACCTATAGACTGAACTCGTAAAACGCATGCGCATGACCGTTTGAAACTTTAGTGTTTTTGAAAACCTGTCCATTGGATTTTTCAGGCCCCCAAAATGCTTTTGTCATATAAATGAATGGCCAAAAGACATATAATGCAGTCCATTTTTAGGTGAAAACTGTGTTGTGTACACAGTCCCTTGAAACCCTCCTTGTCTTCTTCCTCCTTGGCTAACACATTTATCATTTTTCTTTCCTATGAGGACTGTTTACATCTTTGTCTCTCTTTAATTTTTTCTAGCACTTTATTTTTCTGTTTAGACAACCATAAAGAGCATAACTTCCTTCCTCGTTTACAGTTTATGTGTATGTTTCCATGTGGACGTGTGTTTTTGTGACTGTTCTTGCATGTGTCAGTTCTGCGTTAAGACTCCAGTGTCATGCTGCAACCACGCCTGCATCTTCTAATGTGTGTTCAGCGCTAGATCCTGATTGATTGTCATTGATTCAGCTGGCAGGGTATTAAAAAAACCCTATTACATCATTCACCTCTACAGCGGGTCTGCTCTGCACCAGCCTTCCCATTCATACCAATCAGCTCCATTAGCTAAAGTGCTCAGAGAGTGCACAGACTCTGTGTGTGACTATTTCAAGCCAGAGTGACAGATGCAACCTGGACACACAGCAGATGTTAGATTGAATGCTGTCTTTGTAAATACTGGACAATCAATCAGCTGTAAATACTGTCTGTATAGTAGTCTTATAGATCATGCAATATCAAGTCATCTTAAAGGCATGAGTTTTTTTGGAATGGTGCAGATATTTCTCTGTGAGGGAATTTCTGGAAGACAAACAAAAGTTTTGCTTAACTTAATATTGAATAACAAGTGGTACTCAGTAGTTACAGTGATAGATAACTACCACAAATGTCCCCAATGGTTTACCCTGCAGAAAGAGTCACTGAATAATCCTTACCACTAATGCACAGACTAATAGTCTGTCTGGAACACAGAAAAGCTTAGTGATATCAGCAGTAAAAGACTGTTATATGTTGGCTACATGTAACAGATATGGCAATTCTCAAAAAACAACACACCTTCTCTCTCTCTCTCTCTCTCTATATATATATATATATATATATATATATACGGTACGTAATTTTCCATTAGCCCATAGAATCCAGGGGTTAAGTAAAATGAAAAAGACAGAACTTTAATGTTAAGCTGTGGACTGACTCAGTGAAAAGCACCTTTAATTATATGCTGGTAGGATTTTGGCACATGATCAGCATCAGGGTCATGATATGATGATGTCATAGTGGGGCTGCAGCAGGGTCATCCAGAAACGTGGGTACCGCCCATCCTGCAGTGTGACTCAGAGTTCGTTTATTAGATTAAAAGAGGCTGAGCTCCTCATCAGTCGCCCATCCTCTGCCAGGCACTCACGGTAACAACAGGAGAGACCGAGAGAGAGAAAAAAAGAATGAATTTTTAAATGAAATTAAATAGTTTGGTTGATTGTGGGCTATGCAGAATGCATTTAAGTTCGCTGTTTATCTCTTTTGTAGACATCAGGTACAGTTGCGTCATGAGCCTTTTTCAAATATTCATAGTGTATAAATATATCTTAAATACAGCGATCCCTCGTTTATCGCGGTTAATGTGGACCGGAACCCCCGCGATAGGTGAAAATCTGCGAAGTACGATTGGCCCCCCTAGAAATTTCCATATATGTGTGTGTAGTTAACAGAATGTTTAAAATATGTATATTTATACTTTATATATATTTTAATTAAATCTATTTAATTATAAAACCTTAATATTTTACATTTACTCTCTCTCATATGATTATTATGGTGCTCTACACTCATCAATGACAGTAGTATCTTGAGACTGCAGTAATGACGACGATGACCTGTGCGGTTCGATGAATGTGATGATGATGATGATGGTGTTACTGCACTGGTATAATGAGGCCTTGAAATCAGTTCGGGAAGCGTCTCATCGTCAGATATCGGCGCTGGATCGTCAACATTTGCTTCTGAGAGAGGCGAAGAGGCTCCCACTCCACTCGTGCTCTCATTGGTCGATCTCACGCCGAGAACCAATCATGTGTCTTGTCTGAGTGCCTGTGGGCGTGTACAAAGCCTCTGAGAGAGTTTCTCTCTTTGTCTGGCATCCTGGGAAACCTTTTCTCTCGCATCATGATGAAGCAACGCTGCTTTTCGCAATATGGCTGGCGTTATGGCGATATTTTTGAATTTTTATTTTTCGATAAATATTTTTGAAAAATCTGTGATGCACTGAGGCTGCGAAACTTGAACCGCAAAGTGGTGAGGGATTAGCGTATATCAAAAATTGCTTCTTTTAATTTTTCTCTGTGTTCCTAATACAAATACAGTCTAAATATAAGAGACTAACTTGTGGTTTCAAGGTTTTTTGTTTTGTTTTGAAGTGACATTGAAGCTTTCAAATATTGCATTTTAGAAGAAAAACAATCTTTGAAAATCAATGCAAAATACCAGTAAAAAATCAATGATCTGTACTCTTTAAATAATATACATTCATTTACATGCTGGAAAAGACTGAATTAAACAATTCGTTTCCAACACAATTTCCCCATCAGAACAACTCAGTTAGGGATTGTAATACATGTTTAAAAAACACATCTAGTCCAGTATTCCCAACTCACTTTCATTTTCCCTTGAGCACAGTCATCCCTAGAGTGTGTAACCGCTCAAACATCTGTGACTCTGTACATTTGATATTGTGTGATTCAGTCCCAATCCTCATTAAAACAGATGGTGTCTCAGTTTCATACAAAAAAACTCTTTGCAGATGTTATATTGTGTATTTTGTTTCCAGAAAGTAACATGTCCTCATTCCATATTAAAGGAATGGCTCATCCAAACATGACAATTCAGTCAACCCTTCATCATGACAACTGTGTCATGATGATTTTTCCCTAAAGGAAAACAAAAGGAGTCCCAGAAAGAATTCTGAATATTGTTTAAAAGTCATCATAACTTCATTCCAGGACAATATAAGCAAATGCAAATAAAATACAGATGTATGTCAATATTGGCTGAAATACTTTGACATGTATTGACATCTGAGAGGTCTGTATTTTGTTACGGCACATCATAGAACATTTAACGAGAATGCTGTTGATTAAAGTTCTGAAGCAGAGATGGCTCCATTCCAGTGGAAAACACATAGGGTAAAGATGAACTCAGTGTGACTACACTCTGGGCGTATTTTCCTGTAAGATGCAATCTCATTGGTAAAGTGGGTCCCCAGTCAAAGTAGGTCACAGACATTCACTATGGCAGTAATTATTTATTTTCAGTGTTCTGCTATATGGCAATAAGTCAACCTGATCAAAGCAGACATAGTTAAAGTTTAAACTCTAGCTTATTACATGCACATGAAGTTCAGGGACTTTAGTGGGGTTTTGTATTTGGACGTCATCTAGTTATATATTAAATACTATTTATGCATGAATAAATGAAGGGGTATTTTTTAAGAATAAATAAAGAGAGCCTTTTTATCATCTAATCATTATGAGAGTCAATTTACCCCCCCTTACAAAGATAAGCGTCTGTCTTACTGGTGCGTTCAGGGCAAAGGAGATGCACACATTGATCTTCAAAGTGATGCCTTTAGGCCACTGCGATTGAGGAAGCCAGAGTCATTACCATGGTTTCAGAAAACTGTCATTTCCTGTTTAACAGCAAACAGGTTGAAAGTGGTTAGAGAGGGGGCAGGCACAGGAAATCAACCACAAGGAAAATCTCAAATTAATAATGCAGATGAACTGGAGTGATAACGGAAACATCTAATATAAAGCTGTAAACCGTTATTGCTGATAAGACCATCTGCTTGTAAATGGATATTTTCTATTATGCTGGTCGAATGAAAAGTGCCATAGCTGAAATGTTCAAATCGGATTCCACTTTCATTTTAGTATGAATGGCTACACAATAATCTGGCAGATTGCTTCTTGTATAAACACATATTAATAGAAAAGTTTTGTTTCCCCTCCAAGTCCTTCTCGTCTCTTATAGGGCTCTGAGATTGCGAAAGAATGGCTTGGGATATCTCCCCCCCACCCCGTCCCATCCAAACATTAGGACCCCTCCCAAATTCCCGTAACCTCTAGTCCACACATGTTCCCCGAAAGTCTGGTGGGACTGAATTCTGGGTAACTCCTGGAGCTGTTATGACTCATTCCCCAGTAGTTCTATAAAGACTCTTGGATGAACCATGGCAGTGGAATGCATTACATCAATGCATCGTCCTGAAACTGGTTCTGAGGGAGCATTCATTCATAAAACGTCAAAATATAAATTATACTTAACATATAATAACATTTTGACTCTGTGAAATATTTAAATGACTTTGAATTTCATAAAATCTTTTAATAATTCATTTAATTTATCATATGGATGGGGCATGTCTGGTCTTGCTAAAAGAACAAAGCGAAGACAACACCCATATTTTGGGCAGAGTTGACTTGGTCTCTACATCAGAGAGAGATTATTACAAAATGTAGGCCTACCATTTTAACTGTAATTACAGCTAAAATACTAGTAAATATGAATAACCGTTGGATAGCTATTAAACAGTGTAAGAAACATATATTAAGGAGGTAAGCCTTGGCAGAAAATATAGTAACCATAATAAAGAGAGAGAGGGACATTAGTAATTTCGCCTAACTTTTTGTTCCTCATCCCTATCTTTGATCTTTTATGTAGTTTGGGCAGAAAATTAAATTGTATGTGCACTAAACTTTTTCTGTATGACGCTATGATCGTCTATCACACCCCCAGTAACCGGAAGTCCGGTGTTGTACACAGCAGACCGCACGCGCTCCACACGTCGAGGGAGGGGCTGCTGGACCCTACTGGAAAAAAGGGGGTGGATAAAGAAGAAGAAGCAGAAATCCCGTCTTTTGAAGGGGGTAGAGGGCTTTTGGGGTCCAGACCAGTCTGTTAAGCTGATTATTTTAAATAGTCCACATGCAGAAACCAGTGAACAAAGTAAAATTATGACTGCATGCTATTATAATGCCTTATTTTAGATAACACAAAATGCGTTATAATGGAATGTAGTGGGGGAATAAAGAATTAAATTAAAAGCACAAGCAAAAATGCAAATTCTGTCTTCAACTTCTTCATGGGTCTGTGTGTGCGCGTGTCTGTGTGCGTCTTCGTTTGAGATGAATCTTTTTAATGAATCGATTCTGAATGGCGAATCGAATTGTTCACGAAACAGCTCACTGAATATTATCCGTGAGTTAAATTTGAGTCTGTTCCTCGCACAATGCCATCGTATGACGTCAGTGCACTTTGAATATAAAGCTCCCATCGTGTGGACCACTTTATGATACTTTTATAGTGAGATTGCCTCCTTTTGGAAAGCTCTTCAGTCTCCATTTAGTGACAGGACATGGAACCAGGATGTTTTTGAAAGTAACAGAACGACATAAGGGTGAGTAAGTATGGCAGAATGTTAATTTTTGGGGGTGAACTATCCCTTTAATGCCCACTCACGTTTGGTTTGTGTACGCCAGGGGTCGCCAACCTTTTTGAAACTGAGGGCTACTTCTTGGATACCGATTAATGCAAAGGGCTACCAGTTTGATACACACTTCCGAAATATCAAATTTGCTGAATTTACCTTTAATTATATGTCATTATTAATAATTAATGATATTCATCTATGTGAAGACACTGATCATGTTAATGATTTCTCACAATAATTATACAAGGTAGGAAACCTATCAATGTGCAACACTTTATTTCTCTAAATCTCTGCAAGTATTTACATTTTCAAATGATCACTTCTACAAGATTTTTACCAGCCACTAACAATTTTTAACAAATCATGCACTACGTTGCACCATGTCTGTCCTGTATTCCAGTGTTTTTCAACCTTTTTTGAGCCACGGCACATATTTTCATTGAATAAAATCACAACGCACACCACCAACCGAAGATGTTAAAAAATAACGCGAGTGTTCATGAAATGGTATGGTTTTTATTCAGAAAAAATATTTTCTCCAGTCTTTGGTGAAAGGTGATTTGTCTTTTTCTTTTTTACTATTTCGCCAGCTTTAGAGAACATTTTCTCGCATGGAACAGATGCAGGTGTACACAAAAACAGTTTAGAAAGCTGATATAAATGAGGATATATTGCTTTGAATATACAACACTGAAATAAACTCAATCCACTCTTCTCAACAATAACGCAAATGCAAACACCGTCTACTGCAACCCACGGTTTGGTTTCACTTTTATAAGAAATACAGCCGCCAGGTTTGAAACCCGTCAACACTGATCGGGCTGTCAGAGCAGTCAGGTGGTTCACTGCCGGAGTGAAGCAGTGTGTTTGCTTCAAACGTCATTTTCACGTGACTAGTGACGTAATGATACAAGCTCCGAAGCAGTGGTTCATTGCAAAGCCCGTTCGAGTTTGAAGCAGGCTTCGGAGCGTCGGTGTCAGACGTAACATCACAACAGACACGCACCATTGACGCTTGCAGTCGCTCAAAATGTTTTTTTTTTTTTTTTGAAAAATTAGGTGAAATTGAATAATTTTCCGCGGCACACCTGACGATCTCTCACGGCACACTAGAGCTATTTTTAGAACAGGCCCGCGGGCGACTCATGTGGTCCTTGGGGGCGACCTGGTGCCCGCGGGCACCACGTTGGCGACCCCTGGTGTACGCTATTCCCGTAGTCTCCGCCCACTGGTACTGCGCCACGCCCAGACAGTTTTCGGGGTCTCCCCTGCTGACGAATATTCATGAGGAGAAATGGGCGGAGCATCGCATGTGACTTAGGCGTTGGGTCATATTGTCCGCCCGCCCCCCTCACTCCAAGTATTAATTTACATTTCTAAGGGTCCTGTCTACAACTGAACTGTTTCCAAGAGAGAAAAAACAGATTTAACAGACACACCTTCATAACTGATGCGTTTCCTTCTGGGGTTCATCTGAAGTCACTTTACCATAGAGAAGTATCGTTCAGGACTGATTTTGAGGTATGTGTGTGTTTGAATGTGTCTCTGTTTTCAGGACGCTTTGCTTCGAAACGCGTTATTTGTCGTTGTGGAAATGAGACTCGCGTTATTGGAAACAACGTTTATGAACACAGTCGTATGATATATTGTTTATGTAGCGAATGTATGAAACTATAAATGAAACAATGAGCAACGGAACAATAAAGCGCTCAAATCACGCGCTTCAGGACCCACCAGAACAATGGCAAACAAATGTTTGAAATAATGAAAGTAGGCGTGTTTCATAAACTTGTAAAATATATTAATATATAAATATGATATATTTTTTCAAATTTTTACTTCTGTTTTTTTTAAACGTGTGTGTGTGTGTGTGTGTGTTTGTATGTATGTATGTATGTGTGTGTGTATATATATATATATATATATATATATATATATATATATATATATATATATATATTCAAGCTTCAATTTTTTCATTTTCATATATATATATATCCCCCCAAACTAAAATTTTTGTATTATTGTATAGTAAAATTTTGTATTTATTTATTTCGCATGGTCAACAGAAGGCTATGAATAATTTTCATTTCGTAAAGTAATGCATGCATGCAGGTTGTGTAAAAAAGAAAAAGAAAAAAAGTGTAGAGTAGTCCAGTCAGCAGCAATTCCAAGCACATGGGACATGTCATGTCTTGTCTTGTCATGTTTTGCTCACTTTGTTTCTCATTTAGTGTCATAGATTTCCATTTGAAGTTGTTTTTGTCTTATCCATACATCAGACCTTCTCATTTACAATACAAAACTATAAGGGAACTTAATATTTGGAGAATAGATGATATTTTAAACGGACTTTTACAGTAAATACCGGTACTATTTCCAAGTGAACATAATCTGGGCACAAGCTTGTTGGTAGAGATGTTGAAGTATGTTGTTTAATGTTCAGTATGATCATATTGAAACTGGTTTTCTGTATTGGAGGGGATGTGAAGGGGTAGGAAGGGGTTGGTTCCGGCCACATGTGTTTGCAATTTGAACGCTGTTTTGTCAAACGCCTTACATCTGTTTTTTGATCTTTGAACCAGTCCCCCCACGAGTGCTAGTGAAGTCTTCCCCGTTTGCGTATCTCTTTATTTGTTTCTCTCTCACACACATGCTATCATTCTCTGTGTGTGGTTTCCGTTCTGTAGAACCATGAATACGACACAGAGAAAGTGAGAGAGAGAGAAAGACAGAAAGACTTCCCGTACATGATGATGCTTGTCTCTTGTGGATGGGTAGCACAGTGGAGTTGAGTGATTAGAGGTTCTCTCGGTAGTCACATGATGTCCTCAGCCTTACAAAACAGCATTTTAAATCATGGGTTGGTACATTAAAAAAGTGTTGTTGTAACTTTCAGTCCAAACTCTTCTGACTAGTATTGTTAAATCAGCTCTTACACATGCGGGTCAACCGAGGGTGCGTTCTGCTTCCTTTATTTGACATTTTGCAATAGATTTCCTTGGAGATATAGAAAATGAGCTAGAAAATTCAATGATACTTGTGCTTTCATGATGTTTTTAAATGCGCTTAAGTGTTACAAATAAAAAAATATGGGTTATTTACTCTCCTGGTAAACTGGGATTTACCCTTTTTTTTTAAAGTTATCCGAACACACATGTGAGTCAGCAGTGTACTTGGGTCTAGACTGAATTTCGTCTACTCTGCATATTGAGTGCATGCTGGTGTGCATTTATATGCAGAATATTGATTAACCTAATGAACATGTTGCTTTAGAGGAACTTCTTTCTGTTGTGTTGCAGTTGCATTTCTGTACACTTGATGCGCATTGATATGAATCTTTGTTTTGGTCTGCGTGTTCACGCGTGTGTGTTTCCGTGAAGCTCAGCATGCTTTGTTCTGTGATAGAAGAGCTGTTCTTTGACAGGTCTCTTTGTTTCCTCTTGTCTGCCCGTTTATAACGCATACCTTCTCTTGTATCTCATATGCATATTAAAAATGAGGATAATACATCATTTTAATATGATTGCATATGTGTTTCTGGCGCACAAAGGATTTGAGCTATATCTGCTCATTAAAGCATGATGCAATATTCATGTAGGGTTTGAAATCATAAAGCACAGAGTACATGTTTATGGTCTTTGTTTCTCGTTTCCATGGATTTAACGCTGTGTGACGTTGACACCCAGGGGCTGGATTTTGAACTGTTATGCTAAACAGCTTATGTTATGTTTCGATGTTGGGATTTGTTGATGGTTTAAGACGGGAAATTGTAGAACAGATAGTTTGCACTCATTCTTTTGCTAAATAGAAGTGCATACTGTGTTTTTGTTGGGGCATGAACAAAGAGTTTTGGCCCGAACCCATACTTAATGTCTCAAGTATCTTTGGCTTAATGTTAGGTGAGAGGCAGAAGAGGATGGCGAAATGAGATAATATGCGGTTATATGTATAATGCAGGATGTTGTTTAATATATAAGCGTTTGTTTTTAATGAACACATGCATAGAGCGATATCTTGTGCATTTTGAGTGGAAGAGTAAATCTGGGTTAGGATGGGATTCATTTAGCGCAGCGTTTAACAGAATCGTAGTTGCATCATCGAATTAAATCGCTTTAATTTCAGATTAAATTATGATGTAGGAAATTGCATGCTGTTTTCTTCTCTTGTTGTGGTTGTAATTTGTGTCATTTACATAATTGTAAAAGTCTGTGTGTAAGCTGTAGGTTTTGCATATTGTTAGTACATGAGTTTAGGTGTATGTTTGTGTGAATTATAGATCTGTGGAGTAATCCAGACACGGACAGCTGTCTGTAAATCCTTTAGTCAGATCTGACCAATAGCTGCTTCGCATTCTGTTGCTGACATTGATTCCCCCCCAAAACCCCCCCTTTAAATCAAACAAAGAAACATGACAGTCAGATACCTCTTCTCTCTCACCCGACATGGTCCAAGAAAGCTCATGTGGCTGAGGGAAGGCTGGACTAATGGATATTGTGTTTGATTCATGACCACGAGATAAATCTCATATCTAAATCAGGATGACACAGACTCGGATGAAACATTGTGTCCTATGGAACGTTTCATATTGTCTTAATAGAAGCCCAAAGTGCTTGAGAGGGGATGTGCCATTGTAAATATAACTAGATATTCTGTGTGGTTTCTAGGGTGTTCTAGGTTATTGGTGATGTTTTTTCTAGGTGTTTGATAGGATTTTGTATTTGGTTTTTAGGATGTTCTTGGTGGTAGGATGTTGAAGGATCAAGGTTGTTCTATATCTGTGTTTCTCAACTGGTGGGTTGCAAGATTGAGACATGGAGTGTGTAGTCGAACAACAACAAAAAACATAGTTCTAAATGGTTTTTTATTTTTGATGTGAGACTTTTATTTTGAAATATGTCCATGAGCGCTATTGTCTCTTCTGTCAGACATAGTTTAAGCAACTGCATTGTAGTGATTCAATATATTCGGTCAGATGTCAGGCTGTATGTCAGTGTCATTTTTTTCATAAATTGTTACGAAAAAGAAGTACGAAAAACAAACTTTCCTGTCAAATGTTATGCTCACGACGCACAAATTTGAAGGGGTGTGCTGTATGTCACCTCCCTATGAATAAAGAGTAAATGAAATTACAAGCATGCAATGCCTCAGTTACGTTGCAAATTGCTGTTATGAAATTACCAAAACGTAGCAATACATTGTTATTAGTATGTTGTGTGTTCGCTGGGAAGGATTTGCACACAGGATGTCCATATGTTTACAGTTCATATTGGTATTATGTATTTACCATGGGAACCTTACCCCAAAATACCACTATATTTTTTACTTTGCGTGATTTTTTTTTTTCTTTCTATATTTTGGATATCTGTGGCAGATCATACCAACTTACTAACTTCATTGTAATAACAGAAACTATAGTTTGGTACTGCTATAGAATAGCCTTACCTTATAATACTGTTTATTCATCAGTGTTAGTGATATGATTACAATGTGTATGTTTGTTAAATAAAGTGGTACGGTACGTGTTTGTCGACCATTTATGAGAAACAATGGTTCAAATTACTAAAAAGTTGGGTCGTGGCTTAATGGCCATGGGAAAATGTGGGTCCCACGGCCAAACCAGTCTACAACCGCTGCTATAGATGTATGCAACTAGCCAGTTTTAGGTAGTTTTATCACCTTCGATGCAAAAATAATTGATCTGATGATCGCTCTTCAACAAGATGCATGATTAGAGGTCGATTTTTCCATTGTCAAAGTTTAGGGTTACATGTATGTTAAAACCACCGACCTTAGCAATGATACGTCCCTTGCATGAGCAGTCGTAATAGTTACTTCCTTCAGCAAGCACAAAACTTGCTGTCTGCTTTTAAGCAGACACACAAATGACATGCAGACACCTGTAGTTTTTCTTTCCTTTCAGGTTAAATGCATCTGTCTGTGCAGACAGACAATGCCAGGTCAGCAGACTCTTTGATGGCTTATCCTCTTGACATTTTGTTGTAATGCCTCTGAGAGGAGTGTTTGCAGTTTTTAGACTGTCCTGTGTATAAGCCCTGTGTATTACATTTATGTTTTGAATGTAAACGCTGGAAAATTGTGTTCTGGATATGTGAAATTGTAGATTTTAGTTTCCCCCCTGCCCTTCTATCACAATAAGTCATAGTAAAATAGAAATAGGACAGTAAATGACAGGAGGAAAAGTCTTTGCTACACTTCGAGTTCAAAAAGCGGAAAAACTTCAAATAGCAGCGTAATAAAACGTCCGCTGCAGCCTATATCAATGTCTGTCCCCATAGTTCGGGATTGTTGTGATTTTATGCAAAATTCAACTCTGATACTTCTTCTAAAGACACCAACCTCAGGTTACAATCATTAATTGAACAAAGAAAAAGGTGTCATATTCCGATGCTCATTTTGTGATTTTTAAAGAAAGCGGGTAAGCCATACTATACGTGTATGCGCATTACTTCTGATCACCTTTTTTTATTGCAGAAGTGCAAGAATACAATACAAAGAACATGTCACATTAAACCGCATTAGAATTAGACGCATTTTAAAACATTAATATGATTAAAGTCTCTTACGACACAGACTTTTGATTAAGGCCTATAAGTTCTAGTAATGACGGAAGATGGATTCGAAGTCATGTTGCCTACACGAGCACCACGGATCAATCTTGTCAGTCCAGTGTGCTCTGTGATTTTTTTTTTTTTTTCATTACTTGAAATCATTAGTCCGTAATCCTAAATGACACATCTTTTGCATGCGTTCACACACACGTCCCCAAACATACATTAGCACCTCTCACACGGCTCTGTAATGTAAGCGTTGACCCAGCAGGTGCTGGCCACAGCTGAGCAGAATCAATGGCCCCTCTGTTCTGCTCTCTTTGTCCTATAGCGCACAGTTGCTGGATCGTCCATATACATACTTGCACACACCTGACTAGTTCTGGGCAGTTGCTGCACCCCTGATCTAGTCCCCATATGCTCAGGGGGTTTAACGGTGACCTGAGCATGGAGATGCTGGTTTAGCTTGCATCGTTTGACTTGAATGGATAGTTTACCCCAAAGAATCACTTACCCTTACAGAAGATATTTTTAAATATTCAAAATTCAATTCTTCAAAGTTTTTTTTTGTGTGTTCCATAGAAGAAAGTCATACAGAATGATGTGAGGGTGAGTAATTAAAAAATTTGTTTTAAGACCAGCAAGTTTTTGTTATAATACATACAAATGTAAAGCAGAGACAGCTACCGATCTCTACTCCAGTTGCTCTTTACATATATTTTATCAGTAACTACGCTACCATTGCAGCTATAATCATGACATATCAGGTTATTTTGTATTCAGTTACTGTACAAATATACACAACAAATATACTTAATGTGCAATATACACAGAATTTGTAATAAATATTTAAAGTTGATGTATAACCAATGAAATGGCTTCTCCAACAACAAAAGAAAGTAGGTTGGGACCTGATTTTGTCCATCTGGAATTGATTTGATCGTTGGATCATTATCATTTACTATTGTTGTGATCTCATGTGAGTGACAGGTTGTCCCGCCCAATAAACACATCATCAAATCTACAAAAACACATCTACAAATTCCCTCCGTAAATGTTTCTCATTCAAGAAGCGAGTTAACTTGGATATGATTCACATTAAGAAATAATTTTCATTTCATGAAGAAGAAGAGTGAGTGAGTGAGTGATAAAGAGTTTCAATTTTGTATTTTGGAGCAAACACACAATGTTGAGTCTATTTGTAGTCCAATTAACGTATAATGTATCTTTACCAATCCAGATTATAATCCTGTTTTCTTAGTCTGCTGGTGCTTTCAGATGAGATAAATATGAATTAATGCTTTAGTCCGTCTTAAATTATTTTATTTTTTTAAAGCGTTATTATTGTGTGGTTCATAAAGACCTGAATGCCATCTATTCAAAGAGTTTTTTTGTTAAGGTGATGGCAAATGCTCTGTTTGTGTATTAGAAAGCCTTTGCAGGTTCATCACATTCCAGTGGTATGACATGGCATGGTGTTGCACTCACTGAATAATCTCCATTCATGCAGTATCTCTTCTTTGGCGCTCCCCTCTGAAGGCCTCTCTAAACACACACACACACACACACACACACACACACACACATAATCTACAGTTGGTTATACCAGTACTGTGTACATAACTCATTGCTTTCTCATTTACTTATGGTTGGCATGAGACATGCTTTACAGTCATTTGGTGTTTGGTCACAGCTGAAACAGAGTCAAGTAAAGATCTGAAGCAAGAGCAGAAAACGTTTGAGGTTAATAAGGTCTTGTAGACTTGGTGGGTGAGAGGAACAGGAAGTCTTTTTTTCCGTTCTTTTACAGTTAGCACTAAGCCTGTATTGAGAAAAAGCACAAATGAGTGTGTTATGCCGTAGGAGGTGACGTGAAAGATGTTTGAACACTGATGTTGAGAGTGTGATCTTTAGTATCATGAAGTTGTGAGCCAGTTATATAGAAAATATATAGTGTAACATACATGATGAATTTGTACCTATAGATAACTTGGTTAACTGCAGTGATACACACAATACCAACTTACATATTCAACAAATTTCCCTTTTTTCTCATGCCTTAACCTAGGGATGGCAAGGATGTGAGAATGTGTTTTCTTCAGTGATGTTGTACTGTCAAACAAATATCATTTTACTTTACTAGCTGTTTTTTAGTCCTTTTATATACCTGTTTGTCATGGCTGATGGCTTTAAAGACCTTTAAAGAGGTGATATCATGAGAAATAATGTGTCTTCATAAAGTGTAGTTTGAAAGCATGCTACCCAGCATTAGATCTTGATGCTGTCACGGCTGTAGAGGACAAAAATTCAAATTAACGTAGACGAAGAAGTTCTATTGTCTCTATCTCTGTGTATTATTGTAATTAACATTTAGTGGCCATTTAAATGTAAAAAACAGATAACTTTTTATGCAATTTGGCTGTTCATTTACATGACAACTGCCTTTCGGGGCCCTGAAAATGCTAACTTTTGAAAACTATAAAACAAATTTGTGGAAATGGTGATTTCATGCATTTTACATGGTAAGTCTATAGGCATGACATTTTAATTTACAAAAGTGTCATCGCTATATACATGCCCAGCAAACCTTTTGACAAAGTTGTTGTCTCAAAAGTCTCAAAACGTACCCTTAGAGATTGGGTGAAAATAGTTATGTATAGCAAAAAAGTGCTTTCTTTTCCTAGGATGTAGGGGTGTCCTGACATCTCATTCATTTGTTGCTTCCTTCAGACTTGAAATGCCAGGTCCTCCCTTTACTCAGACCAAAAATTAGAATAATTCTAGACCTGTCGTCCAGATTCAGCTATAGCCTTCTGAAAGCTGCTTACATCTGCAAAACGTGAGGATTTGCCATATTGTATTTCAACATTGCTTCATTAAACAAACCTATTAAATTATTGGCTTTGCAGCATGTAGTGTTGTTTTTGACATCCACAGACACCGGAGAGCAGCACAAGGAATCGATATTGTATTTAAAAACAATAATAATAATAGTTTGAGCGTGGGAATATGCCAGTCCAGATGCACTTATCTCTTTTGACCTGATTCCTGTGTTTATAAGTGTATAACAGACTTACAACCCCCACAGCAATGCCCAGGTGCGTCCACAGATGGCACGAGCGCGGGCGCTGTGTTGGTGTTTTGTCTCCACTTTGACATATGGACTTTTTATCAGTTTGTATTGTTATTTTGTAGTTTGACTGAAGTGAGTCACAGGGTTTTGCTTTGTACAACTGACATGTTTTAATCAGACAGTCTTCAACCCTCTTGCTTTGGAATCCAATTAGTTTTTGTTTTTCATTTGAATGGCTAATGTAGTGGGGGCGATGCAAGCAGTTTAATGCTAGTAAGATGAAGTGTCTAACCTCTGACCCTTCAAGAGAAGCCTGTAAATGTTTATTTCTCTGTGCTGTGGGAAACACTTGGTTTATGACATTTAACAATTCCACTGGCCTAGCTAAAGTAAATGGATGGGATTCAGCTTATAAATCAGTTTAGGATGAGTGTGATCGTTTTTTTGCTCTTATTTTTAGATTTTAAGAACCAAACTTTGTATTTGCTAATTGTTAATATATAAGAATGTGGTGTACGTATAAATGACATGACTATACTGAAATAGACACCTGTTTCAATTTGTAAAAACAAGCTCAAGTTTATGTACAGTATAGTTGCCTCATATACTTGATAAGTTAGTCCATTGGTTTGTGGCATTGGTTACACCTATTTAGCCTGGCCTATTCATTTAAAGAGTTATGTGCAATTAGTTTCAGATCTCTAGCTGGTTAGTGGCGGTCTGATTCATTCCTGTTATGCGAAGACAGGCGGTTCATGAGAACATGAGGGGGAGAAATGACTCGTCTAGAAGACTGTTGATATGAATTGATACCTCTGTGGTCTGTAATGAGTGACGGGTGGGTTGTGGAGTGGGGGATGGTCTGGAAAGGCCTTTATGGCAGAAGTAATGGTTAGTATTTAGAATGTATTTAGAAAAGTATGTAAGGGTTTTCTTGAGTGTTAGGCTAGGAATGAATGCATTATGAAGAATAGGTGAAAGTGACAGCACTACAGTACTAGTGAAAGGGACTTTGGGATTGAGATGGGCTAATATACCCTCCCACTGTGTGTAAATGGTGCCCAATAAGGGTCAGATGGTGCAATAGACTGCCAGCTGCTCTCTTCCTCCCTGCATGTCTCTGTCTCTAATGAGAGCGGAACAAAGAACTGGCATCCTCTCCACCTCCTCCTCATCTCGCTCTCCCTCTCTCTCTCTGTGTCCCAGTACTCGAGTCTCACAAATAGCTTAATTTCCATCATCAAAATGTGACGAAAATGGCAAGGGAATTTATTAATTTTTTTGTACTTTTTAGAGTTAGTCTGTTTCCTGTTATTGTCGTTCCATGTCTTCGTTCAAGGTCTGTGTGTGGGCATTGGAGAGATGACTGGAAAAGGAAGCTACGGGTGATTGATTAAGGTGTGGCTACACTCTGGTCTGTCCTTTTGTATTGTAGACCATAAATTCACAAATCCAAATACATATTGGGGCATAATGTTGAAAGTACTACAGCACACCCCTATCATGCTGTTGGGGTCACATTTCAATGTGATTTTTGGATGTCGTCTTTAAAACGAAGTCATGCAACCGCATGACTCTTAGCAAACTGGAACAAACAATGATCTTAGTATATAACCACTCAGAAATCATGATGTCGCTGTGTGATCATTTACAGTAATGGAGAGTGCTCAAAGGGAGGTTTGGGTGTTTTTTTTTCTGCATTTCCCCAGCTTTTATTGTGTGTGTGTGTGTGTGTGTGTGTGTGTGTGTGTGTGTGTGTGTGTGTGAGTGAAAGGGTTTATCAGGGCCATCCAAGTCATTATGAACTCTTGGAAATAAGTGTTTTCCACCATTCCTTGAACTCTTCTATAGTGTTTCTGTGCCTTAATAGAATCCAAGATTCCAAATTATCACAATTTAAAATGCAGTAATCCCTCGCCATTTTGCGGTTCAAGTTTCGCGGCCTCAGTGCATCGCAGAGTTTTCAAAAATATTTAAAAATACCGCCATATCGGCAGCCGTATTGCGGAAAGCAGGATTGTTTTATCGTGATGCGCGAGAGAAACGGTTTCCCAGGATGCCAGGCAAAGAGAGAAACTCTCTCAGAGGCTTTGTACACACCCACGGGCACTCAGACAAGACACGTGATTGGTCGATCTTGCACCGGGAACCAATGAGAGCACGAGTGGATGTATCCCGTGAGCTGATTGGCGGATTTTCACCTATCGCGGGGGGTTCCGGTCCACATTAACTGCAATAAACGAAGGATTACTGTAACAGTTTTATATATTTAATATAATGAAAATATCCATCAGTGTTCCTTTAACACAGTGGTTCTCAAATAGTGGGGCGCGCCCCCCCAGGGAGCGATCCCAGGGGGGGCGCGCGTGACCGTGGGGAACATGCTTTTTTTGTCAGGGAGTAGGTTTTCTTGCACTGAACAAGAGCAGCAGATATGAAGTTCAGATAACAAACCCTTCACCCGTTGATGTGTACGATCACACTGGTGTTCATGTGTCACGTGATCAATCGCTAAATTCACACGTGTTTTCACGCGATATCTGGCACTGATCCAAAAAAGACGCGCTCAGAGAACTTGATCATTATAAAGGTTTTTAAGCGACAAACATTCACTTCCACATATCTGAGAATCTGAATATCAGGTAGTTGATAACAGAGCCAACAAGTTGTTGACTATTTTGAATAAAAAAGAAAAAACTAAATAAATGTGAAACATCTATCAAACAGCGCTTTTTGTGACTGCGGTCTGTCACGTGACAAGCATGACGCGTTGCCATGGAAACAATAAAGCGAAAGTTCCAAAATAGGGGGCGTGCAAAATTTTTACTTCTTCCTAGTGGGGGCGAGGCAGAAAATAATTGAGAAGCACTGCTTTAACACAATATAAATATGCCATTCACTAGCTGCAAAAATCAGATTAAAATGGGAAGCTCATTTCTGTCTGCTGTTGGTATTCTTGAACGATATGCAGCACAAACTCACAACTTGAACTTGAGCTCTGAAAGTTGTAGTGTGTTTTGCAATGAACTGTTTCAAAAGATCAAGGAAAATTTGTTTTGTCATGATATACACGTTTCTTCCGATGTTACACATATTGCCCTATTTTGAAGACCAAGTTAATCTTGTACAAGTTAAGTTTAATCAAGGTTACAAATTCAAGTGATTTAACTTGATCTAAACGTCTATTTCTTGAATTTTAAGTCTTGAATTCAAGTGGAGCATGAACAAAAGCGCTGCAGCTTTTAAACATTAATGCAAATCTGGCTGATATGCATGATCGCCCATATGTATTGTGATGTTAAGTGAGAGCTGTCCTCTTCATGTGCAAATCTATGTCCCGGAACAAGGTACAAATCTGAGGACTGGCAAACAGATGCCTGCCTAACACCTGCAGTCCTTAATGAGTGACTAGACCGTTTACAAGAATTCCTTTTGCACTTGCATGCACAAACACTAACATAGGCCTACTAGCAAGTAAATGCTCTGATGAATCATTATCAATCGATCTGAAAATATATTGAAATGCTCAGCCTGGGACTCGCCTATGTGCTTCGTGTTGTGGTGGTCATCACCATAGAGACGTCTGTGCTCTGCGCAGGGTTGAAGAGTGCAGCTCTGTAATTAAAAGCTAGATCTGGGCCTTTTATTAAATGCACTTGTCCTGCAGGACTCCCTGTGCAGAGACTTAAGCACATACGCAGTGCACAAACCATGCATATACGTGATGTTGATACTGTAACATGTTTAATGATATGTAGTTCATACTATTTCTCAGTTATGTACTTGTAAAAAAGAATAAATCATGAAAAAATAAGTTGTCATTATTTACTTGCTTTCATGCTCCAAACCAGTATGACTTATTCTGCAGACTACAAAGGTACAAATACAGTGGAGTTCACTTATCTCGAGTCACGGTTAACTCGACAATACTATTATGTCGACGTTTTTGAAGTGGAACCGCCAAACTCCCTATTTGTCTTAGTATTTTCGATCCTTTAATGTCGCCGAACACTAATATCTCGAGCAAATATCTCAGACAAATTTGGCAGTAACGAGCGGTAACGACCAATGAGTATGAGGCTTAGATGAACACGCACGCACGCCCACACACACACACACACACACACACACACAAACACATCCTGCTTTTGTTCTGACGTGCGCTCTTCTCAGAGCCGCTGCGGGAACCCGGTTATTAAAAGACGGGACGAAGCCGAATTTGTTGAGAAAGCACATTAGACAGACAGAACGCAAGAAAGTATGCAATCATGTACAGCGTGATGACCTCACGAATATGTTATGACTGTTTACGCTGTCAGCGAAATTGTGTTTGCAATGTTGGAGAATACAATCAAAGGTTTGTATCAAAAGTGTTTTTATTGTATACTGTTAAATATGTGCTGTTAGTTGGTGCACATATGCCTTTTGTTTTTAGCAAACAGTTGTAGTAGTTGGCTAATGATGCTTTTGGTAAACGCACACCAGACCAGTTTAGTGAACTGAATCAACTGATTAATTGAACATTTTCCCATCAACTATCCTTTTAACTAGATAAGATCAATGTACCATGTTGACTTGAGAAATGTTAGAGTTTGTGAAACTCTCAGCAGAAACTTTCAACACATTTCGATGTCAACAGGAACTACTCTTCGGTTATAGCTGAAAAGGAACTATGAATGCAGAGTGTCTTTGACGCACAGCATTAGGATAATAGCACCACCATCCACTTTCCCCATGGTATTCTTCCTGAATGCATGATGACATTACTGGTTGTAAATAACACTGAGGTGATATAGGATATGCATGTGCAAACATATCAGAACAGGAAATACAGTGCTAAAGTAATTGCAGTAAAATACAGCAGCACGAGTTTTGCAACTCAGTTACGTCTATTTATACAGTGACGACTGAAAAAGGCTGTAAGCAAACATGGCCTACGAAGAGTGTTGATTTTGTCCTTGAAGGAGTGCCACACACACCAAGACACAATAGGGACGTAATTTGCCCTTGGCTTTGAAGCGTTCACACAGTGTTTGGAATGTCCTCATATTGTTCCCTAAAATGAAATTATGTCAGGACAGTGAAAACTCAGCCCTTGTGCGTCACTCATGGCTGCTTGTTGACGAGAATGGCCTCTAGTGGTCAGCAAATGATCTGCAGCTCAAATTGTACTGAACTACGTTGCACAAATAGACTTCTTTTATGTACGTATTTGATTCTGTAATAAACTACAGGGTTGGTATTTTATTTCTTTCATTGTTTCATATGAATCCGGTATGTCATCTTGTGCACTAAATACCTGCACTGTTTAGTCTAAATCAGTTACTTATTTTTAAGGTTAGTTGATGTTACAAATAAAACACTGAAATAGTGAATACTTTTCTGGTACCTCATCATGTTCAATGTTTTCCTTCCTTTAATAGCTCTAATCTCAAAGTTTATTCTATATATGGAAGCACACCTGTGTGAATTCTTTAGTTGGGAGTGTTTCAACATTTTATTGGCATGTACAGTATTTGATGCCGCACTCTTTGATGTTTATATCTTGGGTGATAAAAGATGAACCGGGATGTTTGAGGGAGCTGCTCTGGCAGGGGTGGGTGGGCTGTTAGGTAATAAAGCGTCAGGCGGAGTCAGAAGAGCTGTTTATAGAGTGCAGAGCTCTGTTAGAGATACAGAGGGCAGTTTCATCTAGCTGTGGGAAGTAGTGCCTAATATCCTGAGATTTTTAATAACGCTCAAACGCAGAGATGACAACCATGTTCAGGTACCCCGTGTTTCCAGTCCTTCCAGGTGAGATTTCGGGGAGGGGGTTAAATGTATGCGAGTAGTTGGCATGCACTTTTTGGAAATGTAGTGCAATTTTAGGTTAAATGTATATTAATGTTTAAGCAAAAATCTTTAAATGCGGTGTTCTTAAATGTTTTATTCACTTTTTTAATCTCTTTATTAGCCAAATTATGTCATTAATCTTAATCTATGAGGTTAAAGTATAATTTTATATTATTTATACATTTTGTTATTAACTATTAGACTATAGTTAATATACTCAAATACTGAGTTGTAAATACATTTACTTCAGGTCTGATATTTTTTTACTTGGAATTTCACATTGTTATATGTGCGTCACATGGACAATATAATGTACAGCATTTCAAGTGGTGTTTATCGTGTTTAAGGTATAGTTTATCATATTACTGGTTGTTTCAGCATGTTATTTGACTGTATGCTGGAAGATACATGCTTGTTTGTTAGTGTGAAAGTGGTGTGTAGTATCTGGTTGTAAACAAATACCTATGTGAGATAATGGTCACATGGGTTCATCATTCATCATCTGTTTAATGATATCAGATTAAATAAGATGAGAGAGCTTTATTGATTGCCTGATATGAAAGTTTCAGTGAATCCAAAAGTATGGGTTTTCCCCTATATATCCGGACATTTATTATTATTATTATTATTATTATTATTATATATTTTTTTAATGTATTTTGATCCCGTGGTTTGGGCCAAGTTAAGTTATGGCTAAGTTTGGTTGTTTTATGTCATTTTTTAAAATCTTTGTCATTTAAATGGCAACCCTTTACTTTTCAAACACATATTAGGTATTTTTAAGTTTGTACATTTAAATGTCAAAGATAAAACAAGTTTTTTTTTAATGTGGAATGTCTAATTGTGTGTCTCTCTCTCTCTCTCTCTCTCTCTCTCTCTCTCTCTCTCTCTCTCTCATATATATATATATATATATATATATATATATATATATATATATATATATATATATTTTATGCATGTATGTGTTCAGGTGCATTCATGAGATCGATTACTGTTATAAAATTAAAAACTGTAGCACCTTTTGTTTATGTTCATGGTAAAATGTATGTCTTTTTCATAGGGCTGGACCAGGCAGACATACCAGAGGGACTGTCCCGTGTGCGGAGCATTATGGCAGAGCCAGACTATATGGACGGTGATGGCGATGATCTCATTAAGCCCAAGAAACTCCTCAACCCTGTGAAGTCGTCCAGAAATCACCAGGACCTGCACAGAGAGCTCCTTATGAACCAGAAAAGGTGATACACATACACCCTACATTAGATCAGTCCTCCTACATCTGTACTTCTTTCTCTGTACATCCTCTCAGAATTCACCATTTCATTTTGTTACACCCCATCCAGCTTGAGTCATGTTTTCTTCTCTCACATGAATATGTGCATCGTTTTCTTCATCATGCACGGTGGGCACATGCCAATTATAAACAAGTCCTCGCTGCCGTCCGTTTTCACATAATCTTCATTTTTTGTAGCACATAAAAAATTACATAATATTTATATAAAAAATATCTGACCACATTTGGTTACATTTCATCAAACATTCTCTGATAAATGCTATATATAACTTATGCGTAATATAAAGATCAATTTCAGCCGTTCCACAGTTGCATTTTTCACAAATGAGTTCTTTAAAAGTTCGAATCCTTTCTGAAAGTTGATGCTACCCAGAGGACTTTCAGGATAAGATGAACGATTTCCCCCTGGCAGATCCGTATGCGTTTGTGTGCTGTATCTAGGCAGACAGGAACCAGGAAAAAATGCACTGGAAACAATAAGTTTGAGTCACTCGTTCTAGTCCTCTCTGCCTCATTATTTTTCTCTCTGTCAGTCTCATTCTCACTGGTGATGAATTGTGACAGCAAGTGTATACACATGCTCCCTATTACGTAAAACAGTTTTTTCTTTTGCAGTTGGAAGTTATTAGCAAGATCCCTTGAGGGTAGAAGTTGTTCTTGCAGCTCTGATGCGAATAAAAACGGATAAGTCACAGCACAAGCCATTAAAGTTGCAAGACATGGATAACACGCACAAAGTCTTGGTTACCAGTATTATTACATAAACTTCTGTCGACTGATTCTTACCTCCCACATTAGTTGAGTGTGTAGAAATCTGTTTCGCTGGGGATCTATTTGTATGTGCAGGTTCCAGATAGTGCTTGAAAAGATTTGATTTTTGCTTTATTATTATACCCGTAACTCTTTGTTACCTGCAGATTTTAGCTTGTTATTTGTTTGTAACACTTGCTTGTGGGTGTGTATTGAGTTTGGAGTTCCATCTCACTTTTATTAAACATCTAATTTGATTAAATTTATGAATATATTTTCTTGGGGGAGAGAAATCTTCTTGATTGCCCCCAGAATAGTACAAATTTGTGAAAGGCACACAAGTTTAGGTTAAAGAGAGAGAAAACATAGTCTTTTTTAATATACTTTGTTATATAATAATCAGGGGCGTTTCCTCTGAGGAGGCAAGGGAGGCAGTGCCTCCTCAAAAAAATTGGATGACAAAAAAATATTACATTTACAAATAAAAATTTGACATTTAAAAAGTAAATATTAAATCATTTGTTTTTTCTAAAGTCACATTTTCCAACAGTGACACCAGCAAATCGGCCAGATTAGTTCTTGTCTGTTCTGCCGCTATTGGCTCTGATTTAAAGTTGCTGGTCTCTCTTGCCTCCCATTGACTTTTAACAGACCCCATAAAATGTGTGATGGGTCAGGTGTAGGGTAACTGTTTGGGGATGGCATGGATATATATCCTGGATAACCCAAGGACTGCAGTTCAGACTAAGTTTAGCTTCTTTTGGGGCAGTCATTGTTCCTGTTAAATAAAATAAACACTTTGCTGATTTAGTGGCGATGAAGGGGTTTCACTAATGGGGTTGTGGAGGTACATGAGATCGAATCATCACTGCACAGGCCTGGAGATCATGAAGACTTTCAAGAAAGAGGGGCTATAATTTCAATTTCCACACCTTATTGTATTTTTCTGTAAAGATGGTACTGAGTCTTACTTGATAGAGAGTTCCAAACTGGGTGTGCATGCTTGTTTTGGTTTAGGAAAAGGGAACATTTCCATAATCTAAATGGGATTAGTTCCAGATGTGGTGCTCGGAGAGATGCTGAAAGATGGAGAGTTACATAAGAAGGATTACAGCATCCCCCCCAGACTTTCCTCCTACCCTTTATATGTTCTCTTTCTCTGACACCCACCTTCTGTCTGCCTCCCACCCTGCTGTACACTCAGAGTTATGAAATCAATTCTACAGCCAGGGCAGAAGGTGAAGAACACCGAGTGATGGAGAGATGGAGGTCAGGCTATATATAGTCTGTTGCATCATATATTAGATAATGTATTGGGTTGGGGGGCAGGGTGGTCTTTTATGTAAGCGAGGCCGTTGTTTCTTTTTTTCTGTTATATTGCTCAGCTGTCTGTGATGAGTAACAACACATAAGGACAAAGTGACTGTTTTTAGCAGTTTCCAAGGGACCAGTGTGTTCAGACGCCAGTTTTATATAATCGGTGACGACACACACTGGCATTCCTGAAGATGTTTGTATACCTTATCAAGTCACAGAACAAAAGTATTTTTATCCCAGATACAGAGTAAAACCATCAGTTTTGAAGGGAAGGTTCACCTAAAAAGTAAACTTTTGCAATAATTTACTCACCCTTATGTCATTCAAACTGACTTTCTTCCAAATGAAATTCCAAACAATATTGGACCCTATTGATTATGGAATTATTGTTATCTGATTATTATTTATATCTATGTGTGTGTGTGTGTGTGTGTATGTATATATATGTATAAAAATATATGTATATATATATACACATATGTGTGTGTGTATAAAAATATATGTATGTGTGTGTGTATAAAAATATATGTATATGTATGTGTGTATATATATAGGTGGGAGGCATTTGACTGATGATAAAATCTGCTTGCCGTGCACAGAGACAAAAAAAAAAAAAAATTAATATAATAATAATAATAGATTTTATATATATATATATATATATATATATATATATATATATAAATAATCTATTATTATTATTATATATATTTTTTTTAAATTTGTCTCTGTGCACGGCAAACAGATTTTATCATCCTAAAGTCAATTCACTAAAGAAACATAACTTGTTTACTCAGACCCAAGCATTGTTCTAGCTGAACGGAATAGAGAATACAACCATAAAACCACACCTATGGACAAAGCACACACTTATCTTAATACTAGCTCAGATGAAGGCTGTGGCCTTCAAAAAGTTCACTAGTCAGAGTAAAACACCAAGCAGCAAAGCTCAAGAGGCCAATGAAGAGCTGACTTTGAAAAGGCTGGATGTTGTTTAACCCTGACTGTGGTAATGGGACTATTTCTATATATATATATATTTATTATTATTATATTTTTTTAAATTTTTTTTTTATTCTTATTGTAGTTTAAACCGGAATAGTTTAGATTCATAGTAAAGAATATCAAAATAACTCAAACTGTTTCCTGTAAGCAAAAATGTCTAAATATCAAAATGAAAAAATGAGTTTTAAGACCAATTGTACTTCTTTTATTTGTTATGGAAACACACCATTTTATTAGTTTCCGCTTGGGAACACGGATTGCTAATGGATTTTATCCTCAATAAGATCTCTGCCCTGAATCATAAAACAATGTATTGTTTATTCTTATCATGTTTGCGGCATATAGCTGATCTGTAATTGCACTCATAAAGTTCCACGTGTTGTTGTTCTTACTTCTCAAAGAAGAATAAATAGTTGGAGGGAGAACGTAAAATACTTTTCAGAAACTAAATCCGTGACATGACACAGAAATGGAGAACGGGCAGATGTGGTTTATACACTCACCTAGCAGAGATTCTTGTAATTCAATTTTTTTTTGGAGCCATATAGTTATATAACCGCTGTCCAAATAGCCAAAGCATTTCATCTCCTATTTTCTCAGCTCTGATATTCTCATTAACTCCTCACATTTTTTCTTCTTCTTCATACTAGTCTAGACAGGTCTACAAGTTTTGGAAGGATATACAAAGCAGTCAGCAAGTCTCTGGTATGCCAGGCAGAGAGCTGGATTATGTTAAAATGCAGCAGAAGACAGATTTTAGTGTTGTTGTCAGTGTCATTTTAGTATTATTTATATATATTATAAATATTATATTTATACTTTATTATTATGTGGTGTAGATATTCATATTTTGACTTGGCTTTTATTTGTATATGTTCAGCTTTCATTTTAATTGTAGTACAGTATTTATATACTATTAAATAAAAGGTAAACCGATATAGCGTTCCTTTTTAACTATTTTAGTACAATTCAATTTTAAGTTATTTGCCTTGGTAACATTTCATGTTTTAATTTAAGTTATATGAGGTTTATTTCAATTAAAATGATTAATTATTTCAGCTGAAAATTATTTTAAGTTACAAAAAACTAAATGAGCATCATGAAATCAATTTAGAAATGTTACATTAGCCAGGCATTTCAAATAAATATTATATTGTAATTATTACATTTGTCTTATTATTGATCACCTGGCCTATCACATGAGTTGACTCTTATTTCTCTGAAGTTCATTACATATGAGTTAACTGGAAGTGTTTCATAAGCGACTGGTTTTAGGCTTGATCATTTTGAGAAACATGAGATTGAGAATTATGCAACAAAGATGCCACAGCAAAGTGCTGTAATTTAAATGGTTAATCTCTATATACTCTAAATGTACAACAGCTTTTGGACATTATGAACCAATTCCAATCCCTAAAACCCAGCCAGGATTCAATCCATACTGGATTACACTATTTGGGGCAATCAGGATTTTCAGTCACATTATGTAAGCCTATGGATTATTACCCTAAAGTGTGCTAGAGTCGTCTCATATTTTGCTCGCTCATTGAGTCGGAGCTCTAAATGAAATCATGAAACTGAATTTTAAACATCAAAGTGTTTGGTTTATGGTCAAATTATGCAACTTTTTGAAGAGCGGTGTGCTGTTATTTTCTAAGTCGTCAGATCTACAGTTTTTGATGATAAAAATAAACCACAAACTCTCATAGACTTGCTTTGAAGGAAGCACCTGAGCCATACCTAGTCTGTGTCTACACTACGACTTTTGCAAATCTATTTGTTCTTGGTGTCAGAAGTAGCGTGAGCATTTACTTTCAGGAATTTGTAATGTTGCGCCACATCCAGTGTAGACAGCCATCATTGATTTGTAATGCTTTTTTTTTGCTTTTGCTTTTGCCGTGCCGGGTCGCTCACGTCCAGTGTAGACATAGTGTTAGACTTTGGGAGGATTCTTTTGAACCAGAACGCTGCATAGCAACACCCTGGCAACCATCTACAGCACTCTTGCATCATGATGGCGAGTTTTGCATTGCTAATCAAAAGTGTAAAAATCTAGCTACTTCATTTCAAGTGTTTTCATCATCTTCTCTTTTTTTTTCGTCACAGAGGCCTCGCGCCGCAGAATAAACCAGAACTCCAGAAAGTGATGGAGAAGAGGAAGAGAGACCAGGTGCTGAAGGCTCAGAAAGAGGAGCAGGAGGCACACAAGAAAGTGTCAGACCTTGAGCTCGAGCTCATGAAGAGACGAGAAACGCTCGAACAGGTATGTCTCCTCACGCACAAAGACCATTAGCTATGAGGATATCCAGAAATGACTGAACAAAATTATCTTTTTCCTGTTTAGCTGGAGCTGGAACAAAATAAAAACGAAGAGGAGCAAGAAAACACCCCAGAATTTGTCAAAATGAAAAGCAATCTGAGAAGAACCAAACAGGAAGTGGATGGGCAGGAGCGTGCCACCTAGAAACGGTTTCCATGGCACATTTGTTGACATGGCAACTGGACTGTGGTTTGTGGGGATTTCCTGGTGTTCCTCCCCCATGTGTCCCTGTGAAATAAGTGACTATAGACGAAAAGTTCCTGCTGCCTGCTCGCAGACGCAACCAGTATTCACGCAGCCCGTTTTCCTGAACAACAATCACAAATAAAGAGGAATGAAGAATAAACAACATGCATACACAATATACAAACTCTTGCACATGGGTGCAGCCTCTTTGCCACTGGTTGACCAGCTTCAAAGAACATGCATGGCGGAACAAACAAAGACCACATAATTACTTTGATGGTGATTATATTTTTTGGTTTATTTTGGAGGGGGGCACATATTTTACTAGTTTATTTTCAAACCTGAAATGGGACACTGGATGGACTCTTTTAAGCCAAAACAGTCCTCTTTTTATTTATGTTTGGCATAAGCTTTTGTTCAAAAGGGCTTCTCAAGACATTATCTTCTTGGTTGATGATTAAAAAAGAAAGGCAACTAAATATAAAGTTACAACAATGCAAATTGTGATGCATCATGCTTGCTTTTTATGAATTGTAATATTTGTGCGCTCTCTTTGCTACATTTCATAAGCAATACTAGTCCTTGTTTTGTGAGTTTTCTTTGCAAATATTTTTGTTATACATTTTTTTTATGAATACATTACTAATAAGTTAATACACTTTAGTTCAATGTGACATTAAACGCAAGCGCATGTGTTTTTTCACTTGAATGGTAGTTGAAAGAGATATGTTTATTAATGAAGAAAGACACATGGTTTTGTGTAGATTTGAGCCACTAAATAACCACTCCTTGTGTTCCCTTAAAACCTTCTTTTAATAAATATTATTTTATCATGTTGAATTCTTTCTTTTGTTCTCGATATGAATCTCTGTTTAACCAAAAATTGTAAGTGATCGTATAAAAGAAGGTCATTTTTATTCAGATTTTTATTCAGATGAAGCAAGTGGAACAAATCATGTAATTTTCAAGAAGAAAAGTAGCTGTAAGTGAGTCAACTAGCATTTGCAAAAGGTCTGCACCTCCTACAACATAAAATGAAAATGTCCATATAAAGGGATAAAACATGAGTCTGAACTATTCACAAGTAACTACTTCAGACTTTAAAATAAAATTGCTTCCTTTTGTATCTGACATCGCAGAAGACGTTTAATTAAATGCAGAGATGCAATGTTGGGACACTGACCTCTTGGTTACTTAAAATGCTATTAAAAGCAAAATAAGCAATATAAATGAAAATGGAGCAAGTATTAATTCCAGGGGTTCTTATGTAACTGTGCTGTGTTCAACAGCTGGCAGCAAAAGTAGGTCTGAGTGAACTGTGTCACAGACACTGAAAGAAGGTCCTTAGAAACATGTACTTATCACAGATGAAATAAGATCCAATATCAGCCTCATCTTTTCAGAAGGTCCCTTTAAATATTACGCCATTTATTGAATTCTGTCCCAAAGGGTGTTTCCAACAGTCAGTGGTGTGATCTGATATGCTGATGGAAAACTCCTGTTTACACACTCTTTACACGTTTTTAGGTTCTCTTTTTATTTTTTGTTGTTTGATACTATTGACCTGATTGAACATTCACAGCTACTTCATTTAATACTCTATTTATTATCTATTTAATATCTATTTTAAGAAATAAATAAAAGAAAACTGCCCGAGACAATGAACGACTCATGGAAAAATAGCTAAAATAACTTATGTTTCTAAACAAAACACAAATCCTACCCCTGAGGACAAATGGACGCACAACACAAAGACCAAAGAAAGACAAACACTCGATTTAATAGCAGACAGAACATACATGCACTGTATAGCCTATGACTGTCATGTAAAAAACAACATAATAGTCATTATATTTACAATAAAAGCATAAACATTTTACAAAACGAATGCATATAAATATCCAAAGTAGCCTATGGCAAAGAGGTGACCAGGTAAATATCAACATATGAAAGTAGAAGTACAGATATGAAATTAGTGTAGTGGGGAGAAGCATCACTAATAATATCAAATAAATAAATATATAAATGCATAATTCAATACAGAAATGCATATTAATATATTTTAATTACACCTACTCGAAACATAATTTTAATTAAATGCTAAAAATGTACATATGACTTTGAGACAATAACTTCTACAGCAGGTCTGGAAATTATGTTTATTTTATATTGATGATTTCAATTGAAAATCTTTGTCGTTGTTGCAAGCATAGAAGGACACCGTATCACAATCAGGCAGTAATGTGGAGGACATGTGTCTCACACTTGCCCAAAACAGGCTCATTTCTGTCTCCAGGGGGCAGAATTCGAACTATTTAGTCTCTAACTGAGTGATGCACATTGACAATCTGCATCCGTCATACAAATGCAAATATGGACTAGCGCTTGGACATTCTGTAAAATGTTTTGAGAAACGCCAGTTCCTTGTAACCGCAGGTGACTGTGATTAGCCCATTCTCAGAAGCGATGAGAAAAGGAAAATACATCACGTGACAAAGCGGTTCGGTCTGATGCCATATTCTTGCGTAAATAAAAATACAATAACAATAATAGAATAGAAATCTGATAAAGTTGAAAAATATATATATATATATTTTTAGATTTTTTTTGTTTCTGACCAATTAGAGACAACTTTTGGGCCACTAAACACCTCGCTTATTTCAGTAATCAGTTTCATGGAGATTAATTTCTCTAGAGGTTGTTTGAGCGTCACAGGGAACGCAACCATGTTGAAAAATAACAAATAAACAATAAGATAAATAAATTTATTTATAAGAATATAATTTTAAAAATAATAATTATTTACAAAAGAAACTGAAAGTTGTGTTTTCACACAGGCAAAATCCGGGGCAGCCCACTCACGCTTCAGACATGGCGGCGCAGATGGCGGTAAATTCAGGTATAAATGTTTATATATTCTCTTATATAAACGTTCTCCATGTTTTTCCCCCTTACAGCATAGAGTATGGAACATTGAACATTCAAGCCAACGTAATTCAATAGATTTAGAGTGAAAATACTTACTCCGATCTCCATGTTACTACCTCCATTAGTAAATATGTCGAAAGTGTGTAGCGATATGCGTACACAACTACAGTAATTGTTATGATCTATCCACATTATTATAATTATTAGTACAGGAACAGACCATCATTTATGCTTAACCAGACAAAGCGGATAATTTGGAACATTGATGTCTCTTAAAACTAACGTGACAATTACGCTCTTTATTTGTAAATAAGGTTAATAAAAAAAGATAGTGACTGATTCAAGTATAAAAATGCTTTAATGTGTATTTAAGAACATGGCATCTATTTTGCATTCTTTGTTGCTCCTATTTTGCGTGCTATCGATTGTACTTGATTGTACATTCAAATTTGATATCCAAGTTGACTTCTATTTTTTTGCAACCTCCTTTATTAATAATAATACTGTAATAATCAACCTCTAACTTCAAGTTACGGTAACTCCGCATGATAGCACTAAATAAGTATTGTGATAAATTGTTGCACTTATTGAACAGGAATAACTGTTTCAGATAATAACCTATGTGTATCTTCCAAACAGCCATTGATATAGTGTATGTATACACTATGTATTTATATAGCTTTTTATACAGATTGTTTCAAATCAGCATCACAGTAATAAACAGGAAAATGACAATCAGTAATGGAAACTGTTGTGAAGCAGCTCTACAGAGAACTATAGTGTCGTTGTTCAGTTAATCAGCTTAAGTCAGTTCTGTGTTCAGTTCGATAACTTCAATTCTAAAATTAGTTCATTTCCGCTTTAAGCAGCTCTACAGAAGACAATAGTGTCCTTATTCAGATTGAGTCAGTTCAATATCTCTTTGCAGGAGCCAGTCTGTGGGGCCCGCTGAAGGAGCTCTGGGAAGCCGTGGAGGGCGCCATATGGAAACGTCAGCCTGAAAGCGTTCATCTTTTAGATCTGCAGTTGAAGAAACACAAACCAAACTTTCTCTCCCTCTTCAAAAACCCAGTATGGTTTCACTTTCCACAGATTCGAAAATTCAAAACAAGTCTATTTTTAGAACGATGAACCACAGGGAAGCCTGTAGTTGTACTGTTATTATTAATTAAAGAATTATCTGTAACCTGATTTGATAGCTTAAATTAATTCTTGCATTTGTTGCAAATACCATCAAAGTATATTAAAAGGGGTCTATGTGCTTGTCTGTTTTTATTGAACATTTTGAATCTGATTTTAAATAAATACAAAACAGATCTGAATGATTTATTCTCAAATCTTTTTTTTGCAAAACAGCCGAAGAGTGTGGAACAAAGAGAGAAGGTTCGGAAAGCCAGCACAGAAGGCATTGCTATTCAGGGCCAGCAGGGAGCACGACTACTTCCTGAGCAGCTCATCTCAGAAGCCTTCATTCTTAGTGACCTATTTGACCTTGGAGAACTAGCTGCCCTTGAACTGCTGCTGGCAGGTACACAGACTCAACACACTCGTTCAGCACTGTTGAAATGCACACTGCTCATATGATATCATTGCAGTGAAGTTGCTTTGTAGGCTTGCTGCTATAGCCGGTGTTAAACTGTGTTCAGATGCACACTGATTACATCACTTGCCAACTGGGCAACACCCCCCACTATTGTTTTGATTTTTTTTTTATAGTAATAAAAAATCAGTTAGAGAACAGACACTACTATAAAAACTTGAACTGCTCAATTCAGACTGAGCTGAATGAGAGTCACAGCACATATCACATCATTATGAGATGAGAAGACGAGAGCGAAAGATTTGGTTTCAAAGTGAAATGTAAAAGCGCCTATGTTTTGAATTCAAACCCATTAATGATATAGGGCAGTGGTTCTCAAATAGTGGGCCGCCCCAGCGATGCCAGGGGGGCGTGCGTGACCATGGGGAACATGTTTTTTTTTTGCCAGGGAGTGTTTTTTTCACGCGATATCTGGCACTGATCCAGAAAAAGACGCGCTGAACTGCAGCGCAAACAAACACAGTGGCGCCCGTCGGGCATCACAGATCAATGAATTAAGCGACAAAACACATTCACTTCCACATATCTGAGAATATCAATATCAGGTAGTTGATAACAGAGCAAAACATTTTAAAGAAAAAACGAAATTAATGTGATACATCTATTTTTGTGACTGCGGAATGACAAGCATGACGCGTCGCCATGGAAACAAAGCGAAAGTTCCAAAATGGGAGGAGAGGGGGCGCAAAATATTTCCTTCTTCCTAGGGGGGGCGTGACAGAAATTAATTGAGAAGCACTGATATAGGGAACCTGCAAACGCTGAGGTAATCTGTAAAATTTGCCTGATGAAAGTGGCAGCATTTGGTGGTAACTCTTCTAATTTACACGCACACCACGAGAATAAGGCTGCTGTGCTTGTCCATTTTGTTAATTAAAGTCTTAAGTTTGCCATAGTAATGAACCCACTATTCAAGAAATAGCCGCCACAAAATTGCGGCTAATCTGAAAGTAAATGTGGATGAGATCCATCACTCTTCCATTCACTGTCACAAACCTATTGCTTTGACATAACTTGATCTTCATATGTATTTTAGGAGAGCACCAGCAGCCTCACTTCCCTGGCCTGACTCGAGGCCTGGTAGCTGTGCTCCTTTACTGGGATGGCAAACGCTGTGTGGCCAACTCCCTCCGCTCGCTCATCCAGTCCAGACACGGGAAGACTTTCACTCTTGACTTGAGGTTTGCTGTTCTTCCTTCACGCATCCTCCATGATCATGCTCATTCTTCCATGCTTCTCTCGTACTTCCCTTTTAAGAAACATTTTAGCAAAGAGGTTCACAGGTTATTGATTGCACTACTCGGCACCTCCCAGGGATTATGAGGTGAAATTTGAGATCTTTTTCTTTTAAACACTAGCAGATACATTCACATTTGATAGCTTTCTGCAGGGATGACGTTATTTTTGTTGTCCAAACCAAAATGAGCATCAGTCTACTCTGTCAGGTTTTTGGATAATTGCTGAAAATACAACAAATGACCAACAAATGTTTAGAGTCTAGAGACTTTAGATAGATTTCCTGTTTGTCTGACACCCCACTAGGAGGGGCGTACCGCAGGTTGGAAACCATTGAACTAAAGAATATTGACTAGAATATTTAATATAGGATACATTTAAGTCAAAACCGAAAAGAAGTTTGTCAAGCAATTTCATGTACCAGTGCCAACCCATGCTTTCAGATAGATTGTAGAAGTTTCCATACAAAAAACAACAACGAAACCTCCTTTTTTTAGGTTTGTTGATTTGTAATTTAATTTTTTGGTATCGTCATGATTTCTTCCCATGTAGTTCTGAATTGGTGAATCTCACCACACGATTCACGGATGAGCTGATGGCTCAGGGTTTGACCAAGCAAATCTTGAACTTGATCTCAGACATTAACGTGACCCGTGAGTTTGAGAGGCTCCAGAAAGAGAGGGGCCTTGGCAATGAGAAACACAGGAAAGAGGTAAAGCATCCTTTACATATTAATGATAATAACATATGCAAATACATTTAATCAGACAGAAAGTATTAAATACGTTTTTTTACATATGGTACAGGTATCCGACCTCATCAAAGAGTGCCGACAGTCACTGGCAGAGTGTTTGTTTGCCTGGACATGCCAGTCGCCTCTAAGCAAAGATGACACCCTGGCTCTCATCGGCTACTTGGAGACTGTGACTGCCGAGGCTGACGGCTCACTGGATAGCGTCAACCTTGCTTTAGTCATGGCATTGCTTTATTGCCTGGATGTTAGTTTTCTGGAGCAAGGAACGGAGGATAGAGAAGGTATTCACTACTTATTTTCAGTCATCGTTGGAAGCTATTAATGCTTTATTATTATCATCCAAGTATGATTAATAGAAAATGTTGTTTACTTGGTAGAGTTGATAATGTATTACGTTTTCACAAATATATTTTTTGATTAGATTTGCTCCAGGCCTTGCCTCTGCTGACGGAGAAGCAGTATGTGGCAGCAGTGCACAGTCGGCTGGTGGAGGGTCAGGGCTGGAAGCTTCCAGGACTGCAGGCGGTGGTGCAGCTGGCCTGGGCTCTGTCTCTACGGGCTCTGTCACAACTTCCACAGGGTGCAGGTATAGACACGGAAACCCCTTCCATAGCTCAGGCTTTTGTCCATTTCGAAATCACTTTCATTTCAGCTATTTATTCTGAAGCATTAATTATTCGTCATAGTTTGTTATTGTAGATGCAAATAGTAAATAAACCATGAAAATGCATGAAAACATTTAAAGATGTGTTATCAGGTGCTCTCTTCCATTATCTTTTCTTTTCAGCTCTAGTGGAGTTCACTGAGGCAGACGAGGCTTTGGCAGACCAGGCGCTTTTGGGAGGGGTCTTTCTCTTTCTGACAGAGGGCATCCTGGGAAGTGATGGCTTCAGCCAAGAAGAATTCTACACGCGCCGACTGCACTCTCTGATTACTGATTTCCTGGCTCTCATGCCAATGAAGGTGTGAAGAGAAATGCTTGGATTTTTACATATTTGTTCATATTCTGTGTATTATCGTTCAAATGTTTGGGATTTGTAGGATAAAAAAAAAAAAAAGTAGCTAACCAGACCAGTAGCTTATTTGATCAAAAATACAAAAAAGCTGTAATATTATTAAAATTCAAATTAACTCTCTATTTTAATGTTTTTTTTTTAAATAATTGTTTACTCCAGTCTACAGTATCACGTTATCTCTTAGAAATGTTCAAGAAACATGTTTTTTTTAATCAGTGTTGATGACTATTTGGTGCTTTATGTGTTTTTGAATGTGTTTTTTGTTTTGTTTTAGGATTCCCTGATGAATAGAAAGTTCCAAATAATTTATTTGAAATTGTTAGATTGAAATAGTTATTATAATAGTTTATTTTGGTACATTATAAAGCTTTTCATTGTCACTCTTGATGTATAAAATTGTGTGTGTGTATATGTAATACAAAATACAATTTGCATAGTAAATATTTACTATGCAAATTGTATTTTGCTAATGAGTGCTTATGAAGTCTTTAAGTGAAGAGTGTTGTTTGCAGGTGAAACAGTTGCGCAACCGTGCCGATGAAGATGCTCGACTGATCCACATGGCTCTGCAGATGGGCAGCGAGCCGCCGCCATCTCTACGCAAGGACTTGGACCACCTCATGATCCTAGTGAGCATCCTTTTACATTTATCTTGTACTACAGACTTGATATTCTTTAGCACTGCATGGCACGTACAGCCAGGAAATGAACTGCGTCTTCACAAATTGCTTCTAAAATGTCCGTTCTATTTGATTACGATCTCATACACACATTTTTATTAACACTGAAGCATTATATCACCAATAAGCCCTTTTGAACTATTGTATTTAATGCTGAATAATGTTGTCTCAGATTGGAGAGTTTTACAGTAAAGATCCATTTGAACTTGAGCTGGCCCTGGAGTTCTGGTGTCCATCTGAGTCTCTTCAGCACTCATCATTCACTGGATCTTATTTTGGATTACCTCCCCAAAGACCCCCTCACAAACAGGTGTGCCAGAAAAATGCCTCCTAAATATGCTAAACCATACTAAAGATGTATTATTATAGAAAAAGAGATTGTCCTACAATATAAAGTTTGATGGCATGAATCATTAAATGAAATGATCACGATTCATCCATTGCTTTGAAATAAAGTGCTACATTTCAAAATACATTAGTGTGTGTGTCATTGCAGGTGGTTCTCTCCAAGTTTGTGCGTCAGATGGGTGATCTGCTCCCTGCAACTCTCTACATCCCTTACTTGCGTATGCTGAAAGGACTTGCTAACGGCCCTCAGTGTTCCCACTACTGCTTTAGTCTGCTTAAAACCAACGGAGCTCCTCACGGTAACTGCACCCTCGGATCTTAAAAGTGAATAGTGTAATGTGAGTGCTGTTGTAAAAAGTTACAAGTTTGTTTATGATGATCGTTTTAGGAGAGAACCGGCAGGCTGGAGTGTCGGGCAGTTTAGTGTCTTGGGAGCACTTTTTTCACTCTCTCATGCTCTACCATGAGAACCTGAGACGTGACGTGCCCAATGCCGATAGCACACATTACCGCCACCCACCCATCAGAGGCATCACTCAGAGAGAGCTGGATGGCCTCACTGCGTTCCTCCAGCTGCTTACCACTATCATCACCTGGGTAAAGCACACATCTATAGTGATATGCAAATATCAGTCGATTAACTTCAGCGAGTTACATCTCTTTTGCTGTCACGGAACAGTATTGTAGCTCAGCATCTGTTGTTTAGATCAGCCAGTGCATCAAATCTTTTGGTATGTCAGTTTTCAAACATGTTCTTGTGTTTTTCAGAGCGAGAATGCTCGTCTGGCTCTTTGTGAACACCCTCAGTGGACGCCTGTGGTGGTGATGCTGGGGTTGCTGCAGTGCAGCGTTCAGCCGGTGCTGAAAGCTCAAGTCCTGCATGTTCTCGCCGCATTTGGCAAATCGCCCGAGATCGCTGCCTCTCTCTGGCAATCTCTGGAGTACACACAGGTGGAATACAACTCCAGCCTAAAATGCCAAACTGACCTACAGTAAAAGAATGAATGTTTGAACTGAATTAGCTGTACTAACTTCAAAAAAATCTATTTGTTAAACCGTTTCCCACCTTCGTGGCTTTTTTCAGTTGAGTTGACTTGATTATGATATTGATCAATGTTGTTTTTTCCCCTCAGATTCTGCAGACAGTAAAAGCTCCTGGACAGAAACAAGCAGCTGGGATTGAGGTAAGCTGTCAGTTTCTTGTTTTTATTTGAAAAAAAGCTTTTTTTATTTATATTATATATCTTTTTTATAGCTATAAGTTTGTAAGGCTTCACAATTTGCTCAATTTTATGAAAGATTAAAGATTCAGATTTTATGAAAGATTATTATGATTTTCATTATTACTAAATTAAAACTTTAATTTTATTAACATTTATGGATATGGATTTAGGATGGCTTTTATTTGTTTTTTCTTTTTCCTCTCACAGGTGGAGCTTAACGAGATTGAATCGAGCTGTGAGGAGTATCCACTCACAAGAGCCTTTTGTCATCTGATCAGTACTCTGGTAGAGAGTGCACTTCCGGTGAATCTTGGAGCGGGACTGCGTGCACCAGGCTTTCAGCCTTATCTTGACTTCCTGCGTGACTCTGTTTTTCTGGCTTTCCCCACACGTGCTTACCGTCGGCCAGCAGAAAAGGTTTGTTGCAGTCTGCTAGATTTAAACATGTCTCTTATCTGTCTCGCCTCCATTTATGGCCTATGATTTCCTTTTTTTCTACAGTGGGAAGTAGCTGAGGCAGCGCTGGAGGTGTTTCACAAACTTCTATTAGAATATGAGCCGCAGCCAGCAGACTTCTTGCAAGAGATGGTGGAACTGCAGGGGGAACACGTTCTGGCCCATAAGCCCCCGGGGCACAGCCTGATGTTCCACCTGCTGAATGACTCGCCCACCCTCTCTCTCTGCCTCAGCCTGTTGGAGGAGGGCGCACGTCAGCTAGACACCTACGCTCCCTTCCCTGGTCAGTATAAGATGCCTGCTCTGCATTTTATGATGTCCTGTCATCACCAAGTGGATACCTATTCTGATTATAAATATTAGGACTGCATCCATATTCAAATTGTGGCTAATACTTGTAAGCTGACTATTTTGTCTGAAAGGGTGAAAATAAAACACTCATTTATAATTTAAATGTGAATTATATGAAATGTTTTAGTTAATACATGAAAACATGAACTACCAAAGTTTGAGATATTAATACTTTTATTCAACAAAGATGCATTATATTGATTAAAAGTGACAGTAAGGACATTTTATATGAATATTTTAAATACATGCTGTTCTTTTGAACTTTCTATTCATCAAAGAATCCTGAAAAAATCCCATTTATCACAATTTCTACAAATTGTGATCATTAGAAATGTTTCTTGAGCTCCAAATCTGTCTTTTAGAATGCCTATTAGATTTCTGAAGGATCATGTGACACTGAAGACTGGAATAATCTCTGATTTGTATTTGTTCATTACATTATGTTGTAGGTAAGAAGCAGTTGGAGTCGGCAGTGCTGCACTGTCTGTGTTTGTTGGAGCTGGCCTTGCAGAAGGAGGTGACGTTTATGGATCTGCTGAGAGAAAGTCAGACATCGCTACTGGTCTCGCCTGTGGAACAGCTCCTGCAGGGCGTCAGTGCTCAGAGCAGACGGGCTGATCACATCACCAACATCGCCAGGTCTGCTTTCCACCATATATAGTTCACAGCTAAATCATTTTTATCCAACTAATTTCAGAAATGCTTTAATGTGCATCAGATTCAGGGATACCTGTGCTAATCTGATTTGTTTGGCCTTTACAGGTACCTGTACCACAGCAGCTCAAACCCTGATGCTGCTTTCCAGAGTGCCAAGATCCTGCGCCGTATCGCACGCTACCCAAACATTCAGGCCAGACTCGTTGGAGACTTCACACACGATCAAGTAAGAGACCCCACACTGTCTATAGGTAATAAAAGAAATAAGAGTTGAGTGACGTTGTTTGAAATATGAGCAGGCTGTGAGTGAGAAGTTGATGGCTGGTTTTGTGGAGTGTCTGGACAGTGAGGAAGCTCAGGAGGGAGTGAGCACAGATGGTGAGTCCTTAATGATCTCAAAGTGGTCAAATATCATCTACGAATGGTTAAAAGCAGCAACCTTTTTCTTGATTCAGACTCAGACCCTGAGAAACGTGTGGCCCGGATCCGTCATGAAACTCAGATCCACATCCTGAACCTTCTGATTACCTCTCTGGAACTAAAAGGCCCCAACCTGGGCTTGTATCTACTGGGTTATGAAGTGAAGAAGCCAGTTTCCTCCACTAACCTGCAGGACCCAGGTAAGATCTTAGCTTGATTCAAATGCAGGACCTCACACATACTGGCTTGTTACTTATTGGCATGTTTCCATCATTAAGGTGTTCTTGGCTGTCCGCGGAGCTGCCTGCATGCAATCCTCAGTCTGCTCCAGAGGGGCAGTGAGTGGCGCTCTGGACCTGTGCTCACAAAACAAGCCCCTCAACTAGCTGAACTCTGCTACCAGGTACACAAAGTTTAACCCATTTGCATTCAGACACTGCAATGGGCTTTAGGTTAAGTTTAAATATATTGATGTATAATCCAGTTATCTCGGGGGCATTAAAAAGTCTCCTGATTAAAAAAGTTAAAGCCTTTTTCTGCTTGACATTAAGATGAGATCTTAAATCGGATTGATGCTACATAGCCTAAAAACCTGTATTTTTCAAGTCTTTGTATCCAGTTAGACCAGTGGTTCTCAAATAGTGGGGCGTGCCCCCCCAGCGGGCGATACCAGGGGGGGCGTGCGTGACCCTGGGGAACATACTTTTTATTTTTTTGCCAGGGAGTAGGTTTTCTTGCACTGAACAAAGGCAGCATATATGAAGTTCAGATAACCGTCCCCTCATCCTTTGACGTGTACGATCACACGGGTGTTCATATGTGTCACGTGATCAACCACTAAATTCACACGTGTTTTCACGCGATATCTGGCACTGATCCAAAAAAAGACGCGCTCAGAGCTTGTCATTTATCACAACAATTCAGTGTTTTCAACCACATAAGATTTCTTTTAGGTTTCAACAAGTTGGTGACTATTTTGAATTATTAATTATACAGCGCTTTTTGTGACTGCGGTATGCCACGTGACAAGCATGACGTGTTGCCATGGAAACAATAAGGGGAAAGTTCCAAAATGGGGGGAGGGTGGCAAATTTTTTACCTCTTCCTAGGGGGCGTGGCAGAAAATAATTGAGAAGCACTGAGTTAGACTGACTGTTTTATAGTGCGCGTTTCACCAGAGATGAGATGGGGAGGGTGTGTCGCTTGGGAATTTTATTTAGTGCAAATTTAATTCTCATTGGCTTGAGGATGAACAGTTTCGGAGATGAAGTCAGGAAATGTATGCCACGAGATTTTAAAGTTGGGTGCTATAGGAATGAAGGCGAATTATGAATTCTATATATTTTTAGAACGCTTTTAACTGGTTAAAATGTACAACACTATGTGTATGCTGCAACAAAACATCCTCACCACAGATGAGAAGCAGGGCAGAACAAATGCAGGCGCATTGAATGAAAACGCACATTCACTCTCCAACAGTAGATGGCGCTTATGGAACAACAAATGCAGCTGTTACCTGAATGATTACTTTTTTAAATGCCAGTAGGATGGTGGATGATAAATTACTATTCGTAGCTATATTTTTAGTATGGATTTGAGTACAGCTCGCATATTACATCTTTTTTATTACGCAGCAACCCTGATAATATATTTGCGTGAATAATATATAATGTATTTTGTGTGTTCATCCCAGGTGATCTATCTGTTGTGCGCGTGTCCTGAAACTTCAGGGCCCACCATGCGATACCTCAGGACCAGTCAGGACTTCCTGTTCTCTCATCTGCAGCACATGCCTTTCATTCTACCAGGTGAACTTGACAAATCACTAGTGTGTCTGTAACATCCAGAGAGCTTTTAAATATTTTCATCTTTGATTTGTAATCAATCACTAATCATAATTTCACATGATATATGGGAATGATGGCATGCAAATTAGGTTTCAACAACTCTTAATGCCTCTGACTGATTCCATCTTTGTCCCTCAGAGAATGAGATCGCTGCTCTGTCTCAGATGTCCTGGCTGATGAAGACCACAGCCATTGAGCTGAGAGTGACCTCACTGAACCGTCAGCGCTCACACACACAGAGATTGCTCAACCTCCTCCTCGATGACCAACCACACACATTACATGCAGGTAATACACATACCTTACCTCGTGATGACCAGCCAGGTGCACTGAATTAAATGCATTCATTGGATCCGTAGCAGATGGAGAGACCGGCATGGAGGAGGAGAGTAGATCAGTCAGCGGTTTCCTGCACTTTGGCACCGTCTCCAAAGGTAAGGGAAAGTCTGACCACACTGAAGCTTGTTCTGACCATTTAGCAAAGGAAAGAGCCGTCTGATTTAGATTACAATGAGTTAGTCATCCATTGCTTGGTGGTTTCAGTACGCAGGAGGCTGCTGAGCGTTTTGGATGCCATAGACTTCAGTCAGGAGGCCCCGGAGCTTCTGCAGCTGGACTTCTTTGAGCGTGCTCAGATCGAACAGGTCATCACCAACTGTGAACACGTCAACGAGCAGGGACACACGGTCTGCAACGTCAAGGTACATGCATGGCTCATCAATCTGCCTGCACCAGAGCTCATGCAAATCATACAATGAATTATTATTGTTTCAGTTGCTCCGTCGAGTTTTAGTGGCAGAGATCAATGCTCTGCAGGGCATGGCAGCCATTGGGCAAAGACCACTGCTGATGGAGGTGAATGCATCTGTTATTTTAAGGCAAGCAATACAATAAATGTGTTTTCTAGTACTGAATGTTCTTTCATGGTTTCTGTCGGTATCAGGAAGTGAGCTCAGTCCTGCAGCAGGTGGTGGAGAGGAACCGTGTGCGGCGAAGTCTCAGTGCCAAGCGTCACGCTCTGCAGAGCTGGAGGAGTTTGGTGGAGACCATCCTCACGGCCTGTCCTTCAGAGCTTATCCCAGCAGACCAGCGCCAGCTGATCATCAGAGACCTGCTTTTGGACCTGCACGACAAGGTCGGGATACGGATGGAAAGGATGCTTTTCGCAGATGCTTTTGGAACAGCTGTTTAACTGCCGTCTCTCTCTTTCTTCTAGGTGTTATCAGAAGACGCTGCAGGTGAATTGATGCCAATTGTAGCCGGGGCAGTCTTCACATTAACGGCACACCTCAGCCAATCGGTTCTGTCTGAGCAGCAGGGGGTGGGGCCAGAGGGTGGATCCGGATCCGGATTTGCTTCGATTGCTAACTCCGCTCTTCACCTTATCCTGAGGAAGCTGCTGGATTTTATCTTGTGCACAGGTTAGACGGGTCATATTTAAGACTAATCGGCTGATCTAGGTAAATTAATTCCACTGTTAAAGGTTAAGTGGTCTTACTCCCTGGTATTTCTTTAAATCAAGGTGGAGGTTTCCAACGGCTTCGGGCTCACCTTTATGGCGCTCTTCTCTACTACTTGCAAATTGCTCAGAAACCTGAGGAGCCAGAGACATTGCAGAAAGGTATATAATACAAGGCCAATTTATTTTATTTTATTCACATACACTTACAATCCTAGACAGCAGTTTCAGGCATCGAAATTGCTTTGGAAGGCAGCATTATTTAGCTACCTACAATTTTGTCTCCATGTCCCAATTTAATTTAAAAAAGATTTTTGGCAGTACTGCATGTCTTTTGTTTCATTTCCCAGAATGCATAATGCAGTGTATATCATTTTTAGTTGGATCTCATTTTATTTTTTATATATATAATTATATTATATATATACATATACATATACACACACACACACACATACATACATACACATATTTATACATGCATACATACACGTGTATATATATATACATGCATGCATACATAAACACACCTATATGTATACATAAATACATACATATGTGTGTGTGTGTATATATATATATATATAAATATATACATTTTTTATAAATTCAAGTTGATTGTTCATAGTGTATCTGCCTATGAAAAGCATGTAGTCTTTGACACTTTAACAGCGATATTATGTAAAATCCGTACAAATATTATACTACACTTTCAGGTACATCCATGTGGGAGCGTTTGACTGCCCCTGAAGATTGTTTCTCCAAGCTGCAGAGAGAGAATCTGGCCATTATTGAGAGTTACGGCACTGCGCTTATGGAAGTGGTGTGCAGAGATGCGATTGACGGACATGAGATCGGCAGGGTAAGAGCAAACTTGTCTTAATTAGTTGAGGAATTGTGTATTATGAGAGTTGTCTATTGATTTGATTCGAGGACCTAATCTCTTTTTCAGATGTTGGCTTTGGCAGTGTTGGATAGGGTGTTGTCTATAGACCGACAGTACCAGTGGCTGCTGTACCTGTGTAACAGCGGTTACCTGCGTGTGCTGGTTGAGAGCTTGAAACAAGATGATGCTGCATTGCAAACTCTGCTCACACCTCAGCCTCCACTACTCAAACCACTGTACATATACGAGTCCAAAATGGCTCTGCTGACCCGTGTGGCTAAGACGGCACAAGGTGCGATGGAGCTTTTGCGCTGCGGGCTGGTCAGTCAGCTGGTGGAGTGTGAGGTGTTTCACATGCTCCCTCAAAACGATGCGCTCAGGTACTCTATAATCTAAGTCCAAGCTGTAGGTGAACAAATGTCTTTCGCTACCCTGCCTTCCTACTCTCTCCATTTCTCTTTCAGAGTGTTTGGGCAGAGAGATCCATCAGGGTTTATTCCTAATCCTATAGAGAGATATCGACAGATCCTGCTACCTACTCTCAGATTGATGCAGGTCATCTTGACCTCCACCACCACTCAGCACCAGCAGGGAGCAGCACAGGTACTTAAACATCCATTCACACATCTCTTCTGTATGCTTAAGGAGTTTAGCTAGTGATGGTTTAAGTATATACTTGAATGTATTAAATGTGTAGTAAGAAATATGGTAGGACTAAGACAAAGTTTATTTACACCTACTGTTCAGAAGTTTGGGGTTGGTTAAAACCAATCTCTTATGCTCACCAAGGCTGCATTTATTTGATCAAACGTACAATAAAATCTGTAATATTGTGTAATATTATCACTAGGGATGCACTAAAATGTAAATTCTGGGTCAATCAAAAATTCTGGATGTACTTCTGAAAACTGAAACTAAAAGTTGTTTATTTATTATTTTAAATGACATGAATGCATAAATAGATGGTGTGTTTTCATTTCTAGGTGCTCCAGTGGCTCATTGTTCACTCTGATGTCATTCAGTCCATTCTGCACGGTCAAGACATGAGCATGGGCGCTCTACAGGAGCTCTCTCTCCTCACAGCCATCATCAGCAAGACTGCACTGCCAGGTGTGCAACGCTACAAAACACGGTTTCAAATGCTCCTCAAACTCATGTATGACTGATGCGGTGCATGTGTGTTTTGTGTTTCAGGAGCTCTCGAGATGGGACAGGAAATCAACAGCGCCACCCTTATGGAATTAAAAGGACACATTGGCAGATTCCAGGTGAAATAGTGAAAAAAGAATTTTAAGAAGCTCTTTTTAAAGGGATGGAAATAATAAAGTTAGTTGAATTTAAATTGTTAAATGAATTCAAGACAACCGATGTAAGAAGGAAGACCATTCGCTGTTCATTATGATGACGTTAGGGCTGAGCCAATCCATCTTTTAATGAGTCATTGGTTTTCAATTCACAAACTATTTTTGCAAATCCAGAACGATTCCAGATGATTCGCAATAATTGATTCTGCATTTAAAGCAAAAATTCATAGGATTATTTAAATGCATCACTTAATGTGGCTTAATCAGGGTGTGAATTACACAATGACCTTCAGGGGGTCAGAGCGTTAGGGCAAAATAAACACATTTTTAAGGTTAGTTCTTAATGATGCTACATAATTTTTTTTTTATTATTATTTTTTTTAGAGCCTGTAAAACTTGCCGTATATGTAGAATTTAACATATGGATTAATTTTACTAAAGTTTTGGTTATTTCAGGAGTTTTCTTCATCAGGACAGTAAGATAAATGTCACTTATCATTCAACAGAACTGTGTGTAAGCATTTTAGACACTGACATTTTCTCCATCCATGCAGTAACTGCACATCCTTGAGAAAGTGTGGTTGTACTTCAACTGCTTATGTAATGTCAGTATCTAGCAGAAAATAGCAGTTGTTTTCATGCAAAATGTTTAGTTTCAGCATTAGTGACCACGCAATGGTTTGACCACTTTATCAATGGTTTGAGCGGTTTGATCTGTGCTATTGTGAGAACGGTCATCTACTCGTGATCGCAGTGACCGTCACGAGGAGAGATCAATCATGGGCTGCTCAAAACATTTGTCAGCGAGAGCTAGCGATAATTCAAAAATCCCTGTTTCAAGATGGATGCATATGCATCGTCAGGATTTGTAATTGATGCATCGAGAAAACCAATAAATCGTTATATACTTAAGGGCCAGTCACACAGCCGATCACGCATAGATTGGGTTTGTGCGTGCTTGTGTGTCGAGAAATTGACCAAAGTATTCCACGAACATTCGACGCACGCCCGACACATGAATCACTGACGGAGCGCGTCCAAACACGCACGCTTCACGAACGTTGCACGAACAAGCACTTTCAGAATCCACATTGCCAGTGGAATGAACGTGATACGTGCGCGGTTCATGCGTGATATGAAGGTGGGGCGTCAGTGGACGGATGTGGGCGGTTTCGAACCAGTTCCAATGCATAAGCACTGACGACCGACGCGTGTCCCGCGCATAGTCATGCATACTCGACGCATAAACTACGCACGCCGACTCATGAATAACGCACACCGACGAACAAAATGTTTTAACCGTTCAAAACTCAAAATCATGCACAAACCGCCTTCACACATCCACTTACAATCACTGATGTTCCACGTTTGTTCCACCGACGAAATACGCATACGACGCACGCTCCGCGCAGAAACAAAAATCTGTGCGTAATTCGTGAGTGATTCATGCGTTTTCGCTGTGTGACTGGCCCTTTAAATGGCGTCATGATTGTCAATTGCATTTTAAAATCTGAAAATTCTCTAAATCAGTTTACAAAACGAGTGATTTTTATTTTCTCCCTCAGCGTCAGTCGCTGTCTCTGCTCCTGCGGCTGGTGGGCACTGATCGCGCTCGCTACCTGAAGCAGATCGAGGAGACGGTTTCCCCTGGCGACCTTGCAGAAAAGAGAGAGGAAATGGAGGTTGCCATGCAACAGGTGTGATGTCACAGTAAACACGTACTCCTCTCTAGCCATCGTAAAGTTGATAAAGTGTTAAAGTTTTGTAAATGGAAGATAAAGATGAACTGGTAATGCTCTACCAGACTTTCAGACCATTCTGAACACACTCATGCAGAAACGTGTGCCTCGATCTGCTGTGAGACGCGTAATAAATGAAAAGATTTAGATGTTTCACTCTGATGTGTATTTTGTGATTTCTCAGATTTGCGCAAATATTATGGAATACTGCCAGACGCTGCTGCTGCAAAGCTCATCTGATGCCCAGTTCACTCTCTGCCTGTTCAGCCCATCAGCAAGTGAACCAGCAGGTCGATTTTTGGGATTGTTTAGTGTCTATGTTGAGAAAATACAGTCTGGCTTCCGTACTTAAACTGCTTTTTCCTGGATCAGACGTGTCCGTTCCCTCTGCGCGGGTGCCCAGTCTGGGATTGGTTCTGCTCCTTCTGAAGAACAGCGCCACTGACTTCTTCCGATACCATGATAGTCACAGACAGAGCCTGAACAAGCTCGAGCGAGTGGAACAGCTTCCTCCTGAGGAACTGAAGGAGGTATACATGCAAAGGCTTTCGATTAAAAGCTTCAGAATCTTGAATCTCAACATAACCTGTTTAATATATGGTTTCGTGTGCAAAAGCTGTGCCAGGGTCTGGTGTCTGGTTCTGGTGGAGTGGAAAAGATCCCATCAGTGCAGAGGAACGTGCTTGCCAAGCGTCGGCTCGTCCAGCTGGTCAACAACCGAGCCAAACTTCTTGCCCTCTGTTCCTGTATCCTAACACATAAAGATGGTCCAATTTTCTTTTCAATATGTTGAGCTTCTGAATTTTTGTTGTTTGTTTTTGTCCTGGCGATTACAATCTGACACCGTGAAAGTGGACAGCTGTTTTTCTTGACATTTCTCTGAAGATATTATCGAGACGTGCCTGTTTGTGATTTGGCGCCACCTAGAGTTCTACTTGCTCTACTGCACCCCCACTGACCCCAAAGACTCGCTTCTGCCAGGTTACAGAGGTCAGCTGTCCTGCAAACTATCCTTCTTTAATTAGTTTTGATATAACTGTATGAGAGACTCATTTATCAAATGTCTGACCAATTGCTTTCTGTTTAGATCCTAGTGGCAGCAGAGGTTTAAGTGTGTCAAGAGTGAGCCAGCAAGATCTTGAACAGGTACATAGAACATCTTTTCGTTTTTTTTTTTTTTTACGTTTTAAATACTTTTAAGATCCATTCACACCATCAAAAGCGACATTACTTCAAATTGTAATTTTTCTTTTTTTAAATATTGCCTTAGTCTCTGTATGTTTACATTCAAATAGATCATTTTTTACTGACTCTATCCGTTTGGTATCGTTTTTTTTTACCCCTTCTTGGTTGTGTAGTTGCAGAGTGATGTGGCGAACAGCTTCAGTGAGCCAATACAGAGGAAACTGCTGGAGGTCGAGGGGCTGTATAGTAAAACCCGCTCCCGTCACACCTTCATCCAAGCCCTGACGCGCAGGATCCGGGGCCTCGTGCATCACTCCAAAGGCTGAACAATCACAAATAGTGCGAAACATTAATCTTTTGAATTAGGTGTCAGTTAAATGCTTTTTGCATTTTTGATTACGATCAACACATTAAATTGTCTTGCAATGAAGATCTCTATTGGATTTCTGCTTTTTTTTTTTCTAATGTGGTAAATAAATGGTTTTCTAAACAGACAAACCTGTTGTTTCTGGGATTCTTCTTGGCAAAATATGTGATGAAGAACAACGTTTTTGTCTGTATAGGTACTATACAGCTACTCGAGGAAATGCACTAGCAGAGAGGCAAAAAAACAGAATAATCTTGTTTAATTTGATAAGATGCGCTTTATAGAAGACAGTAAAGTGCGTAATGTTCTGTCTAAAATGGGCTCTGTCTCAGTTTAGAGAGCTGGTGTAGCTTTACTGGAGAAAGGATTCTGGGAATGATAATACCTGTAGGCTACATTCAGATCACATGGTAAGGATTGTTTCAAATGGCAACAATAAGCACGCTTCCACACTTTAATACAGAAATACACATTTAAGATACCAACCTTGTTGCCTCCCTATCTCGTTTATAAAAGTATTCATGACTACATTATAAATGTCAGGCACATCCTATTGAGAAAAAAAGGACTGTGGAATCAACAACTGGTTGCAAAGGACTACAATTCTTAGCTGTGATATGTTTCAAAGTCAATGTTCAACGTTATTACAACATTGCAGAGTTTCACAGAAACATCAAACCAAAACAGTTCTTTAAAAGAAAATGTAGCTTAAGATTTTCAAGTGTGAAAGGTTGCTGTCTTACAACACGTAAGTGATCAAATTAATCAAATTAATTTCCAGTAATGCCAATAATATGCATCTCATTCTGCAGAGCAAGGTAAGAAACTGCAACATGAAAAAAATGAAAATACTTCTTTCTTTAAAGGTCCAAACTAGACTAAGGGACTGCAAATGTAACTTTGTGCTATGTAAAATCATGCATATCTTCCATAAATTATTTTTAAATAAAATTATAATCGCAGTATTTAAAGAACATATACATGTCTCCCTGCTCCAGCGGGCCTACTGAGTGTGATTGTGCTGCCCATCATTACACACACATTCACACACAACAAAACACACACACACACACACACACACACACACACACATCTTCACACTCTTCCCCACCGGCGTCTGACCGCCTACCAATAAAATGTCTATTACAGAAACTTCTATACAGATTTGATTTACAGCCAGTTATTTCATGTCAATACTAAATTATTACCATGATTAGCAAGTAAAATTTGATAAAAATCGCACACTGTCCATCTGATAATTCCATGTAAAATGTCTCTGGTTGATTGCTGGGCTACTGACACCAAAGCCATTCGTGTTTGATTTGTTGAGCTTTTAAAGGAGGAAAAGTGAGAGCTTATGATGGGTGAAACACTATTCACATTGTCTTTTCTGTTGTTGTTCTCCTTCGGAAAACTGATCCGAGGGTTTGGTTTGATCGAGGTTCAGAAGGCTTATGAATCTTTCATTTCTGATGTGCTGAGGCACTGCAAACCAGAAGGGGGTGATGAAGCGCTTTTGACAACATCCCAGATCAGCTAACCGCTAATGCTAATGCTAACGCTTGCTTATTGTTTGAGGTTCACTGGGTTGCAACGTATGATAACCATCTCTAAAAATATCACGATTTCACACTTACTGTATGGGAGGCACGCTACAAATTTAGTGAAGCTTTATTCAGCCTCACATTTTCTTCCTCTGCATACGTATGTGTCGAGTGCGGCCCTGTTAAAGTTTTTTTTAATACCGTCCATAAGTAAATGGTAATGGTCAAATTGAATACAATGATATATTGTGAAACCAGTATACCACCGCAACACTATGACCAACAATGATGTCAACACAACATGTCTATCTTGGCAGTGTCCCGACAGCCATAATGTAGGACTTTCTATTGCATTTAGAGTGTTTTGCAACTGAATGCAATTTATGGTTGCAATAGATTTCAAAGAGTTTTTGAAAAGTACTCCTATCCTGCAGCTATACATCACATATTTTACAATTTAAAGTTGTGTCTCTCTATACTATACATGTAAATGTTCAATTATTTGTACAATAGTTTTTTAGGCTTAAAACAGTGCGGCATCAGCTGTAGTAAGGTGTGATGATGAAAAAGCATCCAGCATGTACTCTTCACACGTGCTCCACTTGCAATGAACTTCAAATCTGGGATCAAGGGTGAAGCCGGTGTCCATGTCCTTTTAACCCCCATATCCGGGACGTGTTCAAACTTTATGACAACTGGACAAATGCCACAGCTCAGACCGTCCAGCAGTGATGGCGCAGCAAGTCTGCACAACGCATGTAGGAGCGTCAACACTTTTCTCACCAATTGCATCAGCAGAGGTATCTTTAAAAGTTCGCTCTCTTTGCTCAAAGACCGTTAGAACTTTGTTCTTGGGTGATTTCCGTAGAATGGCTTTCTTCAGGCGATTCTGGTTCCTCTCCCGTCACGGCCATACGGATCACTTTGAGCCAGCGCTGTTTCAGATCCTCGCTTTCTGCAGAAAAGCTGTGGACTGATTTAGACTGAGATAGTCTGAAGCTTGCAGGAGGGTCGGTGGGTTTCGAGCTGTCATCTACCTGGTAGCCGAGCAGAGGAATTGTAGACTGGGCCTTGACATCCTGTGAGGACAGTACATCTTTGTTTAGTAAAGGGAAGTGATGCACAGGAACAGAAATAGCGCAGTTCAGGAAGATAAAAGCAAACTGACCTGAGGCGCTCCGTACAAGTAGAGAACTAAAGCTTCTTTCTGAGGAATGACACACCAGACTTTCTGCCAGGGCTTGTTCTTCTCACAGTACTGTAGGAAGCCACACATGATGCTGTTGCCTGAGAACTGAGCAGCTTCAATCTGTGAGGGAGAAAAAGAGAAGTTTAGCACTGTATAGCTGCATCAGTCCTGTATGAGATTTCACAAAGCCTTTATGTATGAATATAAATATGCATATGCATATTTCAGTATTCAGAAACAAATGAAAGAGTTATTTCTCACTTCAACATCAAAATAAAAAAGAACATGCATGTATATACTCATTTAAATGCATTACTTTTTAAAATTTTGATGCTGAAATGAAATAGGACTCTGAAATACTGAAATATGCATTTTTATATTCATTCATACACATGTAGGAACATAATTATACACACACACACACACATATATGAAAGGATGAGGTATGAACATTGTTCATGACAAATAACAATGACAAAAAGTAAATAAATGAATAAAAACAAACTAAAAAGCTAAATATGTGGATGAGGGAAATGTGTTTAATTGTCATGACAACAATACAGCTTCATGTACTTAACGAAGTAAATGCAAAATGACTTTTTATTGTGATTTTGAGGTGAAAATCATGTTCTTGACAGGCTTTGAAAGAATCACAGAAAGCAACACAAAAAGTAAAGCGTACGTTTCAGTTTTACAGCATTTAAAATAAGAGCACTTCATCAAGAGTCAGTTTGCTCCTATGATGCACAAGGTGATCGTTTAGAAAAGGGAAAAAGCAAACAAATGATTAATCAGCTTTGCTCCCTCTTCTAAAGTATTACCAAACCAGAACGTTAAAACATCAGTATTCTAGTGGCAACACTTTATAATAAGTCCAATAATGCTATTAACATTATTGTATTATATGATGCTAAACAGATCATTAGTACATGTAAATAAGTTAGAAATAAATGTGTCAATTCATGAGAGTATACACATCAACTGCTGATCTGTTAAGCATTACTGAATGTTAATGACTGATTACCACTGCAGGTTATTATAAAGTGTTACCAACCGATCTTACCGCTGCTGAATCCACCAAAACAGTTCGTGCACGTCGTATTTTCTTCCGGAACTGTATGTATAAAGGTTAAATGAAGTCTTTTTCTGTTAACAGATATATTATAGAATGCAGCTCTGTCCCCAGGTCACAGGTTTGCGATTCATGTGCTTCTGAACTCACCTCTAATATTCCCTTCTTCTTGCCCTCCTTCTCCTCACTGTCTGTATGGCCAGTCAGGATGGAGAAACAGTCTTTGCACACCTTGTTCATCTTATTCCCGTCATATTCCAGAAGAGCTTTGTAGTCGGAGCACTTCCAGCAGACCACCTGAATAAAATGGACATATCAGCACATGCAAAACACTTAAAAACTGTGAAAAGAAAGAGTTTCTGGTTTGGTGCCACTTACGTATCCACAGGCCCGACAGTGATGTCTCCTGCGTCTGATAGCATTAAAGGACTCTTTGCACTTCATGCACATGGTCACCATGTTGTCTCGAATCCAGCGAGGGGCTCTTTTACCCAGCTCTGATATCTTAAGATCCTACATGAGATGTATGAATTTAGACAAACAAATTCAGATGACTATGACACTATAGCCTTAAGATACAAATTAAGTTCAGACTGAAGTAAATACCGTATTTTCCCGCATATAACCCGTGGGTTATACTAGATTTTATGCGGGTTACATACGGGCTAAATCCCACATTTTTTACATGTAATAATATTTCAATATATTTGTTACGTCCCTAAGTGCGCAAGTTTTTTTTTGTGCTGTATTTTCTTTCTTGCGAGGGTTGTTGTCTCTGGCGCTTGTACTGTTACTCTGACAGCTGGCACTGATAGGCTGTCTGACCTGTCAATCATGCAAGAAGACGTGATTGGCTGTGCTGCATGAGGGCGGGCTCTTCTCATCTCATCCGATGATCAACGCCTGTAGAAACGCTTCTTAAGGGTCGTGCTGCTGCACAGCGGGAGACACTGCTCTTTCTTTTTCTTCTGATTCTGACTTGTGTTTGTTTTCTTGTTGTTTGAATTTCGCGCACAAGCACTGTGTACCGAGCCTGAACAGTTATGGATAATTTAAGTCATGCGAGCAACATTTGAAATTCGAAATGTGAATTTACACAAAAAAAGTTCATCAATCTATAGGTGCGGGTTATATAAAGTTGTGGGTTATGCCAACGATTTTTTACCCAAAATCCGCGGGCTATATGAGGGTGCGGATTATCTGCATGTTATAGATCTTATTGTGAAAATGGCACTTTTTCAGATGATGTTTGCGGAGCTTCAGTCCTTTAGACAAATCATGTCGTTTTAAACTTCTAAGAATAAATACTGACCGATGCTTCCTCCACATCTTTGAATGCTGATTTAAAGGTCTCGTTTTTCTGGAGGGAGATGTGTATCGTTTCCTGGAATGCCTAAATCGCAGAGGAAGTCAATTTACAGAGATGGACATCCAATGACTTGGTAATATTCAGCATGCATGTAAAAAAAAAAAAGAAGATATTACATTCTTACCTTTATCCAGCTTTGTTTATCCTGTTCAGAGCTGTAATGAGAGAACAACACCATTAAAAAAAAGGGTAGAAATGAAGAAAAGTCTGTATGGACTATAAATACCAGCACTTCTAGAAGGATGGCAAGCACAGATGTACGGTCTCTACCTGGCCTGCAGCTCCAGAGTCCGTTCCTTTCCGGAAACTTGAAAGGTGTGAGGATAATCATCATTGAACGTCTCGATCACCTTCATGCCTTCGATGCCGATACGTGTGCGCACTGTAAACTTCTGTCCCACCAAGCTGAACTTGGGAACGCAGTACAGCAGCATGTTGTTGAACTGTAGGAAAGAGTTAGTAGATATTTAAGAAAAATAATTAACAATTCCTGATTATATAAAAAAAAAAAACCTAAATTTAAACCTTAATATTCATAGTCTCAATGACTGAAATAACAATAGTTAGCTGTCCTCACCAGGAAGAGATATCTATCCATGGCTGAAGTATTTCTGGCCGCCAGTTTCAGAATATGACCTTCCTTTATTAACTCATTTGAGGGGTTCACAATGTCCTCTTCTTCTCCCAACATCTCATAAATTTCTACCAATTTCTTAAGGTTTTCCTGAGAGATAAGGAGAAAGACCAAGAAACAGAAAAATTAATGGGGGAAAAAAATATGGAACTTATTTTCAAATGAGCACCAATCTTAAAAATACAGCCTGATATGAAAAGTCAAAATATTTATGAGAATTTATAACAAAAGTTATATTGGAGCTGTAACTGAAAAAAACTATTTTGCTGATTTTGGAGTATTTCTGTTCTCCTAAAACAAGAAAACAGCCACTGAAATGGAATTACCAAGTTTTAAAAAGGATTGTTACAATAGTCAGTGTTAAGTAATTAATTACAGAAAAATTTAAAGTAATCCCTTACTTTACATTTTCAAGGAAAAAGTCATTCAAATGACAGTAATTTAATTACAGTTACTTATGTAATTGCATTAATTACTGAACAACTGTATATACAAATTAGTGGATTTAACGTCACAATTTAATGTTTTTAACGTAACCTTTAAATACTTTTATATTACTTCAATAATAATTTATGCTCTAATGTTTTTAAATAATTAAAAGTTTCATGTCTATCCTATTCAACTGGTTGATATGGGATTTCAAAAGTAATTAGCAATAAATAGAATTTTTTTTAGAGAGAGTAATTAGTTCAATAATCTAATTACACTATTGAAGATGTAATCAGTAGATAGTAATTAAATATCTTTTTAGCACAATTTACTCACTGACAATAGCTATGATTCCATTTAAAGTTGTGAATTTAACTTGTGGACAAAATTGGAATATTGCATAAAACATTCGAAAATAAAAATAAAAGCACCATTTACATCCAGTAAGAAAAGGAGAACAAAATCATCACTTATCCAAATATCACTAAGAAAAATGTAATTTGCAGCAGCAGCAGCGCAGCGACTGTCATTTTTAATATTTAATAAATTGCTTGCGCCTCAGAGCAAGATAATTATACTGAATTTCAAAGGCATTTCAAAATTTCAGGTTTTCTAATTTGATCAATAAAATGATCCACGTCAATTGAGTGCATATGTTTTTTATGAACATTTTTCGAATTAATGGGCATCTTGGTGTTTCCTTCCTTTTTTATGCATTAAAAATGTCTGGATGGAAACATAGCAAACATGACAATCTAGATTCAAAAATACTAATAATATAATAGAGAAGAAAAATACGCACTGATTTCTTAATGGCCGTGTTGGAATGCGTGGCAGCCATGGAAATAATCTCTAAAGACTCTGCAAAGACAAAGATTTTGTATTTAAGGAAGGTCACGTTTTATGTCTGTTTTTAGGTTCTATTCTGTTCAACCCTGAACTCACTTTCAGCATCCCGCCGGTCTACGTGATCCTGTGGAAGTTTCTTCAGATAGTCTTTGAGCAGCATCTCATATCGTGGCACTCTCTGAACAGGCTCCAACATGTGGTTCTGAAGCGTCAGACTGCCACACACTTCTTGACTCTAAAGACACAAACATGCGCACATTAATCTACAAACACTGCAGAAGGCAAAAAGGTACAAGTATATTGAGACTGAGCAAAGACATGGCATGGTAAGCTTAAGTAGGTGAACAATTGGTACCCATGGTCTCTCGATCAACTTAGCTTACTATACTTTTGAGAAACGCAGTCCTGGCCAATTAAATGAGCAACAATTTAGGGGCTTTAACACCGGGCAGTTACAGGACACCCTTCTTGGGCTCTAAACGTTTTCCTAGGGCCTTTTTCCTGATTGCATTCACAATACTAGAAGGAACTTTGACGTAACAGTAACATCATTTAAGAGCAGCATTCAGCAGTCAACAACTCCATCGCGTAAAGGTTGATACGTGACTGGAGTTTGGCGTCAGACCATCAAATGCTGTTCTTGGAGTAAGTAAATGTAAACGGTTTACACAGCTTTTTAAAAATGTGATGAGAGGACGATTCGGAAATCCATTGCCGCTTGTGTATATATATATATAAAATTTTAGTTTTCTTATTTGTACCTATATTCCTTTCTCTGTCTTATTTTCATATGTTCTTTTCACTTTTTGAATGATTTCTAAAGAGTGATTTATAATCAAACTAGGGATTTTTATTAGTTCTAGCCTTTCTTTACTTTTCTGTATTTTTCCATAGAGTAAGGACGAATATTGTCAGCACTTCTCACCAGACAGAACATGTTATCAGAATGTTTTGGGAAGTCTCTCTGTTGGAGCCTGAGCCGAGTTCAGCCTTGAAGAAGCTGTGTGTGTCTGTGTGTGTGCGCGTGTTAATATGGTCTGTATTGGTGAGGTGATTAACTGGCTCCATAAGGAGACGGAATGACTTGTTGTGGAAGGTCACTAACCCGTCAACCATGTAATCAACGAAGATATGCTTCAGACTGTCTGCTCTTCTGTGTGAAAATTACTAGTTTTGTTTATCTTTCTTAGCCAATCAGAATCATTGTTATATTGAGTATAATTGCTGTAACAATGTTATTGTATTTGAGGCGGCCTACGGACTCCTTGTGAGACTTAAAGCTGGCTTCTGCTGATGAAACTGCAAATTAAACTTCACTAAAATTTCTTCTATTGACTGCACTTCTGACTCCTGGTCTTCATTTAGCATATCTGGCCCTCGGGTCTCACCTGTAATTCCCCTACTGTGAAAAAAAGTGTTTCATATGGCATGCGTTCGGTAAATCAGTGACTTACATCACTGGTAATACCTATTAGTACCCTACTCTGAAGTAGGAGCTAATTCCTATGAATAAAATCGTTCCCAGTTCCTGCTATTGGAACTAAACACGTTTGTCTGGTGCAAAAACTCCTTTTGTCTATTTTGAAATGACTGGTGGTAGCTCTCTTTTATATCACTTCTAAAATCTAACAACATCCTTCTCAAAAAATATGAAAACATCTATATATTTTGTACAATTAACTTAATTACAATTAATGAAACTGAATTTCTCATTTTATATAAAATTGCATTATATGATTTAATTCTACTGGCATTAATTCTTCCAGCTCTCAGGTTATTGAAAAAAATAAACTAGGTTTAAGACTACATGCATCAATGATCACCTGTATTTCCAGAATAATAGCTTTAAAAGGAGGCGATCGATCCATCCATTGCTTCAGCAGATCCATGGCATGATCAAAATTTCTCACATACTCGGCGTACATCTTCAGGAAGGGCGTGAGCTTCTGTAGGATGTCCCCAATGCGAGGTGTTGATGTCCTGAAAGAAAAGTCTCAGAGCATTAAGAACATATTTCTCCCAATTCATTCAAAACCAATGTCCAAAAAGTGAGTGTGTGAATGTCTTGCCATTCTCCCATGCGTTTCTCCAGGCCAGGCAGAAGGAACTGGCTGTGGAAGGCATTGATGGAAGAGATGTTGGAAAAGATCTTTGTCACCACTTCCGTGGGGAACGTGTCCTTTGTTGCCTCTTCTATTAGCTTGGCATAAAACACCTGTTCACAAAAAATGTCAGATTGTCATATTAAACAACAATGCTTCTGGTTTCCCACTCAGGGCCTTACAAGAGTTCAGTTTACCAAAAAAAAAAACATATGTTAAAGGAACTAAATGAGTACTCACCTTATCTAATAAGTTGAGTCGTGCAACATAGGCCTTCTCTGTCTGCAGAAGTTCATTTGCTATCTTGTAGAGCTTCTGCTCATTAGTTTCCTAAATAAAATAAAGTTCGATATTAACTTGAATATAGTATCACATGCAAATGAAGAAAACTTTTTATCTTGTTGTAGCATTCTTTGACCTGACGTTTCATGCAAATGTCGGTGTTAAAGACCTTTGAGGGTGAATCACAAATAACATCCTATTTAACATTAAAAAAAAATTATACTGTGAATTAAAAAATAATTATAACCCTCAACATGTTTGGATAGTGAAATTCTTTCATGAAAATGTGGCATTTTTCCCCCAGTTCCCATTACTGTAATGTGTCCAGGTACTTTACTTTTGAGTTTGTTATAATTAGAGTAATACCTCGAGACACAAGTGTCTCTACATACGAGTATTCCAAGATACGAACAAGCCTTCGGGCAGATTTTTGCTTCTAGATACGAGTAAGTATTCGAAATACGAGCACGTGTACTGACGCTGACGCACGTTCACTTCACGTGTACGCATCGCCCGCGAGTAGCTGATTTTCTCTCCATTTTGTTCATTACTCTTCATAATAGCGATGAGTTCTAAGAAAGTGAGTGGTAAGGATGGTAGTGAGAAGAAGAAACGCATGATGACCATGGAAATGAAGCATGAAATTGTGGATAAATTTGAGCGAGGTGCCCGTGTGAGTGATCCAGCAGCAGGAGCATCAGGAGGAACTGTGGACGATGAACATACGCAGGTGTTGCAAGAGCCAAGTGAAAGTGAGGGTAGTCAGGCGAAAAAAGGGAAGAAAACCAAAAAAGCAAAACAATAATATAAAATAGTAAAGTTAAAAAAAAATACGTAAGCCAAGTTCAGTTATGTTAATTTAAGTTTACGCAAGTTATGTAGTGCTCGTGTAAGATACTAGTCTTTTAGCAAAATATAAAACAAAATCATTCTTTAAATTTTTTGCACAGAGCATTCATCATCTAAAAGTTTTTATTCTTTTCACATTTTACTAAAGTTTGTCTTACAAATTTTCCAACTCTTCTTGAGGCACTATAAATAATTCAGATTGTCTAAAGTTCTGAGCGTTCAGCTCATTTTAACTTAAACTACACAAGAGGTTTTTGTTGTATTTTGCTGAGAGGGAACTAACACTGCAGACGTCCTTTGCTGTGACACCCAGCTCAGCACAGCGGCTCACATGGCTGAAGGGAAACAGAACTCTGGACATAAAGCTTAAGGGCAAAGCCAATTCAGAAGTTGACTCCCACCCCACCTACATTCCTCACCTCAACGATATTTTTCACCCCTCTTTCTCTCTATCACACCCATACACAAATGAACATCCGCTGGCATACACACGCTGTACACACGAGGTCTGTTAAAGGAACTTCCTGACGTACACTGACCACAAACAGTGCTGTATCTGCCTGTCAGCACTCTGAACGACACATAGCCTATCTTTTCTAATCAGAATCTACAACCTCAGCTCACACAAATAACCTTTGAACGGTTTCAGACACCCTCCACCACTTAGCTGATGAAAGAAACCAACTAACTTCCAATACATCCAGGCAGCTTTTGGCACAGTTGACTGCAATTCAAAAGCAGCATATTGTTGAAACGTAGCTCAGTGGACAGGAAATGAAATGATGGATAAGAGGAAACAAGCAAAGCCAATGAAAGAGATTCTGGCATGGAAAGAGGATAGAAAGTCTGTCTTCTTGAAGCTTCGCACGTTCACATTCACAGACTGGTCTTACATTTTATTAAAGGACATTTTACTTTATTAATAAAAAATATAAAGACAATAAAACAAATATTTTAAATAACTAAAACTAAAATAATTCAAAACTACAAATCAACACAAATTATGCAAATTATATAGGTAAAATAGAAAAATAAAAATTCTAATAGCAATTTAAATTAACATAAAAATATTAAAGCATTAATCCATCTGCAATGATTAAAGACAAAAAAAGATTAAAAATGCTCTAATGTAAACGTCAGCATGTAAATCTAGTGGATGAGACAGCACATTGCTAAGCCGGGCCTGAGGTGTCAAATAACTTTCAGTGTGACAGTGTCATAAACACACTCACAGACACAGACACAGACAACATCTGAACTAATCTTTGCAGTATCATTTCAAAGTATGCCTAGTCAATCCTCTCAGATAACAAAAATATGGTACCTTCTGCTCGGGGATGCTGTTCATCACAACGTCATGCTGCTCTGGTGCTTTCCTCTCCTGCTCTTCGGCCTGGTCTATGTGAGCCTGAGATTGATCTACACAGTGCTCGTCCATAACTGCCCTCTGAGCCATATTGGCAGCATCTCCGTTCAGCAGTCCTTGTGTTTCTATCCTCACGACCGGAACAGTGTCATTTGTAACTCCATCCATGTCCTGATCTCTGTCCCGGTCTCGGTTCATTTTTGCTAGAACCCCATTGGGGGGTTTGAGAGCATGGCGTGGGCTGTTCGCGACAGAGCCGGAGTCTGTTGGCTGCTCCGTCTGTCTCTGGTAGTTCTTATGAGGCGGGCTGGAGTTAGGAGATCTGCTGACCTGCTTCAGAGGAGCGCCCTCCCTCCGACTGTCTGTGTGACTATGAGTGAGAGAGAGAGAGAGAGAGAGAGAGAGAGGGAGAGAGTGTAAAGGAAGGTCACCTTCTTTAGAGTCAGATAACTCACCTGTACTCACCAACAAACTTCTATGATGAACAGTGTTGGTGGGAAGAATAACAGAAAGAGAATGACGTAGAGAAGAAGAGAACGAGGTGCATGAGAGTGTGGTGGTGATAAATATTAAGTGTTGAACAAACTTCCTCTGTCTGCATGTGTGTGTTGCAGGGGACGTGTGAATGTGTGTGTCATGGGAGGAGTGGAGGAAAAGAGGATAGGAGGAGGATGGGAGGAACAGGGAGGGTGAGGAGAGGTAGAACTCGGCTGCAGAGCGTCCCATGAGACGGAGCTGCCCTACTTCAGAATACATGCCAACATGCAAGCGAGCACACACACACACACACGTTTACACACTCAAGAGATCGAGATGGTCTTTCTCTTTTGAACAAAATGCTTTCAGGAATAGTGGAAGCAAACTATAAAATATGTAAGAGATCATAGTCTAGCCACATTTTTATCACCCTGAAGGGGTTTATTTTGTGATAATGATCGTCTGACTGTGTATGATCCCACTTATTACATGATTACTTGCTCAATAAATAAGTAAATGGACATGAAATATTGATTCAAACTGAAATTATTTTACTACATAAGAAACATGAGAAGATCCGATCCATTAAATTGAGGCACTTTGGTCAGAAATGTGTTTCATGCTCTTAATGAAAAGGGAAAGTCTCAGCTTTCTAATTATGTAATTATTTAGTTTTTACTCCAATTCAAAATATGAAACATATAAATATTCTAATATACAGCATATTACAATATACACTACACTATATTCAATACAAATGGTACACAGACACACCACATTAAAATGCATCAACAGCATTTGTTAAATTTTTTTGCAGTAAATAAGTAATCAATTACTATTTAGAAAGCTGAAACTTAAAAAAAAAAAAAAAAAAAAAATCAAAACAACAACAACAACCACCAGTTCATTCTTAGAATCGCATCTCCACAAACATCGCAACAACAGACTAAAAATAATCATGTCACATCTAGCGATAGACCAATCCAGAGAGCCATGTAATAATACTTGATGGATAATAAATAATAGGGATGCACGATATAAAAATTGTGACATACATATTTTTATTATGGACAATAACTGATATCATTTGCTTCTAATATCATCCTAAATCACACACATACCAATATTTAAAAAAAAAATCATTATATTGTGCATCCCTAATAATGATCAGAGCTCCACATCACGATCAATTCATAACTTCATGAAAGCGTGCATGAAACCGTACAAAAAGCCACAATATAAGGCCACTTTGTGTTTCATGCGCACACACACACACACACACACACACACACACACACACACACACACACACACACACAGATATCCTGCACCTCCAGCTGTTTCCCTGTCTATGGCCCACCTGCCCTCTAGATCAGATAGCGTTTCCTGTGAGATAGAGAACAGAGATGTGGATCTGAGGGTACGCAGCACCATAGTGAACACTCCAGATTACAGATGGCTATTAATAATCCGTTGAGCTCTGGACCGCTGAGACGGATTAATGTGTGCCATCTAATATATTGTTCAGTGTTTCACACAAAACTCACTCACTCAGTGTTTCACTGAGTCTTAAAAAATGTAGTTAAACCGTAGGCAAAATTATGCTATCAAATGAAGCCACACAAGTAGGGCAGTATGGGCACAATTCATTTTTTTCCCCATGAGGTTGTAAACCAACCCCCTGCAGTTGTCTGGGGTCATGGCTCTTTGCTCAGAATTCATAAGTACGAGTTGGACGAGGCCTAACAGCTGCAGGAGTTTCAGACCCCGGTTTACTCCATCAACCCATTCTTTCACTTTGCTTCAGCGCTTACAGGATGAATTCCTGCATAGATTCTGACCCGCACACAAAACAATGCGCTAAAATGGCAGGCAAAACAGGATAAGGGCTTGCAGGGAATTATTTGTGAGGAACTGGGGTTAATGGTCAGTCCATTTTGTTATGTTTGTACTTATGGTTTCATATAAGCTAACAACACCCAATGCTGAGCTACAGACTTACTATATAGCAGAGGACTGTAGTGAATATCACAGCAGATTACATCTAATTTATCATGGTTAAGGGGTGCAATTAGTGCTTAAAACCAAATAATAATGGTAAAAACAGTAATACACTGCTTCAAGTGGTTTACACATTTCATAAAACAGCAGTAATAGCAATATGATAGACGACACCAATGTTCATTAAATAATTAAATGTATTAATAATAAATCACAAAAAAATATTCTGCCACTGACAGTTAAATAAATGAGCATAAATGTAGGCTGTTTATGCAATGTATACTCTATGAATAGTGTTACTTGGATATAGAGCTAAAATCATATGCATCTGTAAAAAAATAAAAATCACATTGACATTACAGTAAGAGATGTAAATAACTGGCGTATAACCATTTTTTAGGATGAATATAAAAAATATTCCTATATTTTACTACATAAGAAACATGGTACAATGGGACCATATATGAAGACACTTTCACAGTTGTTCTGGTACATTTACACAAAGTCATGCCTCGTGATTTTGGAAACTGCTATATGCGTTTAAAACATATGACGCAACAATTACTACAAGTGTGAGTTTAAGTGATTACACATGAAGTAACAACTTGTTTGCAACCTATGCGTTTAAATAATTCAATGATTTCAAAATTTACGCTTGATGCATGACAGTGAGTAAATCCTGTTCAGAGGTGTAAAGAGTTCATGAAAGCCTTACTTGAGCAAGTAAAACAATGTAGAATAAGACATGAGCCATGGCACAGTATAAATCTTTAAAGGACACAGCTTTAAGCACTTTCAATACGGTTGTACCCAAAAAAAAAGACGGATATAAATTAATCTTACCTCCCTTGTTGAAGTTATCACACACAAAAGAAAATGTTTCATACAAAACCAGTTCTTTACACAATGCTTAAGAAACACTGAATTGTACGCTGGACGTTAAAGTTCCAGCTAGCTTCTGCTTTTTGATCTTCTTGTGCAATAACAAAGAAGATGTAAGTGTTTTTTTTTTAACTGTACTGTTTTTAAAACCTTTGTGAGACCCGTGTCTCTTCAAAAAAATGAAATAAAATAAATAAATAAAAATTAATATATAATAATTCAATCACTGACCCAAACTTTTGACCTGTACAAACTACACTAAGGGCAGAATCTATAAACTTATGTCAAACACTGATCAAGAGCCAGAAGCGTTCATCCAAAATGACTTATAGTCGTTTTCAAGGTATACTTCTGCAAAACTAAACCAGATCAAGTCGAGAATGTCAGTTTCAACATATCTCTCTGAACAGAGGAGAGAGAAGTAGAAATTAATCCCAAGTTTACCGGTTCTCCTCAAAGCGACTGATGAGGTTGGACACTCGGCCCTTCCCTACAGCTCCTTCTACTCCTCCCCCCTCCATGCTGGGTTTTATGGGCAACGTTCCAGCAGCCAGAGGAAAGGAGACTTCCGTCACCGGACTCTGAAGGTGTGCTGGCTTAGGAGGCACTGCAGAAAAATCACAGAGGACAGAGATTTCACTTGCATGCTAACGTAAGTAACTTCCTATAAGACCCGATATATATCGTAAGAAGAATGGCATCTACGCTAATATTAGTCTGTCTGTCTCATCCTTATCCCGAGGTTATCGTAGTAAGCCGGATCTGGTCCATATCCAGATCACATGGTGGACCTGTACCTAGACACGACCAAAACACAGCCCTGAATGTCAGCCGAGACTGTCTCTACTAGATAATCCCCTGTGAAGGCCTCATCGATATGATAGCCGTCGACACAGACCATAAGAACCAGACAGGTCCCTATGGCCAGCTTGGGCTCCATACCGGCATGATGAATCGATCTTCAAGCAAAAGTAACTGAATGAATATGTGAATGCTATCGATGCTGATCTGAAATCTGACTTGTGATGTAGCCTGAATCATAATGACACTGTGTTTGTTAGTCGGCCAGAAGAGAACTGGCCCCCCAACTGAATCTGGTTTCTCCCAAGGCTTTTTCTCCATCTTGTCAACTGACGTTTCATGCCACTGGTTTGCTTAGCCGAGGACACTTAATATTTAACAACATAACTGATCTGACTGTGCTGATGCGGTTGCATGAGAACAATGACAATTTTTTTAGCAGAACTGCTTTATATGCTTTATTTTTTAGATAAAATTAACAAATTGAATCGTTTATGATCTTTACAATGGAACTGAATCAACATTGAACTGACTTCACCTGAACAACAGTTGAAACGCATCATCACTGTAAAGCTGGTTTGAAACAATCTGTATTGTATAAAGTGCTGTTAAAATAAGGTTGACTTGACTTGGAATCAGTTTCCACAATCTCCATGCCATGTCACCAGAGTGGCATTAGCAGCATGAATTTACAGGGATAAGCAGACAGGATCGCATGAGATTAAATGTATTGACCAAGGGTAAACCAGCTCTGAGCTTTCACTACTCCTCAAATTGCATCCCAAAATGCAATACAATGTAAAACCTAAATAGGAATTCTATGTGAGATTTTCTTACATTGAACAACTAATAATGAAAATGTTGTATGAAAGCACTTGGTTTACTGCTATTAAACTGGAAGCTGTAATCACCACAAGATGGCAGTGCAGCTTTAACATGTTGCGGTAGAACCTGGTAATGCTTGGCAAGAAGACATAAAGAGCATCGGGAAGCTGAGGAGTACATCTCTACCTGCGGCGAGCAAATCACTGCTAAATCTCAGTCAGTCAATCTCCATCCAGATATAGTACCCACTCATTTCGCACATTAAGTGGGTGTGGTTTTGGAGGTTTATTGCAGTGCGCATTTTACACAGAGACACAATATAATTTATGTTCTATGAAGGAGGAATTCTGTTCCGCCCCAATGTTGGTCTATGAAACAACAACCAACCATTGTATCTGCATTCAATGCTCTGAATACTTTTAGTAATGACATAGAATTTGAGTCTAGGTTTAGGCCTATACATATATATATATATTTTTTTTTTTACAAATGAATCTCACAAATGTTTAACTGTGACTCATTTCTCAAGGAAATCATTCACACTTTTCAAACACAGTCTGGTTAGTTATCGAACTTGGGTTCAAGGACACTCAGCAGTGTTATTTCAGCATTAATCAGTAGTCATGCTGATTTGAATTCTGTTTAATGGTTCAGGACCCGTTGTAAAGGGGAAGAAATGTTTGTGTGTATTTAGCATACACTTCTGGTAAAGGTGTATGGCTTTGCACGAGCAGTTATCAATATTGAGAAACTGGGGAGGGATTTATGCGTGTATGCATATTGTGCGCAACTCTCTATACCTTGTGGTTTGGGATGCAGTGGTGGCCGTCGGTCTGAAACTCTTCCATTTACTCCAGTAAGGCTCTTATTGCTGAATCTGCATCCACGATTCAACTTCTCATTGCGACGACCTGGCTCATCAGGACTGCTGCTGCCAACAGCTGCAGGAGATAAAAGAAGGATGGAAATAAATTCAATGTCAGCCGTTTCAAAAGCAGATTATTTGATCTATTTGCTTAGAATCCGTACTGTATGCAGACTTCAATTAAGTAATATAAACACGCAGTAACTACAGTACTGGTAAATCTACCCTCTGGCCTCTGTGCAGAAGTGAAATGCAAGATCTCTGTTTGTTGTGCTCCTGATATCAGTCAGAGCTGGCATAAAAGTGGCCGTGAAACTAACAGTGACTTCAACTTGAAACAAAAGCTAAAAATAACCACAAGTTCCTCTGCATCAAATTGCAGAACAAAATGTTTCGGATTGTTTGATGATCGGTATTCCAACCTATGAGGAAGCGGTTTTGTTTGCCTCAACCAAGAAAAGTTTCCTGAAAAACAGCTTTGGCAAATGATGCACGCACATACCGTAAAAACGGCATGGTTTTATGGAAGCAGAACAAAAACACTAAAAAGTAACTTTTTATCTCACAATACTTACCGTAAAAACGGCATGGTTTTATGGAAGCAGAACAAAAACACTAAAAAGTAACTTTTTATCTCACAATACTTACCGTAAAAACGGCATGGTTTTATGGAAGCAGAACAAAAACACTAAAAAGTAACTTTTTATCTCACAATACTTTTACAAGCAAAACTTCAATCTTTCCCAAACATGAATAGGCTTACAAAGTCTCTAACAAAAAAGTACAGACATGTTTTTCCAGTAAAAGAAAAGGACACATGCCTCTTTATGCATCAAAATGAAGTCAACATGAAATGCCTTTGAAAGCCATTTTACTTTCATAATGTGACCCGATTTCTTCGTAAAAAAGAGCAAATTGTTACTTTTTAAATCAAAGTTAAGAAGTGAAGTTAATGTGAATTCTCCTATTTTGCTTCCATAATGTATTTTCATGTGAAGCAGGATATCCAAAAGGAAAACAAAAATAAACCAGAATGAATCCAGACTAAGTTTGCAATGCTATTACCTAATATTATTTGCCTGTGTGGTGGAATCAACAGAAGAAAAAATACATTTCAGAGAAAGAGCAAGTTATCACATTTCCAGGATTAAATACAACAAAGGCAACCTTTAAAATTTTTTAATAATAACCTTTTTTATAATAACATGAGGAGTGTGTACTAAGGAGGTAAATAAGTAAAGGGTTAACTTGGTATTTTTGGTGACTTTATAACTAAGCCTGTAAATCTCAACAATAAATTTGTTATTAAAGTGATTCCAATGATAGCGTTCCTTTGTGTTTTTATCACTGTAGTTCTGGGAATAGGCTTCTCTATTCTCAGAATCAGTATATATAGTATATGAATTATCGTTGAAGCTATATCATCCTTGGTGTGAATGGGGCTTTAGATTAAAAGAGTGCAGCCACACATCGTTAACCTCTCCAAAATTCCTCAAAAAATGACTTGACTCAATCAGGACAGCAAAAATACACATGCACAAACAACATTAACAGTTCTTTTTTTGTGACAACTTATAAAATCCCCATTTGGACACAACGAACAGGAATTCAAAGTGCACTGCATTCTTCTGTAAACGGTTTTGTCAAAGGCACCCATGCAAATGAAGAGCAAATGTCCTGTTAAATTAAAGCATGGGATGTTAACGCATTAGTGGACACAAAGAGAGTCTTTCTATGGTCTTCTCAGCACTTTTCTTCACTTAGGCCAATCGAAACATCTTAGGCCACTAGGCTGCATGGGCCTGTCCATGTCTGACAATGAATGATGCTGTTGTGCTGGCAGTATATGGTGTAAGAACAGCTTCATGTGTGATTGGTCCATTCATCTCAGTTTTGGCTCAGTTTGAGGCCAGGATTTAAAAAAAAGCTTTCTTTTAAAGCTGGGAGAAAGCCTCAAAATGCCTGTATTTCAGTAGCTACGTTTACATGGATATTTTTTGTTATTTCCATTTCAAATCATTCCATTTGATGGATCCAAATAGTGTTTTCACAAATGTTAATTAAGTGATTGGGCTGTTGTATGCATTCATACAGCATAAACTCCAAAATGAATGATCTTTTGAAATGCGCTCCGTTTACAAAGAGTTTCCTACTGTTGGGCGCATACTAACATCATCGTCATTGTTTTAAACAGCAAACTTAATACTTATCCATTTCAGGTCCCGATTAGGATAAAACGAGCATACAAGCTTTAAGTCATGCTGTTACGTTTTATCAAATGGCCCTTTCCACGAACAAAACAAGCTGTCAGAGGAGCGTCTGAAGAAAGGACTGTCAATGAGACAATGAGTGGAAGGAGAGTTTTAGACCGTCATTTATGACACTATATTCAATAAGAACAGCAGCTTGTTCTATGCGTAATATGTCATCATGGCAATTCTCTGTCATTAAAGATGTGCAGAACTTTCCAATTTTGGCTTTTAAATCCAATCAAGTGTCCTATCAAACGGATTAGAAAAAAAGTTTAAACCCAAATTAAATTTTAATAGAATTGGGCCAATTCATTTAGACATGAGTTACATGTTACATGAGCCTTTTATTTTATTCCGACTGTGCTGATACTCCAATTATAAATGGATTATTAGGCTCCATGTAAATGCAGCTACTGATATCAGAATTTTTCTAAATATACACATTTGTGATATTCTCATTGCCATTTTACATTACGTATTTTTTTTATTGCCTGCGTTTGCTCAATGACACAACATTACGTCTTGTGCAAACATCTAGCAAACTTGAAACCATCCACAACCATTTAGCACAGAGGCAGTAAGCTGTGAATGATCAAACTCCACTCACGCTTCCATGAAATTTGAATTTTTTAAATATTTAAATTATTAATTTGAATAAAAAAACATAACTATTAAATAAATATTACAGAAAAATACTGAAAACAAATGAACTCAGAGAACTTTCCCATTAAGCATTAAAACAATTTTGAACGTGCAAGATACATGCTGAAATTATGGCTATGTATTCAAATTGACAAGAGCCGCTTTCACACATTAAGCCTCACACATACATTTCTCATCCTTTTTCTATTTAAAAGGTCATATGTGATCAGGGCTGGTTGTCAAAACAAAGAAAATGCAACACTGCTGTAAAAGTTCTGACGCTACACGTGAAGAACATAGTAAGATTAATAGTCTGAAGGTTAGAAGACTCATGCGGACATTAGAATGCAGTCAAACAGCACGAATCAATGTTCTGAAACAGCTGACAACACGTCACATGGACTCACTAGACTCAAAATGATAATTATTGACACTGCGGAAAGAAATGTCATCAGACTGGACAGATCCAAAAAGACAAAGAGCTTCTCTCGTCATCCTAACAGATGAAGATCGATTACTCGAAGATTTAAATCCGGAAACTATGCTGCTGTTATACTAGAAAAAAACTACGGTTTTAACCTTTTTAGTCAAAGGAGCTTAAAAGGTCATTTCCAGCCTATTCCAGCATCATATTTTTAACAGCATTTTGGTGCTGATATCTGAGTCGTATACAGATGAAAGATGTAGATGAGGTAGATTTACCAAAAAAAGTCAGCTTTGCAATTTTGAAGGAATTAACTACCTGGACATGTTTGTATAAGCTTACCTCCCTAACAAACAACTATCCTCAGGTGAATCATGCAGATAACCTCAGGGCATGGCCTGCTCTATCTGGTGTATATAACTGGCCTCTGAGTTACCATAGCAACCTCTTGCCATAATCCTCTGTTTGGGAAAAGAGATGAAAAAATTGTGCACATAACAGAAACACCTGCATGTAGCTGGGGTTTGCATCTGTAATGAGCTTGAAAAGTGAAGCAGGTCAAACGTGTGGTCTAGTGAATGCAAACTATGGCTAAAATGTGAGCATGGGAAAAAGTAAAAATGTTCCGCATTCTCAGAGTCGAAAACATAGATCTGTGCCAACTTTGTCATTCCTATCCAAGTATAGAAAGGAAAAAGAAGTCTGTGGTCTGACCTGACATGTACAGAGAAGCTCAGTTAAAGATAATGGCTTACATCAGATCAACATCTGAGTTTAATGGCAACAGTTTGTTCTAGTAAATAATTAATGTCTGACCTGTGGTCATAAAACCCATTAGAGATTTTACATGTTTGCACATGGAAGTTTAACACATAAAATCCAGTTTTAACAAGTTACAGTAACAAATTGCAACATACAATCCAACTTAATTTGAGTAGTACGATTTCCAGCTCATGGGAAAAACACCACACAGTCTATTTTCATATGTTTCCATACTAATCAATAAAAAACCTTGTGGGAAAGTACCAACCAACACAGAACAGATAAGAATAGCTCATTTAGTTCACAAATAAAGGTGGGAACTGACCATAAGGGGCAGAAACAGCAAGCAAAAGTGTTTCAGAGTTTGTAATGCAATACAGGAACATAAAGAGGTAATAAAACTGTGAAGGAAGTTAGAAATGCTCATATGTAAAACGCATTTCCTTCATGCAATGGTGCTAAATTGAAGAATGCAAACGAACAAGACTGAAAAATGTAAACTGCTTAAACTTGTTCATATGTGTTGGTAAACAAACCCATGAGAAAGTCAGAAATAAAGCAGACAGATGAACATATTTCTACAGAAAATGGATCCAGAAAGTGGATTGCTATCATATTCATTACAGAATATTTACACAATAACATTGAATGCAATATAACGATGTCAAACAAAAAGTTCAAACAAACAAAAGCTTTTCCATCGTCTTCTGCTAATGTGCTGTTGTCAAGTTGAATTATATTGTTAACCAATGAACACACAGGACTAGCAAGGGCAAGATTGTGATCAGTGCTAAGCCAGAGTAATCTCACCTTCTGTCTGTTAAAATTAGTCCAAATGATCCCTGGATACAGAAAAGTAAGAGCCGTTTTCTTCATTCAAGTCATCCGGTCCCCTACAAACCACAGACTGACTGAAAGCCTGCCACAAAAGACACGAGGAAACGGCCCCTCCCTCAACACACACACACAGCGCGATCAAACACAACCAGCTACTTGCATTCAAACACTGTCATAACCAATGGTCTCCTAAATAGTTTTTGTGAAGGAAATCTTTGATTTTATCACATTAACAGGATGGGTCACTCATTAACAATAAAAAAATAAATATATTTTCTTCCATTGAATAGCCATTCTTCAAACTTTCTCCATTTATGTTCTGGAGAAGAAAGTAAGTACAGGCTTTAAATGGCATGAGTAAATGACTATGTTTTTATTTTTCTGTGAACTAACCTTTTAAAACCTCACAGTCTAGTGAATGGAGTGAGGGGAAGACAAGTGGTGAAAGTATTTTATGGTAGATGAAATGAGGAACAAATGCAATGATAGACATTAGTCAGGGTGTATGACATTGAATTTTACATAGAAGAAAAAGTTTTATAAGGTTTTTGTGTGTTGAATGTTTTTCGAAAGGATATTTTGTCAGTTGAACAATTAGCACGTAGTTAAATAACACCATCCATCAAATGATCTTTCCCAAATGATAAATCTCACAACCTTGTTTTCATTTCTATCAAACATCCTGACAAGTCTATGGTACCCCTTCAATAGCTTTGTGCAGCATCAGTCTTGAACATGTAAAAATGCATGCAGACACACTTTTCAAGTTCATTAAACTGTTTACCAGATTCCACTGCAGATCTGATTTACTTTAATCTCATTTTGACATCAAGAAGAGACACAGAAGAGTTTAGTATCCTGAGAATCTGGTATTGCACAACTCTCTTGACACATCCCCGACAGCCACAACTCAACCACAATCAACGCAAACCTAAAGTATGTCTATAAACCCTTCTGCCCTCAGACTTTCTGTTGCAAACAATTAATGTAAAATTAAGTAAAAAGTAAGTAATTAAGTCTGCATGGCTGCTTTTAGATTACATCCGGTAGTTATTTGAAGCTACTTCCAGTATTTGCAGATATGCAGATACAACATCTGAACGTCAACCTGCTATTGCAACAGTATCCACAACAGTCACAACAGAGCTGTCAGTGTACGGTCTATAACGTGATGATCCAGACATGAAGAAAATGTGGACTAACAAACAGCATTTTTTTTGTCCAACATTTTTTTCAAGGTCTCACTAGCCCCCTATATATGTAAACATATATAGGTACATAATGTTTAGCATATACAGTAGTACCTCAAGATACGAAAGGCTCAACTTACGAAAAATCCAAGTTACGAAAGCAAAGACGAAATTTTTTACTGCTCTACATACGAAAAGTTTTCAAGATACGAAAGGTTTCTGAAAGTCCGAGATTCGCCCCATAACAATTTTGAAACTCGCGCCGCACGCCGCCATCTTAGTTATAGTAGACTCGCCACCATCCTACTGCTCTCCCATTGGTTCCTGATGCTAGCCAAGCCATGAGATCCTTCTCTCTAATTGGACAGCATCCCTCCCATCATGCATCTTCTATACGTATGTGCTGGCGTGCTTTAGCTCAGCCACTCCGTACACGAAACTTTAAATTTTTTATGTGATTCCGTAAAGTTAAGTGTACGTACGTTATCTGCCGTTTGTCCTCCTCCGGAGATAGCCTCACTCGAAAGGTAAGCTTAGACATTTTACGTTATTTCATTGTTTATAGGTCAATTTAGCTTTATTATGAAATTTAATGTTTTTTTTTTGGAGGGCTTGGAACGGATTAGCCATTTTACATGTAAAATGTGTTCCAAGATACGAAAAACTCATTATACGAAGGCCGCCTCGGAACGGATTAATTTCGTATCTCGAGGTACCACTGTATACACTAACGTTCAAATGTTTGAGGTCAGTAATTTTTTTTTTTTTTATGTTTTGAAGTCATTGATTCCTGTGATATATAAATTCAATAAGCAGAGTTTTCAGCATCTTTACTCCAGTCTTGAGTGTCAAATGAAATCATTCTAACATGCTCCTCAAGAAATATTTGTATTTACGCCGACAGACGATTGTATTTACGCTTCAAAATTCATAAAGGTTGTATTCATTTGTGAAGATTAACACAAACAAAACATAAGCTTTGAATCAGTTTGGAAAAGCCTGTAAGACATCAACAATTACAAGATCACTCAGCACTTTGTTGAATCAACAACTGGTCGACGATTCTGAATGAGTTTTATTGTAAGTTTGAAAACCGTCTCAAATCCTAAACCCATTTTGACGCATGCATCCATCAACACCTCCAGAAACCTCACTCTCTCCCCCTCCTGCACTTCAGGTCTGTGAAGAGGATGTGTCGGGTCTTCTGGAAACAGAAAACAAGAACAGCACCAGGCCAAGACAGTGTTTCATCAGTCGGTCTAAAAACCAACCAGCTGGCCCCCATCTTCTCACAGATCTTCACAAGATCACTGGGGCTGTGTGAAATTCCTTTCATCTTCAAACGCTCCACCATCATCCCCATCCCAAAGAAACCCAAAATCACAGCACTGAATGACTACAGACCGGTTCCCTTAATGGCTATGGTCATGAAGTAATTTATGTGGTATTAGGCTACCTGAAGGGCTGGACCCTTACTGAACCCCCTACAGGCTTACATATTGAGCAAACCCGTCTAGATGATGATGCCATCATAGGACTGCATTACATCCTGCAACATCTGGAAAAACCAGAGACATGTGAGGATTCGGTTTATGGATGTCAACACCGTCCTTCCAAACCTCCTCCTGTCCAAATTAACTCAGCTCAGCTGTGCCCTCCTCCATCTGTCAGTGGTTCACCAACTTCCAGCTAGTGAAGCTGGGAAAAATCTCATCAAACACCCACACGATCAGGGAAGTGTGTTCTTCCAACTGCTCTTCATCCCTGTACGCCAACGACTGCATTGCAAAAGATCCCGAAGATCTGTCTGCTCCTGATGTTTGCAGACTCCACACTCATCTGCCTTATCCAGGATGGTGACGAGTCTGCTCAAAGAACTGGCTGTCTGGTGCAGTCATAACAACCTGGAGCTGAACACACTCAAAAGAGTGGAGATGATTGTGGACCTTAGAGGAAACCCCCTAGCACTCCCCCCACTCGCCATCATGAACAGACCTGTGGCAGAAGCGAAGTCATTCAAGGTTCCTGGGCACCATCGTCTCTCAGGACCTGAAGTGGGACAATCACACTGACTCGATTGTGAAAAGTCTTGTACTTCCAGCTGAGGAAGTTGATCCAGTCATAGGAGCTGCTGATGCAGTTCTACTCTGCAGTCATTGAGTCGGTCCTGTGCACTTCTATAACTGTCTGGTACAGCTACCAAATCAGACCTCAGAAAACTACAGTGGACAATCTGGACTTCTGAGAGAGTCATGTTTACACCCCTCCCCACTTTCCAAGAACTGGACTCATTCAGAGTGAGTAATAGGGTGGTCAAAATCACTAAGGACTCCTTACAGGCCACTTACTCCTGCCATCTGGCGGCGCTACAGAGCACCATAACAACCCGGCACAAAAAAAAGCTTATTTTCTTCAGGCCATCTACCACAATGGACAATAAACATGTACAATACAAAACACTATTTTTACTTATTTAGCACATTATACTTCTTATTTACATTCCCTTATATTGGTGTACACACATTATTTTTTGTTATATATCATTATATTCATATAGTTTTGTTGCTGTCATTCTGTCTATGATGTGGAAGCTTCTGTTACCAAGACAAATTCCTCATGTGTGTAAACATACTTGACAAAGTTCATTCTGATTGTAAATCACAGACCTTCTTTTTCAATAATCCAAAAGCTAACATAAAAAAAAACTATTGGGGTTTTAATGGAGGGAACAAAGGTGATGATAATGTCTGGGTTGTCCTACAAAAAGAGGCCAAAACATCACTCGATGTCTTGCATTTAAATCAGTTTGTATCCTTACCACAGAAAAGCAACAAGCAAAAGGATATTTGTAGATGAATTCTGAACATGAATTCTGTTTATGTGAAGGCATGCTTGGCAAGCCACCGTATAATCTTATTGGTCCAATGATCCTGCTCCACATAATCATACATTAAACATCAAATATGGCCTGATTTAACAGCAATATTTTCCAAATTCATCTCCATATTAAACTTCTTCCATTAATCAAGAGAAACCGAAGCAAAAGGCGGAGCTGGATGAATCACTGACTTGCAGTTACTCGGTCAAACCCATTCATTTTCATAACATTTAAAACTACCATTACATAACAAGTATCTGTTATCACTTACAACAGATCATCAATACAACAGCTAGCAGCTGCTGCAGGTTTTCAGGAAAGATTCATCCAGACACACAACAGCTACAGTAAAATGGTAGACTCCCGTGGGTCCAAGCTCCGAGTCTTAATGAACAGAGAAAAGAAGAGACAGAATTAGAAGGAGAGGAAGGGAGGGATATTGCCCACCTTTGTTCTGAGCGATTTTCACCCCAACACAAGGTTCCTCTTCATCAGATTGTTTGGAGGGAAAGCAGCTGGGGTTTCCAGCTTTATCTGAAAGAGAATATAAGAAATATTTAGTCTAATTCTTGACACTATTCAAAAAGTATAGTCTTCAGTGTCACAATATCCTTCAGAAATATGCTGATGTGATGCTCAAGAAACAAACGCTAGTTACGAACGTAACTGTGGTTCTATGACTAAGTGGAAGACCGCCAGAGGCAGTGCTGTAGCACTAGTGGAAAATCCCTCGTGCTCGCGCTTGACCGAGAATCGAATAAAAAAGTTGTCACCTCGTGACTCATGACGTGTCTTCATCTATAAAACACCTTAACACGTCATAATCGTTCTCTAGATCATTCTCGCGATACCGAGTGACCAGAGACTCTGGCGGTCTTCCACTTAGTCATAGAACCACAGTTACGTTCGTAACTAGCGTTCTATTTCCTATCGTTCCAGACCGCCAGAGGCAGTGCTGTAGCACTAGTGGAAGACGAATACCTACGTAGTCACGAGGAATCCTCTTGCGAAACGTCCGGGCAGGCAGAAAGTACTGCTGCGCACACCGTTGGCAAGGGAGTCACATTGAAGCTGTAAAAACGTGAAAATGTGCTGGCTGAACCCCAAGTTGCAGCAGCACAAATTTCAGAAAGCGACACTCCTCGGAGCGCTGCCCAAGATGTTGCCAATGCACGTGTAGAGTGACAGTGAATAGATGAAGGTAGAGGTTCCTTCACAAACTTGTATGCATGAGAAATGACCTGCGTCACCCAGTGCGCCAGTCTCTGTTTAGAAAGTGCATCACCTTTGCGTGAATCACTAAAACGGACAAACAATTGATCAGTCTTGCGCCAGGCTGCAGCCTTATCAATGTAAGCTTTCAAAGACCTAACTGGACATAGCTCCAACCTTATGTCAGCTTGATCAGCCGGCAGTGCAGCCAACACATTAGGCCGGTTCATGAACTGTGGAGACAAAATCTTGAGTAGAAATGCCGGATTAGGCCACAATGAAACACTAAGTTCACCACTCCAGCGTAAACAGGGGGCACTCACTGATAGCGCATGGAGCTCACTTGCACGCTTCGCCGTTGTAATGGCCAAGAGAAATGCAGTCTTAAATGACAACCATTTAATGTCAGACTGTAGCAATGGTTCAAATGGGGGGTGACAAAGAATTGAGTACCAAACCCAAATCCCACGTCGGGCTCTGCACGGCCCTTGGAGGACACAGGCGATTAGCTCCTTTTAGAAAAGCAACAATCAGACGATCAGACCCACGTGAAGAGTCACTAAACTCTGATCGATGAGCTGCTAAAGCCGCCACATATACCTTTAGCGTGGATGTAGACCACCCAAGTTCCAAAAGATATTGCAGAAAATTCAAAACATCCCACTGAGCAGTATAGTGGATCAACATCACAGCTAGTACACCAGTCAGAGAACACCTTCCACTTACTAGCATACAACTTTCGAGTGGATGCTGCACGTGCATTCAAAACAGTGTCCATGGCCCTCTCTGAACACTCCAAGAGAGGCCTGGAGGGCCCAATGGCCACACCCACAGTTTCAGTCTCTCTGGATGTGGGTGGCAAAGTCTTCCTTCTAGCTGACTCAGGAGGTCTGGTCTGTTGGGCAGACGACAAGGTGGTCCTGTCATCAGTGAAAACAGAGTCTGAAACCATGGCCTCGCAGGCCAATGTGGAGCCACTAACAGCAAACGGTGGCCAGTCGCGCACTCTGCACAGAGTCGTCCAAACCAATGGTAATTGGGGGGGAAAGCATAGAGAGTCACATCTGACCAGACATGAGCTAATGCATCCAGACCCAGAGATCCTGGTTCGTCCATCAGGAAAAACCAGTGAGATGTCCGACTGTCCGCAAAGACATCTACCGCCGCGGTCCCATACGTTCTCCATATCATCTGCACCACTTCCGGGTGCACCATCCAATCTCCCTGCAACACCCTGCCCCGTGACAGAGCGTTCACTGTCTGATTGAGTCGGCAGGGTAGATATACTACTCGGATGGACAGCTGGTTGGCCTCGGCCCAAAGAAGCAGATTGTGAGCCACCTGAAGTGCACTCTGTGACCTTGTGCCTCCCTGATGGTTGATATAAAAATCGGTCACCTTGTTGTCTGTGCGCACCAAAACATGTTTTCCTCTGAGAACAGTTTGGAAGTGAAGAAGGGTAAGAAACACTGCTGTCAACTCCAGGACATTGATGTGTGCTGTGCGCAGGGACCCACTCCAAGCGCCATTAACTCCCCTCTTGCGCCAGACTCCTCCCCATCCAAGAAGGCTGGCATCTGTCCTTATGACCTCCCATTGCACAGGTGGGGGTCCCAATGTTACTCCCCTGACGAGAAACTCCTGGGACCAAGGAGCTAGGGTTTCTATACAACGACGTGCAACTCTGACCTTTTTGTATTTGTCTCGTATTGGGACACAGGCGTTTTTGAATAATCCAACGTTGGAAAGGTCTGAGCCACAACAGTCCCAGTGGAACTACTGTTGACGCTGCTGTGAGCTTTCCTAAGAGTCTCAGGAGAACAATGTAGTTCTGAGTGTGGCCAACCTGAAGCTGTCGTACAGCCCTCAGAATTGACGTTACTCTCTCTGGTGTTGGAACAGCCAACATCGTGACGGAGTTGAGAACAGTGCATATGAAGCTGATCGACTGCACTGGGACAAGCTTGCATTTGTCACAATTTACTGCAATTCCCAAAGCCGCAGTGCTTGGTCCACTGCTTGATGGGGTGATGCTGCACAAACAAGCGAGTCGTCCAGGTATGGCAAAACTCTCATGCCTGACCTTTGGAGTAGTTCCAACGCTGCCTGGACAAACTTGGAAAAAACTCTTGGTGCCAGAGCCAGACCATACGGAAGAACCCTGAACTGAAATATTTGGTCCATGAATGCAAACCGAAGGAATCGCCTGTGTTCTGGAACAATTGGAACATGAAAATAGGCGTCCTTCAAATCTATTGTTACAAACCAATCTTGTGGCATAACGGCCTGCAATACATCGTCTGCGTGTAGCATTCGAAATGGCAAAACTTTAGAAACCGATTCAGATTTCTTGACTTTCAGTGAAACAGCCCACTGTCAACCTTCCTGCGTCAACGGTCCCCTGAACGCTTTTCTGTAGAGGCGGGGGGCGTCGTTGGGGGCCTGTGTGTCGTGTGCGAAACTGATGTCCACGCAGCCGAGTCCCACCACGTCTGGGGGGGTGGAGGAGCGTGTGTATTCCGTTGTTGGAAATGCTGAGGAGGCCTATACGTTTGTCTCACCCCAACATTGTGATAACGGCCACCAGCTGCTGCTGGAGGGGGCCTGGATCCTGAGGCTCTTCCCACATGACGCAAACGAGTTTCAGAGACAGACACTCGTCGGTCCAAAGCTTCCTGTGCAGCTGGGCCAAAAACACACCCAGGTACCAATGGCAGCCGTCTCAAATTATTCCGACAAACCTCTGGTAAGGAGGATTGGGCCAACCACACTTGCCGTCGAGCTTACACAAGAGTCCCTAAAGCTGTGCCACAGTGGTTAGCAATAACACCCATGGCCTGCAGTGCAAGTTCAGTTAGGTCCACCACTAGTGGGTCAGATGAAGCTTCACTCAGAGAGGAGTATAAGGCCACGAGCATACGGGCCAAAGAGTTAGAAACACAGCCAAGGCTTGCTGTGGAATTGTATGTCCGAGACAGTAGTTCGACAGTACGTCTGCACTCAACATTAGGACAGCACACGTTTTCACGAAGTGCCTCATCAGGAGACACAATGAGTGCAGCCACACTAGATTCTATAGGTGGCATGCTACCAAGTCCCACTGCTTCTGGGTCCTGCATCACAGCCAGTGTGCGGGCTAACTGATCCGGACGAATAGCCTTTGATGAATTTTGCAGTGCAGACACCAACACTGATGTAAAGTCATTGCAGTGAGGCATTGTAAAGGATGCTCTCTGTGCCCGACTTAGAAAAACATTCTCAGAGCCCACTGCTGCTTGGGGGGCGATCCAGATTAATGCGTGCCAGCATTGCTTTTAAAGTTCCTTCCAGTGATGCAACAACTGAAGTTGACCCACCCCATCTCACAGACACGGTCTCACTACCAGAGTGACGCGATTGATCGGCAGGCAAATTTTCCTCAGTACCTGAGGCTGCTGGAGTAACTTCAAAAAGTGAGTCAGAGGCAGCCACTGACATCACATCTATCTCCTGTGCCGTATGCATGATCGGCGATGATTTAGTCCACCCTTTCTCTTGCATCCCCATACTAGGTTGCGCTTTAGTTAGGAGCGGCAATAACAACTGTACCGCAGAAGACAGCTGATCGACCTTGCGTGCTAAATCCGACGATTTAGTCTTCTTACCTTTCTTTTCATTTTGAAATGTTTGTTTCCGCTTACGATCAACGGCAGTAAAACTGGAAGGCAACAAACCTTCCGACCCGGATTCCAGGCCCGCGAGACGCGCGAGTCGTACCGCGAGCGGCATTGTAGAGCATTCCGGACACGGGTCAGACAATACCTCGTTAAGATTATCCATACCAAGACACGCAGGACACTGGTGATGGCCATCCATGATATCCATTGTGTTAGGGCATGTAGAGCACCTAAGCACATCCATAGCAAGTAAAATACTCACCTCAATCCGGAGGGAAAAGCCGTTGATATTCGCACAGTGACGCGCGCGCGCATACACACACAGCGCGCGCTCTCTCTCAAGCCAAGGCAACCAGGGCTTCCGAGTGCGTGTTTACTGAAGCGTTCAAATTTACAGGCATAGCAAATTAAATACTCACCTCAATCCGGAGGGAAAAACCGTTGATATTCGCACAGTGACGCGCGCGCCCGCGCACACACACACACAGTGCGCGCTCTCTCTCAAGCCAAGGCAACCAGGGCTTCCGAGTGCGTGTTTACTAAAGCGTTCAAACTTACAGGCAGCCAGAAGATTGAAGCCTCTCCAAAGCGTTATGCTTATCAATATCACTCGTAAAGTGAAAATCCTAAAATTGATGCGATGACAATGACGAAACAGCTCGTGAATGTCCTGAAGAACTCTTCAGCAACAAGCTGCACAAAATATCGTCTCTTCGATTCAATCAGGCGAGAATGAGAAAGAGAACGATTATGACGTGTTAAGGTGTTTTATAGATGAAGACACGTCATGAGTCACGAGGTGACAACTTTTTTATTCGATTCTCGGTCAAGCGCGAGCACGAGGGATTTTCCACTAGTGCTACAGCACTGCCTCTGGCGGTCTGGAACGATAGGAAATAGAACTTTTGTTTTTTCAGGATTCTTTAAAATAAAAAGTTTTAAAACATTTATTTCAAGAGGAAATCTTTTGTAACAATACAGTAGAACCCCGACTTACGAAACGCTCTACGTACGAAAAGTTCAACATACGATAAAAGATTTCGTTTTTTTCGCCCGAGTAACGACAAAATGATCGAGATGCGAAAAACGAAATCTCGGCCGAGGCGACGATTTCCGAGTTTTGTTTTGTAATTTGCGCAACACTGACCCGGAAACTCGCACCAATCGTCCCGATCTCCCATTGGCTGTCTCCCGGCCAGTGTTGCCAGATTGGACTGAAGATTTCCAGCCCAACTACAGGTTAAAACTCTCCGGAAACCAGCCGGGAACCAACCAATCTGGCAACACTGCTCCCGGCTCTGACGTTAGCTTTCGCTGCAGCATCCTGCTCTCCTATTGGTCAGCATCGCTCTCACCAGCCTCTGCGTAGCGGCGTTCCTCTCCCATTTCATTTCACGATGAAAGTGAAAGAGAAGAAGAGGATGCTCTCCATGGAGACGAAAAGGGAGATAATTGAGAAGTATGACGCTGGGATGTGCTTGTCATACCATACTGAACAAGCATAGCTTTATTATAAAATTAAATGTGGTGTTTTTACAGGGCTTGGAACGGATTAGGCAATTTACATGTAAAAGCCTGACCGACTTACGAAAAGATCGACTTACCAAGCCAACCTCGGAACGAATTAATTTAGTAAGTCGGGGTTCTACTGTACATTTCTTTACTGTCACTTCTGTTTGAAAACGAATACATTGTTGCTGAATAAAAGTATTTATTTCTTAATTTCCCAATAACCATCAGCTAACCATAACTAGGCCAAGTTGTGGCCATTTAGTTCACATTTGGTCATTTGATCGTAAACCCTGAAACCTGTAAAACTGTCTGTCCTAAGACGCACTGGCGACCTTTAAGTTGTTAATCAGTGTTTATGGACTGTAAACATTTGAAACCAACAAACCGCCTGAAATATAATTTTTCTGAAATGAGACATGAACAGGTTTCACATAATACTGGAATCTATATTCTAGAAATTAAAAGCAAAAACAATTTGAGGTGCTTTTATGATTATCGCGATACAGATGGAAAATGAGTGGTAATTTCACAATACAAAGTAATTAAATAATTATAATAAATTGTATAATTTAGATGTTTAAAACAATTTAAATGTTTAAAACAATTTAAATGATTACAAATATCACAATGTAAAATAAAACTATATAAATTCAATATTTTTGTATAACTGAATCAAGTAAATAAAAAAAAGCCATAATGATTGATAACCAACTAACTAATTAATAGTTTTAATTTAATCTCTATGTAAAATATACATTTTACCTTAGAAGTGAAACAATAAATCTATTATAAATGTATTGTACAACGGTTAAAGCAGACTGGATTCTGGATGATAAAAACACTGAGCAGAAGGTCTGCGCGAGAAGAAAACATTAATCCAGCATTTGTAGCAAAACAAAAGAAAAGTAAATCCCCTGAGACTCACAAGCAATTAATTCTGATGTGAAATCTAGGGCATCAGAGAGTCGTGTTAATGTATACTCTATTTCTAATGCACATAAAAGATGAAAGCCAAAGTGTAAACAAGTGGCGTGTGGTTTCCAATTGTACACACATGTTCGCATGAAGGCACACACACTGACGCTCACGCACAGCTTATAAAGAGCACATGCACAGCTGAAAATATAAAACTGTTACACTACTGAGAGACAATTAAACAGGTTGGGGGAAGTAAAGAGGGACATAATGCAGTGATGAACGAAAGTACATAAACCAGCTGAAACGTAAAGCAAAAAAGACACCATGCGTTTAATGAAGTAAACATTTGAGAATGTGTCAGTTTTATGTGCATTTAAACAAGTTTAAAGTAAGGTATATTTTGAGTGGTATGGCTGTGTGTGTGTGTGTGAGAGAGAGTGTGTGTTTGTGTGTGTGCGCATTTTATCCTGGGTATAAGATTAAAGCAAGGCTTTTTTCTTGTACCATCTGGAGCCCTTGTGACAGAAGGATCTGGTGTCCCCCGCACACTCAATGTACACACATGTTCACATAATAGTCATTTTTAAAGGGAAGCTTTACACGCACACAAAAACCCATTCTGTAACAACCACAACAAACCAAGTTTAAAGAACATGAAAGAAGGGGCTGGTGAGACCCTAAATAAAGCATTTTTTATGAGCGATCAAAGACAGACTCACCAAAAAAACACTGCAATGTGTGTAACCATCTAAATTGTTTCCATGACACCTCTAATAGTTTGCTTGGTTAGAAACATATTTTATCTGAATAAAAGAAAAAAGGAAATCGCAATGGCATGTTTATGAGGTTATTTATGATCCCGTGTAGCATGTAATTTAGCATTTATGTGGAGCCCTTGTAAGAGCATTAGAGTAGATTTGCCATGAATCATGTTCACAGTCGAGTGGCCATAATGAATGTAAATAATGTGGTATTCAATAAGCCAGTGAATTATGGATTTAGTCGATTTAATAAATAAATGCTTCTCTAAATTAGGCTCAATCAATTTCTAGCATGAGTTTAACATGATTAGTAACCAACTACAGAAACACTGAGCTGAACTATGATGCATGAAAGCAATGGTACATTAGAGTAATCTAGAGTTTACCACGTGTGCTTCGAACACTGATTCAATATTGACATAATAAACGAAGACAACCAAAACATTACAAAAATAATCAGCATTACAAAATACGACATCATGCAGCTACTGTAAATTAATAACATTGTACATTAATAGGAGATCGCATTTAAACTTTGTAAGAAGCTTTCAGAACATTGTCATACTTTAATGTTTTTTCTTCATGATACTAGTGATTAATCATGAGTATTACTGCGATAAATCTATGCTAAATTGCATTAATGAAGACAATACTAATAAGTGCTTTCCACCCTCATATTTCATATTTTACCCAAAAACCAAAAAGGAAAAACATCAACTATATAATTATATTTTCAATATTGTTTTTTTACTGCATTACATTAAATTGATAAAAAATAATAATAATAATAATAATAATAATAATAATAATACAATAAATAAATAATAATTCAGGAAAATATGCTTGATTGTAATGTACCGGTAAATGTCACCAACCCCCCTCAAGTGCTAAAATAATAATAATTATTAATAATAGTTTTTTTGAGTTACATATACATTACAATATTTTTTTTTTAAGCAAAAGAATTTCAAATATATTTCTCTTCCCGCAACCCTAAGAGGATAAGCGGTATGGAGAAATGGATGGATGTTATATTTCTTTGGATTTTAGGGTGATATATTACCTGGGGCCTGTTTCATAAACTGCTACCATCTTACAAGTTAGTCATCACATCTTTTTTTAAGTCAGTTACAAGAAAAACCTAAAGATTGCCTCTTGACTAACCACTAGTTGGTCATAATAGTACTTAAGACACAGTCCTAACTTAATGGCTGTGTTTATGCAACTGACCCCTGGAAAAATATTTGACCTGCAGTATGAAATTCACGTTTATACATGTTTGAATTCACAGCAAACAGTCTACAACAATACGTAGATCGCCAAGATAACGTGGGTAGATCGCATGGAATTAAAGTAAACGTCAACCCATTTTCAGACTGTTCATAAAACTACAACGCTGACTTCCCTCCGAAAGCGAACTGAGAGGAAGGAACTAAAATCTCAGTTATCCAGACAACAGTCATTTTTTTCACAGCTAACTTCGAAAGGGAAGGCACTCTCCAAAGTACAGAGTTGTTTTGTGCAATATGGGTTAATGTAGTTATGCAAGCTACATCAACAAATATTGTGCATATAATGAACTCTTAATACATTAATAAATAAATATATGTCGGTCATTTTATAAGTAGCTCACAAGCCAAAAATGTGTGGGCACCCCTGGTCTACAAGATGAAACGATCAGATATAGAAAACTCATTAACATCTTGATGAAGTTTGTGTGCTTGAAAATAGACAGAATGCATCTCTCTGCCTCACAAGAAAATTGCACAGGTCACAAAACTGATGATTACATGAATACATGTGAACTAAAGTTCACGTTACAAACAAACACGATAAGGAAATTTGAAAAAAATACCTGATCTGATATTGGTTTTCCGGTGTGAATGCGTTTCTGTTTCTCTCACATTCCTAAGAGGTTTCTCCATCTTAAATCTCACAGTAATACGCCAAGCATCAGGGAAATGACCTCTACTTTACAAGTGCGCTTATGGTTTACAAGCGTCACCCAAAACAAGCATCAGCTATTCTTCTTCCTGTGGCTTTCTTTCTCTCTTACTGGTCACAAAACCGGTTTCACAGCAAATGCAAGAAGCCGCCAGACACAAAACATAGGCACTATAAACATTAGCTTAAATGATTCATGATGCTGCCGATACCTTCTATTCTGCACAGTTTTGTAGGCAATCAAACAAACAGTATGTCTGCATGTACAGTACATGAATTTGCTCTCTGCTAGTGACCAGAGAATAATTACATGAGTCATTAAAAGCTGCTGAGTGAGGGATCAATGAGAAGGACATCCACTTTCCAGCTTTCCTCTCCTTCTCTCTCTCTCATGTATGCATATGTACACATTTAAGATTCTGTAAAAACGTATGGGCCTTAAAAAAAAATTATAACAGGAAATTGAAACTATATACACATACACATTATGGTTGGTTTAAATGACAATCAGGAAATCACTCATAATCTTAGACTTTTTCTGCATGTTGGCTATAAATATTTTAACCGTAAAGAACAATTATTTTATGTCATCCAAGAGAACGTGCAGTTCTTATTTTAGAACTTGCCGTTCAGTATTTATACATTAGTATTGTACAGGAAATGTGAGTGCTTACCTGTGCTAAAGATATTACTATGCAACAGTGTGGTGCTGTGGTTGCCATGGTCTTGCTAAGGTGTTCTGACTGTTTTTAGAGTATTTTAAGTGGATTCTTAGTGTCAAATCCTATTACTTTTACTTCCTAACATGGCTACAAATGTAAGACTATGGAAGATTTTTATCGTTTGATCACCTCCCAGACAAAAAAATGAAGGTCAACACACCTTTCATAAATAAATAAACTGCTCAATTTGAAGTATCATTAATGTTTGTAGTCCAAATGATGCTGGAGCCAACGTTTAGTACTTAAATAATTAAAAACTATGAGAATAAATTAATTTGTGGATATTTTTTAAATGATTTCATAATAGTATGTAATATTATTTAAACAAATATTAAACTAATATGATTCTGTGGTGCTTTTTTTGGAGCTTGTTTTATGTCATTTTCCTGCAGTTCTGCTTTTCGCTTCTTCTTGCCTGTGTGCATGATTAACTTCACAACTGAAAGCAGTCACATGTTTAACAGTGAGAAGCAGATAATAATAAACCAACATCTCTGTGCACCCTTTCTCGGTATGAGACAGTGTGGGTGTCAGTGAGTGAGGTCATCAACCCATCTCTCGCTCAAGACAGCATAGAGGGCGATACAAACATTAGGTGAGAAAAATGACAACCAGAAATGCATTACTATCTCAATAGTTTCTTCTACACAGAAATAAGATTAGAAAGAGAAATTGGGACTTTGGTGAAAACTGGACAAACGGTCTAGGAGGAATTAGAAAAAGTAGGTTTTTAAAGAAAAATTGACCAAAAATGGCAAAATTACTATGTCTTCGGTATGACCCAATGAATATTTTAAATAATTAACTAGTTTAATCAAAAGTTATTTGCACTTTTGGAAATTTCATTTTAGCTTTTGATCACAAGGTGGCGCTGCCCCAAAGCCTTTTGAGCACTTTCAGGGCGAATGCAAATGTGTTCATAAAATATAGCATTTTACAACTAAATTCAATATTGACATAATAAACAAAGACAACCAAAACATTACAAAAATAATCAGTTTCTACCAAAATACGACGATGCAGCTACTGTAAATTAATAACATTGTACATTAATAGGAGATATAAATACGCATATAAACTTTGTAAGAAGCTTTCAGAACATTGTCATACTTTAATGTTTTTTCTTCATGATACTGGTGATTAATCATGAGTATTACTGCAATAAATCTATGCTAAATTGCATTAATGAAGACAATACTAATACGTGCTTACCACCCTCCAACACCAAAATGTCCAACATGGGAAAATTGAGTATCTAATGACTCGGTATGCTGCAACAAATCTAAAGAGACCAGCCAAACTGTTCAATAGTTATAAGCAAACAGAGCAATTTTTATATTTCCTGACCACCAAGTGGCCCTGCGCCAAAACTGTGCATTACACACTCTATAAGTTTGGTCAGAATTCGCAAAAGCCTTGTCGAGATAGAGCATGCCAAAATGGACATGAGGCTATTTGTCGAATTTGAATTAATTGAACTTTTTTTTTCCCGGCATGGTCTAAAGATGACCTGGTTAAACTATTTTAGTTAGAAAAAGTAGGTTTTTCGATGCATATGGTTGAAAAGTTCAAAAGTTATTAGTATAAATGTGAGTGCAACATTGGACAGTTGGTGGCGCTAGAGGGATTGAGTTAGACTCCAAATCTGCTATGGTGACAGTTAAGACTGTCCTCTATCTGTGCCAAGTTTCATAACTTAACATAACTTAACATAGCCAATTTGATAACTTTTCATAACCCACAAGCGGTTCTACGGGCTGCCACAGATTCAAGAGCAGAAGAAGAAGAAGAAGAAGAAGAACGGCAGAGGATACAATAGGTGCCCACACACCATTGGTTCCTGGCCTCTAATAAGAGCCTTGATTGTGTATAAGAAACAAAATGATGTATATTATTCCAAACTTTCAACCGGTAGTGCAATAGCAAATATTTACTCTTTTTATATCTGTATTATAGGTTAAACAACAGAGACTTGAACCACAGTGCTAAAGCAGTCTTAGCCATCTGTGATGGATATGCAAACAACATATTTGTTATTTAGCACGTTAATGAGTCTTAACACTCACTTGATCGCATCAAGAGATACTTTCTGGTTAATCTGATAGCTGTGTGGCATTTGCTGGCAGCTAAACACTGGTCACACACCTATCTCTCGCTCGCACGCACACACAAACACACACACATACAGAGATCTCCACCTGCTTCCATGGAGCACCCTGACCTGTTTCCACATCCATCTGTTTCTGCATCTGTGTCTGTGTATCTGATTGACCCCGGGAATGCTCATCATTGACTCTAGCGCACACACACACACACACACACACAAAGCAGTTTAAATATGTTTTTTTTTTACTTTAGGTTTTACACAAAAGCATCGTTCACATCCACCCACGTACACAGACACACACTGCTGCTTCAGTGTCTGCAGAATTAAAAATGCATCTTCCTAGATAAAAATATCACAGATAAACATGCTTTCATGTTCTAAACAGAAAATGTTTCTGTTCTAGACTAGTTGAAAGACTAAACCGTACAGTCTGCTGCAGTAAACCTGAAGAGCTTCAAGAGCCACAGCCCTTCTCAACTGTGGTCAGCTGTGTGTGGACGCAAAAGAGACAGCACTGACCTGATGCGAGTCTTCGTTGATTTCGAGATGGCAGAAGTGTGTGTGCAAAAGAGATTTCCACTTCAGCCCAAAGGAACGGGGCCGTCGTCCTTATTCAGAGAATCATATCAGACTGAGCAGCCCTCTCATGAACCCTCCCTCTCTAGCTGTGCTGGCACACACACACACTGCATCCTCCATCCTTCCTCTCGGCCTCTCTCTCTCTCTCGCTACACTTGCTTTACCCCTCCTCCTTTTTCTTTCCTCCCTCACTTGCTTCCCCTCCACACTGTGTTTTCCGCTCAGCCTCTGTTTTTTTCTCCACAGAGGATAATCACATTCCAGAGGAGGGACGGCATATGGCAGGGAAACGCCACGCGTTCTTGTCTGTCCGTCTTTATGTGCCAATGTGTGTGTGTTGCATGGACAATTACCCCTATTGTGTTGCTGGAGGGGTGGGCCAACAAACAGGGGGAGGGGGTTTGAGATAAAGGGGTGGGGTAAGAATTGGGAGGAAAAACTAGAGGAATATTGATGAGTGGGTATGATATTTGGAGAATGCCAGCTCTCCTCCCCTGATTGGTTGGGTCGTCTGAGTCCATGTATCGTTATAATTCAGTGGAGGGGTGAAAATAAGGCTGATTCTATTGGAGGGCACACACCGGTCATATGACGAAAGAACCGGGCCACATGGTAGACAACAGATGAATACAGATGAGTCAGTGATTTGTGGGGGAAGGGGGCACTGTAACCACCTACAATTTTCTCACACTTTTGGATGATGAAACAAAACCATTAAGGGCAGTGGTTCTCAACCTTTTTACTCAAAAGGCCCCCTTTCTCTCTTAATATTACAAAAGTATTGCAATGCTGCAAACACTGCAAACATTTAACAATTTCCACAAGACTATTAAGTAGCACAACCATTTTCAAAATGTCTAAAATGTTTATTGAGCAGCAAATCAGCATATTAGAATTATTTCTATATTTTATATGTGACACTGAAGACTTTACTTTACATCACAGGAATAAATAACATTTTAAAATAGAATATTACAGTTTTTACAGTATTTATGATCAAATAAAATGCAGTCTTGGTAAGCATTAGAGACTTAATATTGTTTATTAATATATTTATATTAAGAACTTTGTACCAACCCTAAACTTTTAAATAGTTGTGTATATGGCGTTTAGAATCAAAATATTGTATCAATCAATATATATATAGAATATTAAAGAATATTTAAGTACAGTAAAAAAGCCAGGCACATAATTTACAAAGGGCCTCTTATGTTAAAAATAAGAGTCCATGGGAATTAGTCGTTTACTTCCTGTTTTTTACAGCGTACAGAGAACAGCTTATTTAAACAAGTATTAAAAAAATACAGGAAGCTGAATTTAGCCTTTAAAAAGTGGTTGCTTGTTCATTTTAAGATTTTCACTTCTCATTTACATGGTTTTTAAACATGCTTTATTTATTTTGGTGTTTGATTACAGAGATCCATTAAAAGCAAGGCTGACAGCGGCATACTGCATTCCAGACATGCCTTCCAATGTAAAAGCACACTGTACCACAGTTCTTTATCCGGGGAGGAAGGAGGTGGGAACCGGCGAACATTAAACAAACTTTTATTATGAAATAAAACAAATAGAAAATAAAAGTAATGGCGGCAGCCCCTCATGGATGACTGCAGCCCACACGAACCCAAAACACAACATAAATTCAGGCCTGGTCCTCTCTCGTCCTTCACTGTCATCGCTCCTCCTTTTATGTCGCTCCTCAATAAAATACGAGACCGGTGACTCAAAGGTGATGCTCATTACCAATCACGCCACTGGCTCTCATGACGCTCTCAGGTCCCTCGCCCCGCCTTGCTCGCCACACACAATCACACTTCAATGCTTAATAAACCTCCTAATCATTTCTGTCATATGCCTCGGTTTGATGACCCTAGTGTTAATTCAACCAGTCAGGTTAAACATCCCTGACATCTTCTGAGTCACACTTCTTGTAGTCTCTTTCTGTTTTCACTCACTCATCTGAGTTCTCACTCCTCACACGCAAATACACACCATTATTTCTTGCCCTTTGACAACTACACTTCATTAAGGTCACATCACAGCAACAGATACACATAACAAAACACGTTTCCCATCTCCCCCACATCCATAGTCTAAGCTCCTCCCTCATGTTCAGTCCTCACCTCCCTCTTCATGAGCCAGGTCTTTTACACTGACATAATAACCTATAGATGCTTTTGAATGATCTGTTGACACTGCTGTTATAGTCGACAGGATTTAGTCACTGAGTGTACCAATTAATCAAGCCTAAAAAAAAAAATCCATAATCTAGTAAGAAAAATCAGAACAAATATGATTTTTTTTAATACAGTGGTACCTCGAGATACGAAATTAATCCGTTCCGAGGCGGCCTTCGTATAATGGGTTTTTCGTATCTTGGAACACATTTTACATGTAAAATGGCTAATCCGTTCCAAGCCCTCCAAAAACACCCCATTAAATTTAATAATAAAGCTAAATTGACCTATAAACAATGAAATAACGTAAAATGTCGAAGCTTACCATTCGAGTGAGGCTATCTCCGAAAGTGGCGGCAGAGGAGGAGGAGGACAAACGGCAGATAACGTACGTACACTTAACTTTACGAAAACACATAAAAAATTTAAAGTTTGGGGTGCGGAGTGGCTGAGCTAAAGCACGCCAGCACGTACGTATAGAAGATGCATGATGGGAGGGATGCTGTCCAATTAGAGAGAAGGATCTCATGGCTTGGCTAGCATCAGGAACCAATGGGAGAGCAGGAGGATGGTGGCGAGTCTACTATAACTAAGGTGGCGGCGTGCGGCGCGAGTTTCAAAATTGTTATGGGGCGAATCTCGGACTTTCAGAAACCTTTCGTATCTTGAAAACTTTTCAAGCAGTAAAAATTTTCGTCTTTGCTTTCGTAACTTGGATTTTTCGTAAGTTGAGCCTTTCGTATCTTGAGGTACTACTGTATATCCATTATATGGATCTATCTGTCCATTCATCCATCCATGTATCTATTTATCCATCCATAATGCATCTATCTGTCCATCCATCCATCCATCCATCCATTCTAATGTATCCATGTATCTATCTATAGTCTGGTATACAAATTGTGAAATTTAAAATGTTAGGTACACAAAGCAAAATGCTTATCTAAATAAAAGCCAGGTCAAGAATTTTAAAGAGAAAAAAGTCTTCAGGTTTTTTTATTTAGTTTTTTCTTCTCCACCTGGATGAATCTGGCAGGACATGCTAATTTAACTGAACAAGATTGACAAATGAAATACTGAAGGTTTGGTCTTTCTCTAGATAAAAACTGACGATATGAAACAAAGTTTTAATAAAAAGTGATGTTAAGGTCATATGATAAAGTATATATCCGTTACACTTAAACATTTGGCAGAGGCTTTTATCTCCAGCAACTTACAATGCATTCTAATCAGTTCTTGCTGATTAGCGCATTTGCCAAACTCTATTTATTTTTTTTAATACCCATACCATAAATCTGCTGTATCGCAAATATTACTACTAATAATCATATAAAAGCTCCTGAAAATTCATTAGTATTATGGATGAAATGAACATGTGAGATACACACACACACACACAAAACTTTAATATCACTAAATCTGTAAACTGTGCTACTGATTGTACGAGAGCAGGTGTGGGTGTTTGTGTTCTTAAAATGGATTATTATTATTGAAGAAAAAAAGACCTTCCTTATTATAAATTCACAGAACAATCAAAATACCATCCCAGCATGCATAACAACACAAACACGCTTCAGATTTCCTGTCAGACAGCTTTGTGCGTCTGCACGCGAGTCACGAAAACAGACAAAAAAATGTTCCTCATTGTTGTCCGACTTGGTTCAGTTAATATCAAATGTGAAAGAGAAACAGAGTCGATACTCGCCATGTAGCCATTTTCCTCTTTATTTTAAAAGATGTAATACACAAACACAACATGCTATCTCTCTCTTTCGTCAATTATTTTGGGCACTGTGTCTTGTGAAGCATTTTTTATAATGACTACGGTAATTGAACAGCGAGCGTGTGAGTGAGTGAGGAGTGAGTTATTGCAGACTTCCGATGATTCTCAAAGCACCCATGATTGCCATCTGCTGGACAATCAGACAAATTTCATTTATTTATTTTTTCCTTTGTTAAATTATCAATATGATACTGTAAATAAGTATGTTTAAGAATAAATAAATAAATAATAGTTAAAAAATTCCAATGCAAATAAAGGTTAAAATTTAAGTGAATAAGTGAAAGAATAAATATACAAAGAAAAAAGTGAATGAATAAATGAAAATAAATGAATAAAAAAAAAAAATTCCACATGCATATTGTGCTTCAGTACAAATGTAATTGCCAAAACCAGACTAGACACAGAAAAAGTGAATGGAGGGAAGGAAATGTACATGGAGGGAAGGTGGTGATGTCCTCAAATGGTTAAGAAACTACAAAGGGAAAAATAATTGGAAAGAGGGAGTGCGCACATTTAAAAAGAATATGATTCAGGTGCATGAGCACATCTAACAGGTTTCTCAAAAGCAGAGAACAGATATTGGAACAGCCAAATATCACATTTGAACACCTGTCAACACTCCTCTTTTCCTGGGATTCTCCCGTATTTCACACTCACCTCCCAACGCAATCCTATTTAGTCATTTCTTCCAGGAAACCAATATAATTTGTATGGCACAAACCTTGTTATATGAATGATCACATCAATATATTATTCTAAGGTTGTCCAGTTGAAACGTATCCTACAAATTTCAACCCATTTCTGACCTCAACCTGGCAACCTACAACCCAGTTGTGCGGTTGATTTTTCCACAAGTAGTAGATCCTGGGACTTTCAGGAATACACATACATATATGCACAAATTTACAGCTGGACGGAAGGATTTAATTTCATATCTCGAAGCAATATCGACAACTGACCACATTCGATTCAAAGCAAAAAAGAATTTGAAAGAAGTAATAAGAAGAGAGTTTGTCATTGTACTGTTTTGTTGTTGTGGTTTCCCATTAAGAATAATAAATGAACCCACCATTCAAGCAATTGCCGCAAATTTGAAAGTAAAATGCAAGCAATAAGGATCATAGCCGATAATACATGACAGATTTGATAACTATGTTTCCATTCGCCCTCTCAGAGTCAGACTGCTGGCTTCTGAATATCAGTATCCTTAAAAACAGCATCACATACATAATTCACCCACTATAGTGCTAAAATGTACCCAATTTTTCATATTAAGAAGGAAATACACCAGGATAACCTGGCTTCTCAACATATTGGGATGGTTTACAACAGATCTGTGACAAAGAACAACTGTGATTTCAAACTGCGCCTTTAGTAAACAGCAGTTTTAAGAAGAAAATGCTCAGCAATGTTGTTGACTTGTGAATTTGCACACGGTTTGCCTTAAAGCATATTAAAAACACCACACAGACATATAAGCAACATTAAAAACTAGATTTTCCCCACAGGGGGTCTTTAATGGCATCTCTTGTCTCGTGAAGCATTGCTGATTCTGCTGTGTGTTCAAGTGTTCTGAAGGGAGTGTGGCTTTGGAGAGCACTGCAAAGGGAGGGCTTATGATTGCTCACCTCTATGAAATTGCCAACCCTATCCTTAAGGAACATGTTGATGAGATATCTCAAGATCTGTTGGATAGTATACTCTCATCTCATCCCAAAAATTGATGGTATTTGCTTTCTTAATACACATTCCATTCTCAAATCAGAACATGTTATTTTAATGAATACATTGTAGCACTTTGTAATTTTTATTCATTTAGCACAGGGGTCGGCAACCCCGGCTCTTTCACCCCTGTGCTGCGGCTCTTTTATCCCCTGCATGTAACTTGTAGCAGCAGTCCCGCTATCCGCGCTCGGTGCGCTATCGCTCCGCCCACGGAAGAAAGGAGTGTCGCGCCGCATGAGTCTATCGCTCCGCCTACGGAAGACGCGCTGCGCGCCGCATGAGTGCCGCTCCGCCCACGGAAGATGTACATATGGCTCTTTCAACATTAAAGGTTGCCGACCCCTGATTTAGCAGATGCTTTTATCCAAATCTTGTTTGGATCTTGTTTCTAAAAGGTATATTATTTTAGGTTTCAAAATGACCTAAACTCTTTCCATAGATGTTCGATGGGATTCGGGTCAGGGCTCATAGAAGGCCACTTCAGAACTGTCTAGTGTTTATTCTTGGGTGCTTTTAGCTATATTTTTGAGCCAAAGATAGAGTTTCCTGACGCTTGGCAGTACATTTTGCTCCAGAATGCCTTGAAAGTGTTGAAAATGTATTGTGCCCTGCACAGATTCAAGGCACCTTAGCCAGCTGCAGCAATATAGCCCCAAAACATAACCATGCTGGCTCCACGTTTCACAGTAGGAACAGTGTTCTTTTCTTTGAAAGCTTAATTTCTCCATCTGCGAACATAGAACTGATGAGCCTTGCCAAAAATCTCTAGTTTTATCTCATCTCTCCAGATACAAGCATTGTCGCTTGTCAATATGCATTTTATCAAATTTCAGTCTGGCTTTTTTAAATGTTTTTCTTTCAACACTCCTAGGTCTTTTTCCATACAGCCCACAACCTTGACCTTGAACGCTGACCTTAAAGTTCAGCTTTTATCTTTTTGGAAGTTTTCCTTGGCTCTTTGTCTACCATTCGCACTACCCTTCTGCTCAATCTGAGGTCAATTTTCCTCTTGCGGCCGCATCCAGAGAGGTTGGCTACGGTCTCATGGACTTGTAATTCTTAACAATATTTGCAACTGTAGTCACAGGAACATCAAGCTGCTTGGAGATGGTCTTATAGCCTTCACGTTTAACATGCATGTAAATTATTTTTACACAACTCTCTCCTCTCCTTTGCTTTCTCTGGATGTCACCAAGCTCTGGTACTTTTAACCTCTTCACTTTCTTACCTTCTGTCTTTGTTAACGTTCTCAAATCTCCTCAACAAATTGAGATAGAGATAAAGATAGAGAGCACATTTCAATTACACATTTTTTAAAGTAACATTTTGTGGGCTGATTCTGTCTGTTTTTTTTTGGTCCAAGCTCTTTCTGTGATAACCGGTTTCATGGTGAATCTCTCTTTTTTTTTAACCAAGCTGGTAAACTTCTCCAGTTAACTTACACAATGTCCTCAAATTCTTTCTTTTAATGCATTATTTTAAAGGGATAGTTCATTCAAAAAATAAACATTCTACTATACATTTACCCTCATGTAATTCAAATCTGTATGACTTTCTTTAATCAACAGAAATACAGCGTTTGTCTATACAATGAAAGTCACATTTTTTTTTGGGGGGTGAACTGTCCCTTTAACATTGATACCAACTCATGAACAGTTACTGAAACACAACATTACCTTTGGATGGCCAAAACCAATACTTTTGACGATGCTTCATTTTTCTCAATCCATTCCCCATGATCTGTTGTTTTGTGATTCTATGGATGCAGCTTTCATAAACGGATTCATTTTTAGATCTCAACTGGGTAAGAGTCAGAGTTCTATCAGCAGCCTCCATTCCCTGAAAACCAACCACTGTTTTCTTTCCCAGAGTCACAGGAAAACGTCTCATGGCTGGCGTGTTGGAGCTCATTACAGCGAGAACTGTTGGGTCACCTACCGGAGGCCGTGCGGTGGAGGAGAGCTTTCCTGAGACCAGAGCCCAAACAATCCATCACTGTCCATCAGCGAGACTCCAGCACACAGAGAAAATGAGATTAAGAGAACGATGGAAGTGAAGGGAAGAATCCAGGGGTTCCACAAAAGGAGTGAAGAGAAAGCAGGGGGAGAAAGTGAAGCCCAGCTTCCTGTAGATGAAGAATGTACAAAAATAGCAACTGTATCACCGGTTCCTCTATCATTCCCTCGTGCACACCTCAAAAAAAAAAAAAAAGCAGTCCGGTTTACAAAAAAAAAAATCAAGCTCTTAAAGATCCAAACAATCCAAAAATGGCCGATGAAGGAAGAGAGGGATTTTCAAATGTTTACCTAAAAACTTAAGATTCCAAGTTTTTAATGTTTCTTCATTTATTGATGTCGATTGGAAAAATTGCAGAAATTGCCATTCAATCTGGAGTCCAGCAAGATGTGGTTGAAAGATGCTACAGGTAAAAAAGGCTTCAAAAATGAATCTGTCCTAGGCATGACGTTCGAGCTACAGGATTGCCCCATTCCTCCAGCCCGAGGGGAGTAACTCCAGACAAAAGTCAGGAAACTCCAAGTTGATCAAGAGGAAGGGGCATGGGCAGAACTGCCCCGGGTGGAGGGGTGGGGTACATGCAAGCCTTAACTTCTATTCTTATCACTGCTACACTAATTCTCATAGGTAAACAGAGCAGAGATCTGACCTGGGTGAGCCTTGAGTCAACTAATGGGGAAATCAATCATCTAGAGAGTCTTAAAATCTCTGTAGTCATTAAGACATGAAAAAAAACAGGAAGTTCCTTTATCCTACATCCTTTACAGCACGCCAATGTTCCTGGTTTCCTATCAGCAGACATAGACTACCTTTTTAACCTGATTACCAAACTACTTTATGATATGAGTAATACAAGACCTTGCAACACCCCGTCTGCTGTGCATTGTGTTCTTCACAATGGGCAAGAACGGAATTCACCCTCCCATCATCAGAAACTGACAGGAAGTGTGTCATTTTGATTGACCTTAAAGGACTTTCCCATGTAAAACATAAACACCCCATGCTGCCACCCCCCCAAAAAAGTGTAACACAATAAATAATAATGTAATGAACCCTCATTTACATGAGGGGAAAAAGAGAGACATTTCAAATTATCTTTATGAAAACTAAAAGCACCGAGTGATCCTGTCTACAATACAGTAAATGTGTTTTTAAAGTTTTTGGAAAAAATATCTTGCATTTATTTGATTAAAAAAAACATTATAAAAGGAATGTTGTTAGAATTTGTTCTAGTGCATATATATTTTCAGGTTTTTGATAAATAGAAAGTTCAAAAGAACAGCAGCTATTTGAAGATTTTTTTTTTTGTAATATTAAAAAATGTCTTTACTGTAACTATAAAATGTCCTAAACTCACATACACACAAACACAAACACACACACACTTTTAGGAAATATTTACAGGAACAACATAGGTCCTGACTAACAAACATTAGTCATACAAACATTAGAAGTATTTGTATTTTTTTGTATTATATTGCCACCTGCTGGATGTTTCTACATGCCTTTAAAAAGCTCAGTAGAGTAACATCCCTGATTATTAATGTCAATTCATAGCTGAGATTACGGTACATTTTAGTCTAGATCTCAGTGTTAAAGCTGAAACAATTAACCATTTCCTGTGGCTGGCCCACCTCATCCTTAAATATTTACTGGAGGATAATGGAGGGTGTGTATGAGTTACATAAGTCGATAAGTTATTATTAGACCCTCTCTATCACATCACAAATTACAATCCTGCTATGCCAGAATATATGTATAATAGTTCAAAAATAGATTATCTGCTGCAAGCATACATGTATTTTTTGACCGATTCAGAGAATTATCTTGATTTTTCTGTTGACTTTAAAATCTCAATTGCTGAAAAGCATCAATAAAAAGTGTTAAACTAAAACTATACACTTCGTCTTTAAGGTGGCGGATGAATAGCAGTCACAACACGTGGAATGTTTGACAGTACAAGCATTAGAAATGTATTGAAAAAAAATCTGCACAATATTAAAACGTGACATACAAAAACTACAATAATAAACATATCTAAAGAGAAGACCATAAAATATTGGTCAAACTGATTATCGGTCTGATCAGCTCTGATATATTATAAATTGTACTGAATGGTTTGGTAATGTTGGACATATTGCATTTCATTTTGTATCGTTTCACAAGTTGGAAGATAATTGACTGTTCATTGAATGTTAATGAGCAAAGAAAAATCCAACTTCTAACTATTCAACTCCTAAAGACATCAACAACAATGTAACTCCACTGTGAGCTCCTCATGCTCATTCCAATTCACTGGGCAGTCAAGCTAACAAGCACAGAAAGTGGAACTTTACCAAACGAACAAATGAGACTCACTGCAGCCTCTTGAATAAGATACAGTACCAAGAGTTCTCTGGACTGACAATCGTGAATAGCTGGCCTTGAGAATAACGCTGCATTATAGAGATAATCACATATCCTTTTGCATAACCTAAAATGGTAATATATATAAATAGAACCTTAGAATTTAATTCACATGCAACAATATCCAAAAGATCAGAATGTTTTGCTGTTGTTAAAAGGCAAAATATGCATTGGCATTCATCCAGTCACCGTCACTGGACCCTGTTGCACCAATTGCCTGTGCCATGCAGAGTAGTTTTGACAGTAGGCTGTTATCCGTTTAAACACAGACTGACTCCATTTAGTTTTTTTGCACATTCCTTGACCTTAAGCTACAGAATTATACAGGCTGGTTCATATAATCAAGAGATGAGACATGTCACTATTGCACACACTATAACGTAACCCGTTGGGACTTGTTCACACTCATATTTCCTGAGCTTTCAGTACAAACAGGGCTTTCTTCCAAAGAGGAAAATGGAGTCTGGCATGTATTCCCCAAATCTCTTGTGTGCAGTCAGAGATTAAGGCAAACTATGATGATGAATTTGAGCCTGAAAAGATTGTATGAGCTGGTTTGATATTAAATCTAACTATAATAAAAATACCTGATCTGTTACAGGTTATTAAATTGTATTTATTTGTTTTTGATAGTATATTTAGGCCTTTTATATTGATCTTGCCTCATACCATTTCCCAAAAGAGTCTACAGAAACTTTATACATTTCTTTGTATTTTATATATTTCTATATACTTTAACTTATATATATATATATATATATATACACACACACACACACACACACACGTATGTGTGTATATACACACACACAAACAAATTCAGAATATCATATATTTTCGAATATTTAATAATAATAATAATATTAATAATTAATTCATATTAGTCAAACATACTGTGGGTTCAAATACACACAAATATTTTGCAAGTAAAAACATGTTGGGCTGACAATTATTTCAACTTACAGTAGGCAAGTACAGTAATAGTTACTCTTTATATCACTTTTTGGGTCAAAACGCCCACTTTAAAAACATAACCAGTGGGTCTAGACGTGTGTCGTTGTCACACGGTGACATTTCTAATCATATTTGCAAGCTGGCAGAATATTTCCACAGATGACCGATGCCATGACAACATATATAGCAGTTTCCCTGATGTCTCAAATGTCTGCAGTGTATTAGACGTGCGACCAGAGAAGGATAAGCCCATAAACGGACTATCCGCTCACACCTGACCGCTACACTCACCTGAGGACTCCGGACATTCCTCCGCCGACCCTCCCGTCTTCTTCGGCTTAGACTTTCTCCTGATAGCGTTTCTCCTCAATTCACTCATGTTTTCGTTAGTTCGTTCCAACATTTGAAAACACTTGTTTCACAAACTGAATCATTTGTACATAAACACACAGCATTTCAGCGAAGCCTTCGTCTAAATAAGCGTCTGCAAGTGTAAACGCTCTCTAGTGTTACGAAAAAGTAAGGCGAAACGCTTCCTTTTAGGTTTTTTACTCAGATTCTTTGGCTCCCTAAGGAGTGCACTGCACGAGTCAATCATTATCGCTTTATCAGCCCATATCACCTCCCTCTAGCAGCTCTGATAACACGATTGGTTCCGTCATTTCCTCTGTGTTCTGATCTTCAACTGTTTATTTGGACTTACCGACCTTAAAACATTAGTTTATGGGGATTTGATTAAGGAGTCGAGTCTTTTGAATCTGTTTACGTAAACGCGAAATTTGACTCACTGCTAGGGGATTCTCTAAATTGAAGAATAACTAGCCCAAAACAAAACAACAAACAAACAAAAACTGTTGGCTATCAAGGATAAAAGGCTAACACTACATTAAAAAAATAAATAAAAATCACGTAAGTTAAGTAGCCATTTTCGGAAAAGAAAAAAACGGTTTGATTCGTCTCAGTGAGTCGAATCTTTTGAACCTGTTCACCGAACTCTTGTGCAGTTTAAAGTATAAGGTGAACGGGGTTGTAAAAAAAAAGAAGAAAAACCTAAAAAAAATTGTCAATACACTTAATTGGAGTAATAGTTACTAGTAATAGTGCTCAATAGTTTTTAAACAGTTTTATAAAATCAGTAATTCAAACAATATGTGAATATATGTTTTCCCAGTACAGCTTCTCGTAACATATTCCTAAAAATAAATCATAAAAGACGATATTAGAGTGGGTGTTTAATATGGGAATTTATTTTCTCAGTCCTCTAGACTAGATTTAAAGTGCAAACACAAATATGAGCTGTGATATACATTACTACAGTATGCACAAAAAACGTTCACACACATTGTCTCATGTAAATAGGACAGGACTCGGAGTTGTTTTAAAATTTTATTTCTCACAAAAAACTTGTGTCTTATGACTGTATACACATAAAAATATCTTGCGGCAAATCATGCTTGCACCAGTCCACACCATGTGACATTGTGGGTGTTATATTCACTATATTTCACTTCAGAGCCGGAAAATCTACCACAATGTGTTGTTAATAAAACTGAAACTACTCTTGCCTTATTGGAAATGCTCAAAAGAAATGAATATTGTCTAAAACACCAAATGAATGGGTTAGACTGAACAGAAACTGAGAACTGGGAGCTAAAAGAGATTGTGAATGAGACCATTTATCTAATATCCTTCTTTGTATGTCATTACATAGACTAAGCTTTGTTTTAGTTCCATAATGGAGATAGTTATGCTTTGAAAAGCTGCTGATTGTACTCATCTAGACACGTTAATAACTTTTCAGTCAGTCAATGAGACTGAAAATGTGTTTTTGTGGTTTACTGCTATATAAAAACAATGACATCTGATATCTCTCCATGTCCTGCTGGTAAAAATCACGGTGTGATTTGGAGGACAGGTGACCAAATTATATAAAATGATCCTGTGCCTGTTCCACAATGCATAGATAAATATATTTGTGCTTTATATAAGGTAAAGGTTAGATGTAAATTAAAGAGAAGTAAAACCGAGAAAGGAGAAGATATGTAGAGTGAATATGGGATACAGTAAATAGGCCTTGTATGCTGTATTTGGAGCAGATTGGAGAGTAATAAACCCACTTCATGTTCAAATTTAGCTCTGCATTGGGATCAAGCCCCACTTAAGCAATAATGCCACTTCCTCAAACATGATTTTTGCCCATCAGGTCCTACTAGGCCTACATGTCCAACTCAATCCTCAAAGACTTAACTGACATCACTTCAGCAATAGAATAAAAACAATTATGGTATAAAATATAATCTTTATGCATACGCAGAGCAAAAATTGTTAAAAAAGGACAAAGAAACAAATGTGCAATTACGTTAAAGAAGCGGAGGTTTGCAAAACTCAATTGTATTATCACTGTAATGCAAACAGGAGCTTGAATGTCAAAAATAAAAAATCACTCAAATATATACTCATATCATTTCATTTTTTTCCTACTTGTTGAAATGTCTCAATTGTCAATTTAACCAGCATCACCTACATTCAACCATTCAATCATCTCTTGCTATTATGTCACACTTTTTTTGTGCATCTAAAGGTTTAATATTAGCTCAGACTGATAATGGCCATGCATACTGTAATTTACTCCTGGGTTGATGTAATTAATACTCTATATTTATGGTTTAAAAGCAACATATCCGTGTCCAAAACTATATTCATATCCAAATAATCAGACATACCACACATAATATTTAAAAATAAACAAACAAAAACAAAAATAAATAAATAAATAATAAATAGATAAATAAGTGCATCAATTCATTTCTGTTTGCTCTCATCTCAGTCGGCATGATAATTAGTACTTTCACAATAAGCATCATTGAATAATTAATCTCAGCGATTGGGAAAGAAACTAGGGCGGCTCCTCCGAGACCATCACCAGTCGCACATGGCGAGGGGCATCTGATTGGCTGGAGGTCATGACTGACTGATGTGCCCCGCCCCCTTCAACCGTCTCTGTAAGGATAGGCCACTGAGAGTTCATTGACAAGAGACTAAGGGCCAAAAAGATGAGAATGATAGGCCAGACAGAAAGGGTCGCATGGAAGTCTGAAGTCGGCCGCAGGAATCTGGTCCTCTTGAGGAGCTAACAACACATTAGGACTACCAAGAGACAAACGGCACAGCCAGAAGAGAGAAAAAAGAAAAAACAGAGACCATAAGTTGGTGTAAAGATGAAATCGCCATATCCTGTTCCCTATTAAACTGGAGGAATTGCTATAAAAAAAGAATCAGGTAAATAATTCAACAGCTCTGACATGAACATTAACTCACTTTTGATGGACACACAAGGGCACGTGCAAAAGCTAGTAGCTTTTAAGCAGGCAAAGAGGTTTGGGAAGAAAGGAATGTTGTACGGTGATGAGAGGGTGATGAAAGGCCATTTACATTTTTTGTCTGCATACACTACCGGTCAAAAGCTTTTAAAATAATTAAGATGTTTAAATGTAAACAAAGTCACATATGCTCACCCAGGCAACATTTATATGAAATATTACTACAATTTAAAACAACTGTTCTATATTTGAATACATTTTAAAATGTGATTTATTCCTGTGATGGCAAAACTGAATTTTTAGCAGCCTTCAATGTCACATGATTCTTCAGAAATAATTTTAATTGGTTTATTTGGTGCTCAGTTAATAATAATGGTAAATGTAGCTTTATAAATGTCTTCACTGTCACTTTTAAATAATTTCATGCATCCTAGTTTAATAAAACCATTCTTTTCTTTTTAAATTGTAAAACTTGTGAATGGCAGTGTATCACGGTTTCCACAAAAATAAGCAGCACCAACATTGATAATAAGGAGAAATGTTTCTTAAGCAAATCAGCATATTAGAATGATTTCTAAAGGATCATAAGAACATCTTAATTATTTAATGCTTTTAATCGGTCGTGTATATTAACTGCATTGTAGAAGTGTGACCAAGTGAGTGGGTGCTGTTAACAATACTTGTGACAGCATGACCCTACTGTAAGTGTGACATTTTCTCTGTGAGAAATACAGTGAGAGAGGACGTAGCAGAGAGCGAGTTCCTCCAAAGGGCGGGTTACCTGTGGCCCGTGGATGCCCTCCCGCGCCTCAGTTGTGGGGAGGTTGGCGGTACTGAGGCAGCAGGCTGCTGACAATCTAAGAGAGACTGATAAATTAGACAGATATACAGAGGCGTGACAGTCAGGGTTAGTGACACAAACACAGACATAAATGGGCACAGAGACAAGAAGTGAATATGGTTGCAATGGCCTAACAGCATGGGTGTGACTCTATGTAGAATCACACGCAGAGCATGTAGAATGAGAGCAAGTAACACCTAATTATGAGCTGTTATAATAACCAACATTCAGCTGGTTATATTTGCATACATTTGTGAGGAATGCCAGGGACAAAGATTGTGTCACCTTCTGTTAAACAGAGACGTACGCCATCATTCAAAAGTTTGGGGTTGGTAAGATTTTTGTAATGTTTTTTAAATAAGCCCTTATTTTCACTACAGCCATATTTATTTTATTAAAAAATACAGTAAAACAGTTCAATTGTGAAATATTAATACACATTAATTTAATTTGCTGATCAAGAAACATTTCTTATTATTATCAGTTGAAAACAATTGTGCTGCTTAATGTTTTTGTGAAAACAGCTAAAAACCTTTAGGATATTTTGATGAATAGAAACACTTTAGTTTAGGGTCCAATTCTCACTATTTTATAATAAGCTAACAGTTTCTTATTAGCATTCATATTACTGTTACCATTTGTCCTGTTTGTCGTGTCATCTGTGCACTTCCTGTGAGGTCAATGTTACACTTCCTGTTGGTGAGGTCTATTGTCACTTCCTGTGTGTCGTGTCATGTGTTGTTTCACTTCCTGGTCCTTCTGCCCTTCCTGCACCTGTCTTGTCATCACTTTCGTCAAGTCCCCCAGGTGTTCGTCATTCCCTTGTGTATTTAACCCTCTTGTGTTTCCCTTGTCTTTGTCGGTTGTTGACGTTTCTATGTTGATGTCACTGGTTGTTGCGGTGCGTTGTGTGTGGTCTCCGTGTTACTATTTGTTATTTTCAGTTTTTCAAAGTCATTCTGAGTTTTCGTTTGTTTATGCACAAGTATGCCGTTTTTAGTTGGTATCTAAAGTATTTTTATTTTTGGTTTTTGAATAAAGTTTAGTTTCATTTGGAAACCTGTTCTCCTCGTCTCCCTCTCCACATTGCACACGTTTCCAAGACTGTTACAATTACTAGGATATTGGCTGTTTATTAATACTTATAAAGCACACATTAATGGCTTATTCTGGATGACTATAATCTACATCCCTTAATCCTACCCAATACCTAAACTTAACAACTGCCTTACTAACTATTAATGAGCAGTAATTAGGAGTGTATTGAGGCAAAAGTCGTAGTTAATGGTTACTTTTTTTCGTTCTTTTTTAAATGCATTTGGCAGACGCTTTTATCCAAAGCGAGTTCCATTGCATTCAAGAAACACATTGACATTTTAATCAGTTCTTACTTTCCCTGGGAATCGAACCCATGACCTTGGCGTTCCAAGTGCCAATGCTTAATAGTGAGAAGACCTTAAACTAAAATGTGACTGAAAGTGTGACTCAACAGTATTTATTTAATACAGAAATCTTTACAAATGTCCTAACTGTCACTTGCAATCAATCGATTGCATCTTTTCTAATTAAAAGTATTCATTCATTTTTTTTTTATCTTACTGACTTCAAACTTTTAAACTGAATGTGTTAGGCACAAATGACATACTACAGTGTTGCTGCTTTGTTAATCAGAGCGTGCATACACACATGACATTCAACAAGACATAAAGTCTGACTTAAAACATAATTGATAAGAGCACATATACACATCTAGAGCAATATGTGGATATTTTTAAAAACAATCTTTTTTTCTTTCTTTTTTTTTTACATTTCCCCCTTAACTGTCACGGTTCTGTCTCTGTTTCCAGTGTTGTTAGTGTTCTAGTGGACAGAACCGTGGCACTGCTCTCTATCCCGTGTGTTTGTCTCGTTAGTGTCTGCCCCGCCTCCTTGTTTCCCTTAATCATTCCCAGCTGTCTCTCATCACTACCTTCCCTCATGTGTCCCTATATAATCCCAGTGTGTTTGCTGTCCTTTGTGGTCTCGTTGTCTTTCGTGTGTTTTCCTATGGTTGTGGTCCTGCCGTGTTCTTGGTTTGTACGATGGTTTAGTTTTGATCTAGTTTATGTCATGTTATGTTTTCCCCCTCGTGGGTTTTTGCTTTACGTTTATGTTGTAGCTATGCACTTGATAGGTGTAGCTATGCACTTGATAGGTGGTTGTTTGTATAAATGCATTAGTGACATAACCATCTCCATACTGCAAACAATTATCTACAGCCCAATATAAAAAAAAAAAAAAAAAAAAAAAAAAATTATTATGACCAGAACGAAACTACTGCTACAACTACTGTTGGCATATGTTTTGATCAGCATGGGCAAAACAGCATTTGACATGTTCAGTAATGGGCAAATGTTGAGCAATTTATAAAAGCTGACAGTTATAGGCAGAGATTGGAAACTTCCACTGCTTTTTTAGGGGCATCATTACCAGGAGTAATAAAAAAGTTTTTTTTAATGTTAATGGGTATGGCCACTGTTCTAATCGATTTATAAAAGTGTTACGCCTCTAGACCATGAATGCAACGTATTTGTTTGACATGAATTGTGTCATTTTATGTCAAGGTGAGCGGATCAGACTGGTTTCCATTACACTATATTAGAATTCTGTGATTTACAAACACATCCAACACAATACATATCACATTTCTTTAAGCAAGGCACATGAAACAGCAATTTTAGAAAACTAAACTAGACCTGATATCTCTGATCACTCCTAGTACAAAAACCCCCACCTAATTTCCAAAGGCTTCTTTAAACATGTACATTTAACCGCTTTCTACCATCAGAACGGCGTGATAGAGCAATAATACACAGATTCTGAACCTTCAACTTGTCAAATGCTTTTTGGCCCACAACTCCTTAAACAAACATCATTCTACAAAACGAGTGCCGTTTTTTGTATTATATTACACTATAAATTATATACACTTTATATACAGTTATACCTTGAGATATGAGTGTCTCGACATATGAGTATTCCGAGATACAACCAAGCCTTCAAGCAAATTATTGTTTTGAGATATGAGTAAATATTTGAGATACGAGCACGCTTATAGACGCCAACGCTAGGTAGTCGAGCACTCGGAGCAGCTCAAGCGCCTCATTTATGGTGTAACAGCATATGGACTCGACTAAAGGGCCACCTTGATTTTACAGCGGGAGGTTACTGGGGTGGCGAAGAGTGATTCACGAGTATTAAGCTGGGAGCAGCATGAGTTATTTTTGTTCAATGATAATAAATATGAGGTTCTGAGGCATATATTATTGTGTGTGTAGTCTATTTAATACACTACACGGGACGAAACACTACACTTCCGTATTGTGTTTGCATTATCTACATAATCCCTCCCTCCTCCTCCTCCACACATGCCGCCATTAGCCGCTACTGTATTGTCTGTCTCGAAGTTAAGAACTCATTTAATTAAAACTACATTTTATTTTATATCACAGGAATCCTTATACACTGTAATTATTTGTGTGTGTGTATATGTCTCTATAGCAATTAAAAACATGTTTTTTCCATTGTTATTAACACTAATAAGTGAGTTTTTTAGAGGGCCGGAACGGATTTTTTTCTCTTTTCTGTTATTTCTTATGGGAAAGAATTATTTAAGATACGAGCAATTCTAATTATGAGCTCGGTCCTTGAACGGATTATGCTCGTATCTCAAGGTATTACTGTACTTATGTGTAATAAAAATACTTTAATACTTTATATATACTTTATTTGTTGTTAAACACATTGTACAATTTTTAACTTGTTTTTCTTTTGTCACAATAATGCTTTTTTGGCATTCTCCTTGCTATATTACCAAATATTTACATTTTGATGGAAACATATGTAAGAAAGTAGCATTTCTCTGTGCATTTTTATTTTAGTTGAGTAAAATGAATACATAAAGAAATAAAACAAATACAAAATGGTGTAAAAAGTGTTCATTTAGATTAGAATTTTAGGATTAGATTTATTTTTCATTAATTTAAATAAATAAATGTACTCATAATGCCATCATCCTTATAGGGAGTTAATTGTCCACTCATAGTATTACTTTATCTTATGCCCTGTTATATTTGTCAGTAAGGGGCTTAAAATATCAAAATGTTGTCAATTACATAAAAACGACTGATAATTAGAAAAAAATAGAAATAATAATGCAAAGCTAATAATATAAAATAATACATTATATATTAATAATAAAGAAAAAAAGATTACATTAACTAACAAGTGCCTTCCAATATCACGACTTAAACAAAAATGCCATATTAAATGTTAAAACAGTTCACCCGTTACCCACAGCATATCAACAAAATAACCCATATTATAAAATACATTCAAATTCATTCTTTTAGATTGAGATGGTACAATACATTTGTTTAAGCATATGAGCATGATAGAATGTTGATAACACTTTATATTTAAATCCCTTATGTATAATGCATTAGAAAGGTATACATAAAGTATGTTACAAAGCATTACATCTATACATAAATAATTGTAACCAAGTTAAAATGCATAATAATATTTACAAATTCTGAAATGGTTTGTTGTGTGCTTTAATGCATTATACTTTCTGCAGGCTTGTTCAATGAATGAAGTATTGTAATGTATTATAACTGTGGTTACAATTATTTATGAGACCATACAAGTACATTACTAGGAATTAATGTACATCATAATGCATTATACATAAAGGCTTTTAGTAAAGTGTTAGCGGAATGTTTTAAAACATTATGAAATTGACTTTAAAAATGTCCTTATCAAATTTGAAAAGGCACCAGTTCCATAGAATGACTTGAATGAATGGATAAATGAATGAAACATTTGATGTGGTTTAACATTGAAATGCAGTAGCTGGGCAGCAGGCGGCATATGCAAGAACATGTCCCTGCATTTGCATATGGCAGATCCTGCATTGCCATATGCTGCGTCCATGAATAGAACAGCTCTCTCTGGCACATTTTATCAAACAGGGTGCCTTGGGATCATCTGAGCATTTTCTGTTAGCTGGCAAAGCAGCTTGCAGTTTTTTTTACAATGGGTTTAATATAACTATAGATGGCTGCTGCTCATAATTCCAGAATAAACCACTTTAAAAACCCTAACACAGCTTTAAGAAACATAAATATAAAGCGCAAAGGTAACTATTCTATCCTTAAATGCACAGTGTCACCAGTGGATGGAGCTATAGTTACGTCAGATGTACTGTTTGCTAAAGCAATAATGACTGAAAACTCCATCACACAAACTAACTGCTTGTCATGCAGTATGTAGCACCCATTTCATCAAGCCATGAAATGGCAGCACACATGCAGGGATGATATTCCAGTAGATACATGCACCAATCAATACCTGTATCGCTTTAAGAAATAATTCTTCCAATATGATCCAAATACATTACTGACGCAGATTCCAGCAATAATACAAAACTGCTTTCTTACCCAATACCCAAAAAAACATCAAACACAGGTAGTGCAATTTCTTTGATTTAATCTTATTTTTATACATCATTATTTCAATAAGTACCATCTCACAAAGCCATGGTGTGACTCAAATATTTCTAGAGTCAGCAAAACATAAATCTATTCAGAATGAAGTAGTATTCAAGTAGTATTAATTATATCCCTGAGTTGATAAGATGGAAACCAGTCTGTCCTTAAACTGTCACCTACTGAGGGTCAGTACTAGGGATTCGGGGAATCCCAGGCTGGCCTAGAGAGTTTCTTGAAGCAGCCGAAGGCGTGAATTGAGTCACATTGGAGCGCATGCGAGATCTCACGGAACGTGGCGACGGTTGCCGAGCGCCCAGGACAGGAGAACGGTAAGGGGAAGTCGGAGCAGACCTGGGAACGTGAGCATCAGATTGGCCAGAGTCTCTGCTATGAACGATATGACAAAACTCGATACTTAACGACTGTGGGTCTAACACTAAAGTCTGAGTGCCCAGGTGCCACTGCGACTGGCCGAGGAAAAATGGCTGGGTTGAGGAAGTCCAGGACGAGGATGGAGTAGGGACGTCCAGTGAAGGAGAGCTACTGGCTGAAGCAACCATATTGTTTTGGAATAGACAAGAAGGAGGCTTTGAAACTGATGCAGTGGGACTAGGGGGAGCAGTGAGTGCAGTTCGTTGACTTACTTTTTGAGGGCTGCTCTTTATTTTTGGCACTTTCCCTCCACGGCCACAGTGCGACTGCTCGTGGTCAAACTCCAGGTCCTCCAGACGTTGTGTGAGGGCCAGTTTCTGCTGAATCGCCATACGCAGGAGGGAGTTCAGAGTCTTCTTTTCATCTTCTGCGGCAGCCAGCTGCCTCTGCATCTCATCCAGTTGAGTTACGTACTCATCACATCTAGAGAAAGAGGGGGAGAGAATGATTCAAAATGAACAAAACATCAGACTCAACAGTAGTTCTCAATCTGAGGGCCAGGGCTCACTAGGGGGCTTTAGAAAATTATTTAATGATAGAAGAAGAAGAAAAAACAAGCTTTTAGATATTTCTTAATTCACCCCATCAAAATTCATATGGTCTTGGAAAAACGGGATATATCTGTATGAGGAAGCTTCATTCTAACTGGGACTACACCTGGAAAAGTCATGTTATTTTTTTTTTATTCTTAAGGTCAGGAATATACATCACAAAAATATTTTTGTATTGAGTAGAAATAATTAAAAAAACATTCAATTATTTTCCATTACATCACAAATAATTGGAAAAATCATGAGGAATTTGAATATTGTTGTTGCTAAAGGGAGCCCAACTAGTAAAAATGGTTGAGAGCCACTGCTGTAATGTAATGTATTTTAAATTGAAATAGAAGTTTCAACCTGAAAAAAGAAAAACATTATTTTTTGTGAATAAAAAATATACAGCACAACCATTGTAATCTGATTTATAAATAATTATATGAACCTGTTCTATTAAATAAATAGATATGTTGTAAAAAAAAATTTCATTCAATCATTCAATGACTAGAATTGTTGTTTAATACATAGTTAAAACAAGTTATTAGATTGCATTTTTGGTACCTATGAAAAAAACATTTTAAAGCAATAAAGAAATTAAAAGTCTATTCAAACAGCATCCAGCCATTCAATTACTTCAATTAAGTCTATTTAAACATCTTTAAATAAATTTGTTTTTAAAATATCTCATCATTTGGCAATGGAATGCATTTAATCCCCCCCTCCCCCCCAATATATATACTGTAAAAGTAATGAAGTAATAAAAACTTAATGGAACCAAAAAAAATCGATTCCCATTCTTACCGACAGTATGACAATAAACAAATGGCTATTTAGCCACTGGTTAACATTATTTCCTACCTAGGTGATTTCAGACAAACAGAAAAGTAGTTTCAGAGGTACAGCAAGCATATTTTAAAGAAAGATTAAGTGCATATAAGGTCTGAAAATGCACCTTGTGGCAAACATCGCCCTCAGCGAGGAAAAGGTAGCTGCGTCTTCTTTGAGGGCCTTCAGCTCATTTCTAAGCTTCATCATGGTCTCCGTCACCATGGACTTTTCATTTTCATATTTGCTCTTCAGATTCGCCAGGGCCACCTCTGCAGTCTAAAAAAGAGGTTGTGTATATGCTTTTATTTGAGACCAAATACACCAGGAGATATTGGGATGTGTAGCAAAGACATTTAAACTTGATCCTCTACAGTACCTGTTTGTTTGCTTTCAGGACAAGACGCAAGGTGGCGATCTGCTCTCTTTTGGTGCTCAAGAGGGATTTGAGTTTCAGGATCTCCTCCATGCAAGCCTCTTTGTCCTTATCGAGGATGGGTGCCAATTCTCGTGCCGCAGCCCTCTGCCTGGACAACTGGAGCGAGCGGTCCACAGCTTTCTGCAGGTGCTTGATCTGGTCACGGATGATGGCGTTGAGGTTATAGATGTTCATGGGCTCCCTGCGGAGATCACCTGTCTCTGGTACTGGGGAGGGCGAATGAGATGAACCATTGATTGGAGAACCAAAGGGTGTTCTGTTTGGACTTCCTGCTTCCCCTTTAGTTCCATCTCCAAGGGGTTCCTTTGATGGAGAGTCTTGAGGACTCTTGGACATGTCTGAGGAGTTAGCCGCTGCGAGACGGCGAGCTAAACGTGGAGAAAGCAGGGCTCTTGGGTCATCGGGGCCTTTGAGACTGCCGTTACGCGTGACCCGGCTCTGGCGATAGTAGTCCAGCATGACGCGGTTTGGCGTCTCGTTGTTGCACAAGCACACGTGGTGGTAGAGCTGAGCAAGTTCCTCACTAAATGTAACCAGCTCATCCTGAGCAGCGTTGAGCATGCCGTTACTTTCGCTGGCCATACCCGAAGCGCAACGGAGCTCTACTTCAAGATTGCTAACCCGCTCTCGGGCCTCACGGCAGGCTTTCTCCAAACGCTTCACCTGCTCTTCAAGAGCCTGGACTTTCCCTTCGCTGTGGTTGCTTTCTTCTGACTGGCTCTCCACAGACTGGTTATATTTTTCCTTCAATGCCTTAAGCTCCGCCTTCAAGTCAATGACCTCAGTCACGGCAACTCTGTATTTGCACTCCAGAAGCTCGATACCGTTGATGTCCGTGTCGTACTCACAGCAACCGTTTATGGTCCCGTTGGCCTTCTCAGACTCCTCTGTGTCAAACTCCTTGTCACTGTGGAGACGCTTCATAGCATTGACGCGCTCCGTAAGACGGTGAACACGACTGTGTTGCTCAGTTAAAGCGCCCTGTGTGTGCTGCAGTTGAGTTTGAGATTCTTGCAGGTTGGTAAGCAGAGCTGCCTTCTCTCGCTCAACCTAGTAGACAAGAAGACACAGCTAGTTAGCAAATACCAAGGCCTAAAATACTATTGATAGAATTAGCATTCAATTACACTACCATTCCAACTTTTGTGGTCAGTATGATTATTTTTTAAACTAATTAAATGCTTGCTTTTTCAGCAAGGATGCAGTAAATTGATCAAAAGCGACAGTAATTGAAGGTGTTGGGGTAATTAGTGTTGGGGTCAGTGCATTCAGTTAATACATGGGAAAACAAAGTAACTTGTGTTACCTATAGGAAAAAGTTACTCAGATATTTTGTTGTAAATTTGAAAAGTAATGTTATTTTAATGTTGTAAATTTTTTTACTTTATTAGTTACTTGGAAAAAAAGTAATCTGATTACGTAGCTACACGGTTAAAATATATTTCAAATAAATGCTGTTCTTTTAAACATTCTACTCATCAAAGAATCCTGAAAAAAACAATCACCGGTATCACAATTTCCACAAAAATTAAGCAGCACAACTGTTTTTAACGTTGATAATAATAATAAATATTTCTTGAGATTTCTTGAATTAGCATATTTTTTGCAGTCATATTTATCCAAAGCAACTTACAAATAACAAACATGGAAAAGCAATTTATAAACAATATTTTCAGTACAATGCTGACTTTCAAGTATAAACAAAATGATAATACAAAAAAAATCAGTCTTGCTCTTAATTGCAGTTGGCTATAATAATATAGTAAAATGAAAACTTCATATTTATGCTGCTTCTGAACACAGGTACTTTTCAATTGCTGCCAATGGACAAAGATGAATTTTAGATCCAGATATTGTACAACATCTACTCGCAGGTGTGCAAGTAATACTAACCAGCAAAACCTTGACTCCTTGGCAAACAAATACTAGGGTTGTATTTAAAAAAAAAATTGGTTTCTTTTGGCAAGTCAGGAGTGAACAATATTTTCTCAAGAATGGTTAGTCCCACTAATCACAGAAATGGCAACAAAAGTGCAGCGTCATTGAATTACATGATACCTTTAAAAAATGTTTTCCTATAAGCCTAATTTTATTCAATTCACTTTCTCTAGTAAAGGCCTCATCTACAGTATTCTTGCTAGAAAAACATGAAATATTTCACTTTGTCTGTGGGCTTATAAAATTCCACTCTACCGACCGTTGTGATAGTTGTGTGTGTGTTAGCTTGCTTGTCACAAATGTAGCATAAGTGCAGACATGTGACTCCTGCCATTGAGCTCAAGTGCTGCTTAATTGCTTTTTGATCACTCATTGTATCAGAAGCGTCAGCCATCTAATGCTTGAGGCTGAGGTAGCGAAACCAAATCGATTTCCTACTGGACAGGATCCAAGATGAACAATATATGGGGTGGATGAGGAATCACTTTTTGTTTGGATAAATGCCAGGCGATTACAGTTGCATGAGGGAGGAAACAATTCATTATAACCAAGCAGTGATATAAATGTGAAAAATGCTCATCTAAATAGGAACTAATATTGTAGCAACTACTTTGCGCAATAGGAAGTTGCAGTAACAGGCTTCTGGCTATGTATTTGATGGAAATCCCACAAAGCTTGAGAAAACACAACTACAGCCACATTCCCCAAAGGAGAACCTTAGATGCAAACATGTTATATAATACTTTTCATGAAATTGATCTGTTTAGACTATGTGGATGAATTTATGTGTGGTAACACTGTTTTTGATCCTATATGACCAAATGGCCATAGTGTTGTAATTAATGGCCAGATAGCTGTAATTAATCTTAAAACTCAAATTATGCATGTGAATAAATTATATATTGTTAGGTATTATATATGTTTTTATCATATTATATTATACATCTTTTGACATATACCATCGCATTTTCTCATTTAAGCAACTGATGCTCTCAATGTTTCTGTGTCCGCACTGGCAGATTTTCTATTCTTGTCCCATGCTGTCTCTCCTGCTGAATATGCCCGTGGCACACACACACACACATACAAATACATTACTGTGTCCCGCTTTTACAGAGACAGCCAGAAAGCACTCGCTCATAATGGTAATCAACCTGACAGCAGCCTCCTAAAGCACAAAATAGACCATCGGATTTACTGCATTCAACTTTCCTTCACTCAAATTTACACTAAAACTCTTAATACCAGGTAAGGTATTTTTTCAGTCAGTCTAATAAAAATGCTTACGTAGAAAAGTCAAGGGCATGAAAATGTGCCAATAAGGAAGGCACCATTTAGATGTCCATTGAAACTGACTGGATGCACAATGGTTTATGTATAGGGTTTAAGGTATATGTGCTAGTTTATAAAGTCGCATTAGATGCCAGAACAATGAAAACTCTTCACACAACAAGAGTAAATAGTTGCACATAAATGCACATTGATTTTTCTGACTATGAATATCTGAGAAAAAGCAGAATAAAAGTTGACTTAAAGAGCCTGAATTAATGAATGAACAACTAAATATTAATTTTGACATGAATGGAAAAATGAATGGAATAAATAATTAAGAAAAACTGGTAGAGAGCATATAAACATGATATTTAAATGTGATCTGGTTTCAAAACAAAACATTTTAAACCTGCAATCCGTAACTTTTTTTGTGTTCAAAATGTAGCAGGTACATCATGAACCCATTTTCCAAACCGTGTTTTTGTCTTATTCAGAATCACTATGCTATACCTATAATAAGTGTCTATATGCGGACTACAGTAATACCTCGAGATACGAGCGTCTCTACATACGAGTACTCCAAGATACGAGCAAGCCTTCGGGCAGTTTTTTGTTTCTAGATACGGGTAAATATTCGAGATACAAGCACGTGTACTGACGCCGATGCCGACGCACTTTCACTTCACGTGTTCGCTGACGTCTGTACGCATCGCCCGCGAGTAGCTGATTTTCTGTCTATTTTGTGCAGTATTCTTCATAATAGCGATTATTTTTTTATTTCTTAAAGGGAAAATGTGATTCGAGATACGATGATTTATTATCTGCTATGACAAAAGTTATGGACTGCAGCTTTAATGAACTCTTATATGAACCATGACTAAGATTAAGAGTTTCATTCAAATAAAACAAACGTTGGTCTCCGGTTTCAATTAATAATCTGATTTTGTCACAATCCCTGCATATTTTATGCCTTAAGTATCGTGCTGGACTAACCTGTAGGAGCTGTTGCTTGAGTTTCTGTATCTCAGAGAGGTTGAGTTCGCTGAAGAGATCAGATACAGGGTGCAACACCTCTCCCTTCCTGCCTCCCTGTCGGTGGTATTCTCCGTTCACCTTTGGTCCATGCCCATTGAACTCATTACACCGATTACTGTCCTCATTATTGGGGCTAGACCCAGATGCCGAAGAGCCGTTGGTCGCCACTTCCTCAGCAAACTTCAAACCCTCCACGGCAGAGATGGCCAGATGGGTGCTGGCTCCATACACACTGTCCGTCAGGCTGAGATGATGGTTGGCCAGTTCCTTTCTGAGATTGTTCTTTTGCTCTCTCTCACTCTTCAGAGCATCCAATGCTTCCTCCAACTGGCCTTCAGATATATCTTTCAAACGCAAAGCGTCTTCCAGCTGGCTGTTAAGGAGCACCGTCTCTTCCTCAAGTACTTTGATTTCATGCTTTAGACCTTCGTATTCCACCTGTAAATTTGAAAAGGGTTGACAATTATTATTATATATCTAATTTAGTTTTATTTTAAATTTACTAAATCACTGAACTCAGTACCTAATATAGCACAGAATGAAATGCATACCAATAGAATAAAATGCATAAATGCTAAATATTTTTTAGCCTTTAAATATTTATAGTGAAAACAGATTGAATGTTGTAATGTATAATATATTGTATATGATTATATATTATACTTTTAAGTATAATTTTGGAAAATATTTAGCTGAAATGTGACAAGTATATATTTTGTTGTTGTAACCCCTGAACCCCAACCTTAAACCTAGCCTAGCCTCAAATCTGATTGGAAAATCCTGAACGATGCTCCAGAAAAATGTCATACGTGGATAAATCATATTTAGCTTGAAGGCACAGAAGTAAAAACACCCTGCTTAATTTTGAGGGTGGAAAACAGAGGCCTAAAACTAAATTCTGAACAGATTTGATACAAGAAACCTGACTACGTGTAAAGAAAAACTCAAGAAAAATGTTACAAAAGCAATGTGCCATATAAGTACCATAGAGCCCCAAAATGTAAGTGACTATATGCAATCATTCATATATAAGGTATTATCAGCAGCTTATCATGTTGTTCAGGAGCTAATTACTCTCCTCCATCCCCAGCTCCTCCTCAGGTCAGGATTTGGCCTTCTGATTCACCTTTGAATCAGGCTAATTTCACAAATTCTATTTTATATTAAAATATTGAACAGCAATGACATCTGCAATACATTTATGTTGGCTCCTTTCAATTTACCCTAGGTGGGGCTATCGCTGCTCTCCGTGCTCTTATCCATGCTAGGCTCCATAGATTTGAGAACACAGGGAGTTCTTGCCCAGAATAGAATCATAATCATCCAAACTGTATGCCAATCGTTAATAATCTTTGACGATAGTTGTCCTGACCGAAATACTCTATAGTAGCTTTTGCTCAAATAGAATGTCATGGGTTTCACAATTATTGAGTGTGTATGAACAGTATACCTGATTCTGTTTGAGTGTTGACACTAGTTTCTGTAGAGTGATGTTCTCCTCCTCCAGTTCAGTGTAGTCCTGCAGCAGTCTGGTCTCTCTGAACTTATACTCTCTAATTTCCTCTCTCATCCTGCTTCTCTGTAGCTCTAACATCTCATTATTCTGAAAGAGAGAAACGGGAAAGACAGCACAGAAAAAAGTGAGTAATTATGTTTTTTAAGCATGACCCCATTTCAGAAAAAAAGATAACTAACAAAATAAGCTTGTTAAAGAGGTAAAGAATAATATGAATTTTCTAGACAGCACAGTTCGCTACAACATGTTACAGAATACAAAACAACAAATAATACAAAGTGTATAAAATCAATAATCACAATAAAAAACTAAAATTATGTTTTGAGAAGGAGCATTCAGAATAGAAGCAGGTAATAAATTCCATAACTTCAGAGCAATGTAAGAAAAAGCCCTCCCTCCCATTGTTGTAAGTTTACAGAGAGGCTGATAAAGATAAAGAGAACCAGTAGAGTGGAGAGAGCGAGACGGTATGGGTGGTGTAACCAAATCACAAATGTCAACCCATGTACTGCTTTAAAACTTTTTTAAAGAGAATTTTAAAACCAATGTGTGATTGAACTGGGAGCCGGTGCAGCTGAAGAAGAACAGGGTTAATGATTTGGTGTGAAAATGTAGACATGTCAAGATACAAGTAGCTGAATTCTATCTCTTAATGGAATATGCCGGTAGACTTGCACTTTAAAAAGTGAATTAAAGTAATAAAGCCTATGTAATAAGGCCTTTCTGCATCTGGCCTAGAGATAAAAGGTTTAATACAGGTGATATTCTGCAGATATAAAACGTATTAACAATATTAAAAGTCAGCCGAGCAACAGAAGAAGAGATTAGGCTATTGTCCATGGTACATTTAAAGTTATAAACTTATTAACATTAGCTGGAGTGTCGATCAACAGAATTTCAGTTTAAGAAAGTTATGGTTCATCCATGCCTTTATTTCCATCAAGCAAATAGAAATGAGATCAGGCTGGGTGCTAATATAAATCTGTGTGTTGTCAGCATAGCAATGATAGCCGAGGCCGTACTTCTGTATAATCTGCCCAAAAGGAAGCATATAAATACTAAACAGAGTAGGACCCAATGCTGACCCCTGAGGGACACCCAGTCATAATGGCACAGTCTGAGATACTGTGGACAAATTGGGACGTTCTGAGAGATAAGATGTAAACCAGTTCAAAGTCCAATCCACCTGTGTAATCAACCCACTTACTATTATATTTTATTAAACTTACAATGTTTACCAAGGATTTAAAGAATTCTCTGAGGGTGGGAAGTAATAAAATTAATAATTAGCAGCAATAAAACCCCTATCTATATAGAGCCTCCTTATAGTCATTACAGTGGTGGGAGTATATCATGATGAACTTTTGTAAATAATATATAAAGATCCATTAGGCTTACATATAATAGCATTGTGTCGGTGAGTCAGAGTATATAATGATACCAATTATGTCCATACTTATGCAGATAGGAATGTTGGGTAACAAATTGCTTTCCATCAGAGTCATAAAGTCCATAAAGTCTTTACTTTAAGTCTTCAATAAAGTCATCACTTTTTTCCTCAAAGTATATGGGAAAGCCGAAACAAAGGCTTTTTTAACAGCTGAAACAGAATGTAACAAGCAAGACGACCAAATATTGTTTACACTCAATGTCTCTGAGAATGTAGCATTAATCTATATAACAGTGACCAAAAGGTACCTCTCTATGGCTTTCTACCAAGGTACTGGCCCTGATCTTTTGTTTGCGCCAGCATTCACAGTGTAGTAATCTTTGAAATACTTTAAAACATTCTTCAAAAGCAGATAGAGAAGCCCCCCCCCCCCACCCCACCCGAAGAAGAGTCAAAGGTGTGGAAAAAACATGATGCTGATTCATTAAGAATCATTAAGAAATGAATTAAGAAAGAAATTAAAACTTTTATTCAGAAAGGATGCATTAAATTGGCCAGAAGTATCAGTGAAGACATTTATAGTGTCTATTTATCAAAGAATCCTAAAAAAATTCATTTATCACGGTTTGCACAAAAAAACTCTATGTACTGTAACGGTTTTCAACCGTTAAGCACAAAATCACAATCTGAATGATTTCTGAAGGATCATCTGACACTGAAGACTGGAGTAATGATATAGGAATAAATTACATTTTTAAATATATTAAATGAAATAATTTCACAATATTATTATTTTCATTATATCTGTGTTCCAATAAATATAGCCTTAATGAATTTAAGACTTCTTTCAAGTCCCTGAAAAATGTTAAAATTGTAATGGATAGAACATTTTTAATGGATATATAATGGCTACACATTTTTTATGGAAGTGTGTGAGGGAATCTTATTGGCTTACATCCGTTAAATATACACATAAATTTTACATCCTATGCTATAGTATCTATGAAAAAATGTGTCTAGACATTCACCGAAGCTCCAAAAAAATCCATTCAAATTTAACTGAAGCTGTCCCCAATAAATTCGCCACTCATAACTGGAATAAGAGGATCAAACATTCTTATAGTGCAAGATATTTTGCGCATCCAAGCAGATGACCTTCTGATGAGCTGGGATATTGATTACTGTACACAATATTACGGCTCACCAAGAGGATGCGATGTCTCATTGCATATTTTAAGCCATGCCGAGCCAGTTCAAATAAGCTGGGCATGAACTCCAGGGGATTACGGACCAATTATCTCCCACTACAGCTCTATTGTAGCAGTGGTAATCATGGGCTTCACACACTCAGGGGTCAGGAGCAGTGCAGTACTTAAACAGCAAACCTAGTATATGACATGTCAGAAACTGCAACAGTAATGCTGGTTAAAAGGCTGAAATGCTCCACTCCTATTGTGAAGTACAGAAAGGCTAAAATTAAATTTAAATTAGTGGCATCAAATTGTATTGCAAATATAATGACTTCCAAGCATCCATTCCGCTCTACCCTCTCTTCCATTGGTCAACAAATAGAAGGATCCGCCCCAAACTCGAACAACTGGTGAAGTTAGTCAAGAAAGATTGCTTTCTTATATTGCTCCTGTACATTACATTATAATATGAAAAAGTATCATAAAAGTATTATAAAATATTTCAAGGAATGACGAGCAACTCTCAAACAACTTGTGAAATAGCAGTTATGAACACATTGTGCTGGTCTATAATTTATGGCACACACCATTTGTCTCTTAACCTTAAATGTAATTATTTTCTACTGGACATGATATTGTCCATTGGAAACTGATTGGATTTTTGTGGTTTGCTATTGCTGTGATATTATGTGAGCGACAGATTGTCCTGGACTCGCGCCAGAAAACATCATCAGAGAAGAGATGCTGTTGCAAGAGCAGGGGAAGTTTTTTTTAAAGACTACAAGGACACATGAAATTAAAAAAATACATACACTGATAAACCTATATACTGCAATATTTCATAAAAAACAAGAATTATCAGTTTTGATTTCATAGAGACTTTAATATCTCATGGGCTTTTGCTTAATAGTTTTGCTCGTTTAATGGAAGTTTAGGAAAATATACACAAATAATTAAAAAAATATATATTTGCTGCAGTATAAAACATTCTAAAAACACGAAAATGTTTTTACAATAAAATTAGCATGACACTCCATTAAATATTTGAGCTATAACTGAATAAAAAGCTAATTTTAATGTAATCTTGGCTGTCGGAGAACCTGTATGTACTGTGATAATTAAGTTATTAATTAAAGTATGTGAAGTAATTAAAGTAAAGTATGTGACCCCAGGGTGAAAAACGTAGTGAAATTCCCTGTCTCATAGGGCCGCAGTGGCCGCGTGTGTGTACAGTGTGTCTTTGTGCCGACCTCAGGGTATTTCTCTCATGCCCCAGCTTAGCCATGGATTTGCCCCCTACAATGCACTATGGCGACAGTCTCTGACCCTGACACCAACGACTGCTGACACACTCCACACACAGACTCACTGCCCTCAAAATAACCCTTTGGTCCAAGATGAAGTTTCATAAAATTAATTACTTTCAGAAAAGGTTGCACTAACTTGTGTACTGTGTACTGCGTAATGTGTGCTGATGGCAGTTCCACCGGTACAAGAAAATACACAACTCACCTCTCTTAGTTCTTGCACCACGGCGTTGAGACGTTCGGTCTCTGCCTGGGCATTGGAGGCCACAGAGCTGCTCAGTTTGAGCTGGGATTGAAGGTCCACCAGACGTCCCATGTAATAGGCCTCTTTAGAGGCAGACTCCTGCAGCAACGTCTCTTCATTTGTCTCACCATCCTCAGCTACTTTACGCTGGTTGGTGTATGCCTGACCGAACGCCTGGAGGAAAATCGATAGAGACGGAAAAAAGGGACATAAGTGTTCAGTTGACAGAAATGATGGCTATATTCACAACAGCATATTACCATGTGTTACCATATCACTTCCATATTACTAGTTTCTTGCAGTATGCACTACCATTCAAAAAGTATTTGAAACATACTGGATTCTCTGTGTGCTTCACAATTTTATTTCAATTGTACGCAGTATGCAGTTAGCTTTAGTATACTAGAAAAGCATACTTGGGAATAATCAAGTACAGTAGTCAAAGTCAAGTCAAAGTCAGCTTTATTGTCAATTCTGCAATATATACAGCACATACATACAGAGAATTGAAATTCTGTAACTCTCAGACCCAAGTTAGTACCTCAAGATACGAAAGGCTCAACTTACGAAAAATCCAAGTTACGAAAGCAAAGACAAAAATTTTACTGCTCTACATACTAAAAGTTTTCAAGATACGAAAGGTTTCTGAAAGTCCGAGATTCGCCCCATAACAATTTTGAAACTCGCGCCGCACGCCGCCATCTTAGTTACAGTAGACTCGCCACCATCCTACTGCTCTCCCATTGGTTCCTGATGCTAGCCAAGCCATGAGATCCTTCTCTCTAATTGGACAGCATCCCTCCCATCATGCATCTTCTATACGTATGTGCTGGCGTGCTTTAATAATAATAATAATAATAATAATCAGTTACATTTATATAGCGCTTTTTACCAAGCTCAAAGCGCTTGGGAGGGGGGGGGGGGGGGGGAATCTCCTCAACCGCCGGTGTGCAGCATCCACCTGGATGATGCGACAGCAACCTGTGCCAGAACGCTCACCACACACCAGCTAAGGAGAGGAGACAGAGCAATGAAGCCAATTAATGTAGGGGGGTGATTAGGGGGCCGTGATGGACCAAGGCCAACGGGCAGATTTGGCCAGGGATGCCGGGGTTACACCCCTACTCTTGCGAAGGACATCCTTGGGATTTTTAATGACCACAGAGAGTCAGGACCTCGGTTTAACGTCTCATCCGAAGGACGGTGCTTGTTGCAGTACAGTGTCCCCATCACTATACTGGGGCGTTAGGACCCACACAGACCGCAGGGTGAGCACCCCCTGCTGGCCTCCTAACACCACTTCCAGCAGCAACCTAGTCATTCCCAGGAGGTCTCCCATCCAGGTACTAACCAGGCTCAACCCTGCTTAGCTTCCGTGGGCAACCAGTCTTAGAGTACAGGGTGATATGGCTGCTGGGCCACTCCTCACCTGAAACTTTACATTTTTTATGTGATTTCGTAAAGTTAAGTGTACGTACGTTATCTGCCGTTTGTCCTCCTCCTCCTCTGCCGCCACTTTCGGAGATAGCCTCACTCGAAAGGTAAGCTTCGACATTTTACGTTATTTCATTGTTTATAGGTCAATTTAGCTTTATTATGAAATTTAATGGGGTGTTTTTGGAGGGCTTGGAACGGATTAGCCATTTTACATGTAAAATGTGTTCCAAGATACGAAAAACTCATTATACGAAGGCCTTCGTATCTCGAGGTACCACTGTAGTGGTTTTAACATTGCAAGAGAACATACCGAATTATGAGAAATGATCAAGCAATAAGCACATTGATGGATATGTGCCATTAGCAAGTGTCAAGAACAATTAAGTGAGAATAGACTAATATGATCTGATTGGAGAAAAAGCGACATTATGATTTGACAGACTTGCTGAGACCTTGCTCAGATCTGACGGAGAGATGTCAGCACTCAAACAAGATAATGTCATGGTTAAATGATACAATATGTGATGTGTTCATTAATTTAAGATTAATGTAATTTGAATTTAAAGCAAAAAAGATTCCTTGTGAAGAAGGCCCGTGTTTAAACATCACCTCTTCGCTCACATCACCTGCTCAGGCAAAGTGCTGCACTTCAAGGTAATTGAGATAATATTTCCGCTGCTCACTCTGATCAATAGAAACAGTGTTCCGATTCCCCTGACACAGATTTTCACGCCATGCAGATCTGGCATTTCATGACTTAAGCATCCTGTCTTATTTGGAAGATTACAGTAGACGGTAAACAGGAAGGAGGAAAGAGCCAGGTTTAGAAGTCTGTTTTGAAAAGATATCATAAGCCTCTAACAGCTAAATCAAAATACAATGGTTATTAAAATAAATAAAATAAAATAATGAAATCCTCATTTTGTGATTTCATTACGCTACATGTACATTAGCACATATGTACATGCTAATATGGTGCATTTTAAGCAATAAATCAATAAAGCGCATCACAGATCATACTCTGTGATGTTCCCAATACCTGGAACATTATGAGCAAGCCATAACTGGGATAAATCATTAGAGAAAATCAATTGGAGTAACAGTAGATGACACATTGTAGCAAATCTGACTGAAGAGTAGAGGTAGTTAAAATAATATCATGGATAGAAAATGTCAAATAGTGGAATTAAAGCACTGAATCAATTCCAGTCATTTCTAACTTACAACAATAGGTTTACAATGCATCCACTTCATTGCAGCATCACTTCTTTCATCACAGTGTCTGAAACAGCTCAATAAAGGATTCAGTCTCTCTAAACTCTGATTGGTGGGATCCGTTGCCCTGTTGTGATTGGACTACCGCCGGCTCCATAGGCTTCCTCACTTTTATACACAATGATTTGAACAGTAACAATGGTGTTGGTTTTACCATGTCAATTCAAACTCAAGTCCTGATCTTTTGGAAGTACATACAAAGCGCTGATTTTTTTCACAGTCCAGTAAACAGTGTCTTCTCAAAAAGTCTTCCAGGCCTCAGCTACAACTACAGTGTACAACTACATTGTTTAAGGGCAGAAAAGCAAGACTATAGGTTGGGATTATGCAAATTTGTTATAAACCTACATAGGTTCGTGCAGAAGGAATGGGTTCTATCTTCATTTGTTGTGCTCTTTTTAAAGTAAAGAGGTAATATTCATGAAAAAGCATAATATTTCAAAAGGTTGTTGGGTAAATGCAAAAATGGAATCATATGTAAGGATATTTATGACTACATTTTTATTATCAATGAATAAACGTTATGTGATAAATAAAAGTCATTATGTATCACACAAACCATTTAACCTTATTAACAAATATTGCCCGCATATTAGGGCGTAAACGTTTTAAGAATTCTTTATTTAGTGGCTTTATAGTGGATCAGAGGATATTGTCTGTTGTGACCACAGGCCATTTATCATACTCGCCCATTTCATGAACATGAATAATGAAGATACTTTATTATTGTCAGGAATTTGATTTACGGTACACTTTGCACTTTCCACAGTTTCTATTCAATAATCTGGCTTCAGAAGTTAACAACTCACTGCCACAACATTATAACGTAAATAAAGTATTACATTTTGGTCTATTTCTTACACAAAGCTACTGTCTGGCTTCAGAAGCCTACGGAATATAGTGCACATGGTCTATGAATCATTTTTGGGTGTACTATCCCTTTAACACTCACACCTTGTCTTTTACATTTTTTTCTTTCTTTTTGATTGCTGAACTCTGGTGAGAATTAAGGGACAAAAGCAAATGGATACACCACTTTCATTAATTCAGTGACAGAAGTGTGAATAAGCTCTTATTGTGATTTAAAATGAGGCCTGTCAATGTCCTAGAATCCCTGCTGAAGGCCCTCTGCCTCCCAGCTGCGCTCTGAGAGAGAACGAGACGTAAAGGACTCACGTATAGGACGTTGCTATGACCACAGAGACTTGTTCTTTGCTTTGCTGTATAATGTAGGAGGCAGATGGTTTGTGGAGAAGTGTGTCCGCAAAGCCGACTTTCTCCATCTGGTCTCTATTATTTAGAGCGGGGTGGTCCAAATTTTTTATGAAACTAAACTAAACTAGTCTCTGAATTTAAAGTTTTTGTGAAATAACAAATAAATTAGTGAAGCACGAAAAATTGAAACAGTCACATGCATGTCACATGTATGTAAGGTTGGTTGTATAAACAGCACGAAGATGAAGGAGAAACAGTATAACAGTATTTCATAACAAAAGCTCAGGGTAACAGAGAGAAACAATCAAACTAGCATACTGTACAAGGAATACTGACGGGAACAGACAGAGAATAAAGGAGAACTCAGGTTTAAATGCATGGAACAAACAAAGGAAACTATTGAGCTAATTAACGACACATCAGGTGAACTTAATGATTAATCAAACACACAGAGAAACTAGGTCACAGGGAATCAAGGAACACAGAACCAAACCACAATGAAACATAGCCAAAACATAGATTAAGGCCACGTCCACACGATACCGGTGCATTCCCTATCCAATCATAAACACGGCGTCAGCGCAAGAAATATCCCACGAGACCACTAAAACCGACTGATAATGTTGTATTATATATGCCAGACCAGTATGGGGCGCTGTAATTCTGCCACAGATATACACTATACACAGAGAAGAAGACTTTGAGCATGCGCATTGTTGTTGCTGTTCAGTGTTGCCAGATTGCTAGTTACCTTTGGTCACGTCCAACCGGAAAAAAATGCATTGGGCTGGTTGATAAAATTTGGGATGGTTTTGGATGCATAAAAAAGTACGCACTTTGGTGTGGTATTTTTTTAAACGGGAGGGTTTTAAGCTGTAGTTGGGCTGGAAATCTTCAGTCCAATCTGGCAACACTGTTGCTGTTACTGTGACGCAGCCGACACGTGATGTGATGACATCATCGGTAAACAAAAAATATACGGATTGGCCGTCCACACGAGACCGCAAGGGTGTCGGATTCAGATCTATCCACTTTAGGACCCGGTATCAAAAGAGAGCGGATTCAGTCTCCCAAACTGCCGGATCCGTGAGGACGGAACGCCAATCCGATAAGAAATGCATGCGGATGCAGTGATCCGCGTCTCCGTGTGGACGGGCCCTAAAACAAACTAGAACATTAACAGTAGTTCCCTTGTGCCGTTGTGTCGTAAAGAGTCCATCTGAGGAGGGAGAAAGGGGGCTCTGGAGGAGGGTGTGGAACAAAACAGAAACAAACAGTCCAGGCCCGTCAATACTGTGCATGGAGAGTTGAGGGAGGGAAGCCAGGAGCTGGACGAGTCTGGTGGAAGTCCAGCCAGGATGATGCAGGGACATGGTGTAAATCTCTTCAACGAGGCCCCTGCCACTGCCAATTGCTAGATCACCCACAGAAGTTTCCACTCCCATCTGCGCTTTTTTGGAATTACTGTACACTCTAATTTGCCCTTTTTAATATATCTAGCGCTTGTCTTAAATACAGTTCTACAGGTGCATGGGTAACGAGTGAATATGGTTCATTGCTTAAACCCTTAACAATAAGGTCTGTATTGTTTTTTTGGATATACAAAAATAATCATTAAAAAAAGATTATTGTGTAGAAGAGACATTAATTTTTTTCTTCTTTTTTTGCAAGAATTACTGTAGGTGTGCCTTGGAACGTTATGCTTTGGTTACAACAACGGGAAGCCGAAAAAGCAAGTGTCAACAGCAACGTCCGTGGTAATACAGTGGAATCCGGTTATATCGACGGCATCGGGGGTTGCAAAAAAGCATCGAGATAATCGATGATCGCGATAACCAACAGCAAATATGCCGATTTGTTTGATGAAGCGATCGGCATGCTATAAAAATGTACATACACTGTATATGTTTGCTAACAACAAAAGGCATATGAGATTTACCAGTATACAATAAAAAACACTTTTGATTCTTGATACAAACCTTTAATTATATTCTCCAACATTACAAACACAATTTTGCTCACAGCGTAAACAATCATAACAGTCACAGATAATCATGCGAAGTGGCAAATTTGTCCCTCTTTTGTGCTCAAGATATTAGGGTTCGGCGACATAAAAGAATCGACATTACTGAAAAGAAAATGCTGAGACAAAGTTTGGAGTTTGGCGATTCCACTTCAAAAACGTCGACATAATAGGGTTGGCGAGTTAACCGTGAGTCCACTGTATTAAACACCATGATGTGTAAATTAATGTGAGTTCATTCACCACTTTCACATAAATGTAAGTGTGCATGGGAAACAAAAATAAAAGAAAGATTGTAAATGCTGTCAGTGATTTGTTCCAGACAGTCATGGTCACAGCATCTTCATGTCAGTGACAGAAAGTCAGGAGACGGTCTGTGATGCTGCCAGCCAAATTCAGAAAATCCTTGTTATTTCCATAACAGGCACAGTCCAGCTTTGGATCATGTCTCATTCATTCAAAAGTACTGACGATTAGATGCATTTTGTGTGCCTGAGTGTAAATAAATAAAATTTACTGCATGGCATCGGTTAAATATGCAAGACCCTGCAAGATTATTTTATATGTATTTGAAAGTAAAATGTATTATTCCAAGTATGTCAACAATATTTAACTGCATGCGACAACAAACCTTCAAGCAAATAAGAAAGAGAGAGAATAATTGGCAAGCCACATTTCTGCACACCAAGGATTTTGTAAGCAAAAATAAATCTAAGCATAAATCACACCCTGATTTGAATTCTGACATCAGCACATATGGCCAAAACAATGTCTTAAGCAAAGTTAAGCACAAGATCATCACATTTTGTTGCTCCATATAGTAGACCTATTGTATATACAGTATAATGTGGGTGAGTTGTACAGTATGTGAGTGTACATTTACTTTTGCAGCTAACAAAAGTTGAAATTTTCTGTCTGTTAAAGTGCATTTTTCCTTCATACTTAGCGATCTGGGTAAATACTAACATTAACTGATGATAAAGAGAGAGAGAGAGAGATTGCTGTATGCTCTTGTTTCTAATTGATCACTAAACACACATTTGAATTAGAATTAAATCGTTTGTGCAAGAAAAAACATGAACTGTTACATTGTTTATTTATAGCAAGTAATCACATGACATATAACACGAATATAATACGATACCGATACTTTTACTTTTACCGGTATTTAAAATGCAAATTTTAAAATACCACCTTTTCAAATAAAATTACATGTCAGTATTTTTACAGAGTGTGTATGTGTGTGTGTTTGTGTGTGTATATATATATATATTTATTTATTTATATTCATATATATGCATGTCAATTGTTTTTGTTTTTTAATACGTATCGACATGAAATATTGTATACGGGTTTCAATGAATTCCAATTCCAATAAATGCTGTAGAAGTATTATTAATTGTTAGTTAACGTTAACTGATGTAACGAACATACGAAACGAACAAAACCTTATACATTTTTTTCAAGGTGTCATTTTGAAATTCCAGTATCGTGAAAATACACACACACACACACACACACACACACATCATTTTTCAAAACCTCAAAATAACCTCAATCATAGCCAGAAAATAGATGCTGTACTGTAGCAATAGTCTCACACTCATCTGTATCTTTTAAGACTAACATATTTGTCTGAATTACCTTAAGGCAAAGTCCTCAGACTAAAAGACACAAGATGGCTAGTGTTGTTGGTTCAGTGATTCATCATCGTGACTCAGACAGAGAGTGTGAGTGTATGAGTGTTTCACAGACTTCCTGTCAGTGTGAAGGAATATAGATTGAAGCAGATACATTAGCAAGCCAGAATTACATTGTCTCATAGCTGAATATATTTGCAGTCGTATAGAAACCAGGAAACTCAAATTTTGCAGTAAAAACTAATAAACAAAATAATCACCATACCAACTGCACGGATATGTACTACTTGACAAATCCAAAATTATGACAAAAGATTGAATACTTTACTTTAACTGGCTTCAGAAGTGGCCAACATTACTGATGAGAACTAATAGATCTGCAGTTCACAACCAATACGATGTACGACACCTGGAGCTTGTTGAGTTTTGGTGGGGTTCTAATCCCATACGCAAGGTAATTTCCTGTTGTTGAATATTTTATCAGGTACCACCTGGATATGTTTTCAGGTTTCAGTGAACCAGGGCTGTTTTCACAGTCTCAGGAGGCTTATAAATTCGGGGTGGAGTTGGGCTAGAATGCTTTCCTCAGCAGTGAGAAAGCAAATAATACTACATTCTAGAACTGTACCTAGGTTTGGACTTGTTTATAACAATTTTCTATTGTAATATATTTTAAAATATAATGTATTCCTGTGATGGAAAAGCTTAATTTTGTCTTTGGTGTTACATGATCCATCCTTTTGACTCCAAACTTTTAAACAGTTGTCTATATTGATCAACATAACATGATATTTTATATATGCAAAAGTAAAAAAATTTATTATTTCATGACTAAAAATTGATCAAGGTGACAGTATTTAATGGCATCCCACAACAATTTCTCCTTTACTACAGGTAACACCAATTTCTGCATACTTCTAATGAATATATATATATATATATATATATATATATATATATATATATATACATATATAAACATTTGTCATTTTAGTACGAACTTTACATGATTAACACATAATATTTTGTGAAAAATTAGGTATTAGCTTTTTATTCCACATCTGACCAAGACATCTCTTTAGCCAAGCATTCACATAATTAATCTTATAACATTGCACTCTAGTCATATCAAATCGAAAGTATATCACTGTGTGTGAATCTGTAGTACTTGACATGTTATAAACAACAGCTATGCTAATTATTTTCCATTTACTTTTCTATTTCTAAGAGGTAAATAGAGATTATTCCAATTTAGATTAATGATCTGTATTATCTTAAAACGGTTCATCTTGGACATATTGAAACAGTCACCTCTGATAAAAGATTACTTTAAATTGTAATGTAAAAATCTGGATTTTCTTTAAAGCAGCTTTGAAACTATATGCATTGTGAAATGCAATATACAAATAAATGTGAACTGAATTACACACAAAACCCAGAACGTCCTGGTAATTGTTTATACAAAAAAGATGAACGGAGGATGAAACACTGAACAGATCTTCAGCAAAACACCTCTGCAGCAATGCAGCACTTCTTATTCACTGCAACACATGTTCAGCTGACAATGGAATGCAGGGTGAGAATACTAGAAGACTGTATTACTCCAAATCACCCTTTGGGATAAAAGATGCCTGGGGATTAGGAGCCCAGAGCAGAAAAAAGGCTATTCTTATACATTTTCTTACACCTTGTTGACAGAGATAGGCAGAATTTTATTATGTTTGAGATTGAAATTTGCAGCATGTAAAGTAACAAAACAGACTATGAAAACAACCTCATCTTTAGTTGAACAGAGCCTCTTAAATCTTTTATTTTTTGGGTAAGCAGCATTAATGCATATCAGCCTATCTGCCAATAGGGTTGTAAGTTAATGTGTAAATTATCTGCAACTGTATGGCATATCACTTTAATGATAAATACATTGCTCATCATACTAATATAGCATTAAATAATGACTAAAAAATTTGCTAGACCTCACAGGGCAATGAAAACAAGCCTATTCATCACAGATAAAAACCGTATGAGCAAATATAATATGGTATTTCTCTGTAGTCTGTAGACTATTCCAGGTCTGGAGTCTTTTAGGGCAGTAAATTGCCCTGTATATAGAGGTAGTATTCCAGTCCTCTGCCTCAAGCATCTTATAACATCACCACTTAGTAGCCATCCTTAGAGAGCCAGCGTCCTACATACATGCTGGGAAGTGAACAACTGAGACAGGGCAGGGTCCTATTTAATTAGCGCACAGGTCAGGAGCCATGGACCACAACCACCTGAACATACAAACACTGGAGGAAAGGAAACTGTGCCACAGGGTATCATCCAAACAGGGTGTAATGGATGGCCGAGTCTGTCAAGGAATTGTAGGAGAGCGAGGACTAAATTGCAAGGAGGACAGGTCTTTACTGAAAAAATAAGACAAAACTACAAACAAAAACCACCCTGAGGGGGGAAAACATAACTGGGCTCGACTTGACTGGACAAGAAACAACAAGATACAAGAACCGACAAAGAGTAGACAACGACGCGGCACAGGACAGGGAAGGGATTAAATAGACAGAGGAGGTAAGATGATTGGACGGGAAACTGGGACAAATCAAAGTCTAACGGAGGAACAAGGAGGGTGGGGTTCTCAATGACAAGACACGAACACACAGCCAATGCGAGCGCTCATCGCTGCATGTTCACAAAACACAAAGACAGAGCGCAGCTGGCGAAAACCAAACTGCGCGCGACATGAAAACACAACATGAAAGCACACGGCCGATGTCAACACGTTCAAGCAGAGAACGAGCAACCACTCGTCTCGCACGCTCATGACAAGGACGAACACACGGGTCATGAATGTCCGAGCCCCGACACAAAACCAAAACTGAACAAGACCAGTCTGGGGATCGGCCATCATAGCAGTAATGAAAGAACAATTCTATAACTATAAACTATAACACTATATGGCAGTAAGTGGATTTGTCACACTTAGTGAAAAAACAGATATGAGATTTAGTCTATAGTCTACAACTGCCTGAAACAGTCAGGCATTTTATTGTTTATACCTTTACTTCCAGAGCCCACAGTTTCTTTTACTGCAGGCATTGAAGTTGCAGTCTAGAAAGCTAAAGTAGAGCAACAATCAATACACACACCCCTGGGTAAAGCAGTCCGGCTCCTTCCCAAAGTCCCATTGCAGCAGAAATAAACACAGCGAAAAACTGTGCAAGGTTCTATGCAGTTTCTGTACTGAGAGACGAAGCGACGCACAGATCGCTCATTGATTGATTAAAAAGTACAGACCCAAAGCCACACCAATTCTGTACAGACAGGCAGTTTGATATTCACAAATCCACTAGAATGCTATCTCTGAAAATCACAAGAGACTCCAACTAAATTGGGAAATATAGATACATATTAATACAATAATAATAATATCAGATACAGCCTTTCTGGTGTTTTTATTGGCATCTTTGGCTAGCATCAATTAGTGTCTACTCCGGTTGGGACTGATGACATTGATAGGGCTTTCTGGATGGTTGCTAAGTTCTTTCCAATTTTATTGTTCATAATGTGAAAATTGTCAATCGTTCATCTCTGAGTAATGCACCACTAAAGTTTACATTTATGCGTTTGTCAGACGCTTTTATCTAAATGCCTAACCTTCAGGATGAGCAAAGAAATAATGATGCCTCCTGTAGCAAGCACCAATGATGTATACGCTAATTAATTAAGTTTATTCTCAGCAGTAACACTGAAAATGCTGTTTATTGGTATTAATTTGGAGAATGCTGCTGGCTCACAATGCAACCATCATCTGCATCAGAGACTCAAATCAATATCTCTCACCTCTTGGGGGTTCTTGAGAGATGAGGTCCTTTGTGCAAGAGGTTATGGGGGCTGGGCAGAAAATCTAGGGTCTGTCGACCAGTCTTTATCGATTAGCTCCTTGTACCTCTGCTGATGTTGTGAGGGGGTGGTGGGGCTTTCTTTCTACCGCATCCTTCTGTCTGTCTCTTATTACTGTTTTATTTTCTTCTTCAGTCTAGGAGAGGCAGATTTATGACTGCCTATGGATGACCTAGAAATGCTCTATGCCTTTTTGTAGGTATTCAAAAGAGGTCTAGAGTCAAGGAGTTCCTACCATAATCCAACCCTAACTAACCTTTCAATTCCACTTACATTCTTACTTTGTATAATGCCATCCTAAATGCTTTCTCTCTACATAAAGAGGTACAGGTCTATGATATTGTGCAGAGCTTTATATGGTCACAAATTCATGCTATATTTTTTGTACATATTCTGAGTGTATTTGATATCACAAAGCCTGGTATTTATTTTCACTCGATGGCGCTTGTGTACTTAAACTTTTATTCCAGTAACTTTTCATTATTCTGATTTTTTTTTTTTTACTTTCATAATGCTTATTGTGATTTCTATACTCAACTGTTGTTTATTTGAGAAAGATTTCTAAGAGTTTTTTGGTTATATTTGATTTTACACCCATCATGCTTTTTATATGTCTTGTTCTTAATCCACATGAAGAGATGAAACAATGTTATCATTGCAAAGTTTAAGGTGTTTCTCTTTATGATTATAAGTCATCCGTTCCAGATACAACCCCCTCTCTTAGCTCAAAAGCAGACAAAAGTTGTATGTGAATGTATTTTCTGTTTTTTTAATGAGTTTAAAGGCATATGTGTGTTTTCCATGTAACTGAATGTGTGACTGATATTTGTTTCATATTCCTTTTTATTAATTTCTAAAATGTCTGTGTACAGTGCTGGTGTCTATGTCAATGAGTGCATTAAAAATCTGTGAAAAAAGAACCTCAACCTTCATGTTGTGACTAAGATCAGCATACTAACTCCAAGGTCATGAGTTCGATCCCCAGGGAATTCACTAATCAAATGTTTAGCTTGAATGCAATATAAGTTGCTCTGAATACAAGTATAAATACAAAAGTATAGCCTAAAATATAAACTCTCAGCTCAGATATAAGATGTGCAGTATCTCCCAAAGAAACAAAACAAAACTGATTTCTGCTGTCTTATCAATGTAGATCAAGTCACATCAAGAGCATTTCAGTTGAAACAGAACTGTAGGGCATTACACTGTTCAAGTACACACATACACCCTCCATTTGTAACCATAAAACACTCAACAGTCTGTTTCCTCTGAGTCCTGAGGGACCGAAAAATATTTTGAGCTCTATTTGCTGTTAACCACAAGTAGACTAAACAGCAAATGCATAACAGTGAATCATTTTACTCATTTACTTATTGCAGGTCTTATTACATTTATTACAAAATGTAATAAGTTGACAATAACTGCTTGTGAATAGATAATGCATCTTACTATTGTACTTCAAGGGATATTTCAGTCAAAAATTTAAATCATGTCATAATTTACTCATCCTAATATTTTTCTGTAGAACACAAAAGAAGAAACTGAAAGAAACGTTCTTTTTTATAATGAATCAGTCACAGGTTGTGCTATATAAAGGCACACAAAGATTACGATTTTCTTTATTAAATCCACATACATTAGAACCATACAATAGAAGACAGCGGACAGCTAGACTGAAACAGAGCTGAACATTTATACAGGTGATAATGATGGAGACTCAGCTGAACATAATTAGCGTCTGAGACAACAAAAGAACAACTATGGCAGACGATGACGCAAACAGCGTCCAAACAAACATGATTGCGACAGAACGCCCGCTCCCGGTAGGTGTGACCTCGCACCGTAGAGAAGAGGAGGCGAAGGGATGGTTAAAGGGGCTGGAGAGAGTACTGGAAGGCACAGACAGACAAGAGAAGGTGGAAGGACAACAAATAACAAAGTCCAGGGTGGGGATGAAGGTGAGGAGAGCCAAGGGATGACCTTGAGCAGGGGATGATGGCCGTTCATCTAGGTTACAATCAGAGGAGTGCCACTGATGGAGGGAGGAGCCATGGAGGAAGAGGGTGGAAGAACTAGAGAGCAACGGATGGTCCGCAAGTCCAAGACAAAGGCAAAGTAATGTCTGAGCAAGACCAAATGGCCGAAGGTCCATGCTGGGGTCGAGAGTGAAAGGAGTGCAGGTGCAGGAGCCAGCACTACAGCTAAGTGGCGGTGCCTCATGTTCCTCATGCCTAGGAGGAGATGGCTCCTGAGAGGTCCGAGGTGGTTCTACACAACTGAGATGATGACAGGATGGCACAGAGGGCTGAAGACTGACCCCCCAAAATATTTGTGTTTGAAATTGTCAGGAGAAGTAGTGAGAGAAGGCGGCTGGGCAGGGCCAGCAAGACTGGCAGAAGATAGACTTGTTCGGGCAAAAGTCCTGAATCTAGGATAATGTCTTCATCAAGCACAAAATCAAACTCTCAGTAGCGGGGGGAGGGAGGGGCTCACTTCGAACCCTTGAAGTTCACCAAAACTCCCTCTGCAAAGGATGGTTCGGCCTACTCACATACCTGGTCAGGCGTCCGCGGCTTGAGCTCCATGGCAATGTTATTCTCGGTAGCTCTTGTGAACACAGGCTTGTATCTCTCGTGCTGCTGGCGGTGGGCTCAGGGCATCGATCCTCATCTTCAGGATGGTTCTGTCTGGGCACTGGATTGGGAGTGAGGTTGGCGGCATCCACGCCGTAGGAACCCACAAATGTTGCGAAGCTCCCTCAAGAAACGCGGTCTGATGGATGAGATCTAAAAACTCCTCTAAATGCTTCAAAACGTCCATGGTGCAAATAGGGGTAACAACATAACAAAAACACTCATCACTAAGAAGAGAAGAAAGTAAAGCAAAGAAAAGAAAATCTCACAAACACGTCACTAATCACTTAGTTGGTTCAGTGTTCTGTCACGGGTTGTTTCTATGTAAAGGCACACAAACACGAAGATGAAGATAAGCTTTTAATAAATCCACAGGTAAATCCATACAAGGTGAGCTAACACAACCATTCAACAACACCGGACAGCTGGTGATGATGGTGACTGATGAGTGCATAGTTGAACACAGTGCCCGTGAGAACAAATGAATGACTAATGCAGACGATGAAGAAACGCAAATAGTCCAAACAAACGTGATTGTGACAGAAAGTCATTGAGGTCTAACATTGTTTTGGACCAATTGACTTTCATTATATGGAAGAGTTCAAAATATATTCTGTGGAACACAGAATAAAAGTTATATAGGTTTTGAACGACATGATGAACGGTGAGAAAGTGATTTTCAATTTTAGGTGAAGGCTTTAAGCAGGGTTTAGGATTTATACAGTTTTAGCATTTCCTGTTTATCAACATTTAATATGCTAATGGCACTGACCTGTTTTCCAATGGCCAATGTACATAAGTATATAATGGTGTATATAAAACCGTCCTCAAAAAGATTTCATATGGCGTTTCCCTTGCACATTCAGAAAATCTGATTTGTAAGTAAATTCTGGGGAAAACTCTCAAAGGAATTGAGCTGGGAGCCCAAAGGCAATTTAGTCTTTTATATTCTGTTTAATATTCATCAAAATAAAGGAGGACCAGAAAAAAAGACCAAATACAGCAAGTCAATCCTTGAGATGAAATATCAGCTCCAGCACTCGTGTCCATCAGCTGCAGACAGACTCTATTATAAAAAGCACAGATGCTTTGAACAGAAAGAGAGAGAGATACAATCGAACGGCAAGGACCCAAACAGATGTGCATTTAAACTGTCTGCATTATCTTTACTCAAATCATCCATAAATAAACATGGAGATACATATTTAATTTTTCTGAAATTAAACCTGAAAACATAAAATACATTTAGAACTAACAGAGGCTGTACAGTTCTAGAAATTCAAGCTAATTGATACAATGATGGTAGGTTTTGTCAAACTGACCCCAATTTTTGACTGGCTTGGAAAGACAAACTGTATCATGATTTACATGATTGAGTTAATTAAAGACAAACCCATGGGGCAGACTACAGTCAGCAGCCAGATCTATAAAACCGTATATAAAAAATTATGTAATTTAAAAGTATCATGTCTATGATTTTTATTCATTGTTTAAAGCGTAGCTTCTGACCTTTAAATCAAATCAGATTTTTTTTTTACATCAATTGGGGCTTTAATTATTTAGAAATATTAAGTATCTAAATGCTATTTGAGTATTTTACTTTTCATTTTATTAGTCTAACAATTAGTCCTACAACGCCTACTAAATAAATAAAAAATCATTACAGTTGGGCATTAGGACCCGGGGGGAGGTTGCTGCTGCTGCACTAATTTAGCACGATTTAATTATGCATCTGCAGTAACTATAACATATTATCGGCAAGGCATAAGGACATAATTTTTAATATTGAACCGATGTTTACATTCGAAGCCTTTTTTGGACATAATATCATCGATAATATCATGCGTCTATAGATGGGTCTAATTAACACTGTAGATGGGTCTAAATAACACATTAACAGAAATAAAATTGCTATGTGACTTTCAGAAGGTGAATTTGTATTCGAACAGTCTTTATTTTTTATACAACAATGAAACATCCAATGAACTTCAATAAAGGTCAGAAAAGTCAGAAAGTATATTATTCCATCTTTTTTTTGTCTCAGTTTTCCTCTCTCACCTTTCATCCCTATCTCTAAAGGAGTCCATTTGTCCCAGATATGTTACAGTGTGGTCAGTTAAATACCGCAATAGGTGTCCACTTTAGATGGTTACTGTTTACTCCATTTGCCACGTTGTTATTATGTTTTAAAAATAGTTTTGAGAGCATTATAACAATAAAAGTGCATAGAAATTATTCATTAAACTTCACACATGGCATCAGATTAAACAAGCCAACAACATGCTTAGTTCTGAGTTTTATACAATATTAAAAGGATCACAAATATATATATATACCATATTGAGTAAAATTCTTGTTGACATTCAGACAGAAATACAAAGAAAGACAAAATTTACCACTATACGGGCCAACGGCCCAGAAAATTTCCTGACACATCAAAGATTCTTCATAAACCTGTGACACCAGAATCAATCCTTGTCTAAGTCTAGTCTAAAACTTACCTACAGCACACAGGAATACAGGAATAAAAAACAAAAAAACACTTAATTCCTTTCAACAATATTTCATTTATATATATATATATATATATATATATATATATATATATATATATATATATATATATATATATATATGTGTGTGTGTGTGTGTGTGTGTGTGTGTGTGTATTAATACATGCATATATGATCAGATATTTGTTCCAAATACACACACACACACACACACACACGTATTTTATATGTATATGTGTGAGTGTGTATATATATAGCAGCCCGTCAAGACTATGTTTACCTCCTGCAGCTGCTCTAACTCCTGCTTGAGAGCCTCCTGCTCGGTCTCGAGCTCCGCGTACTGCTGCTTGAGCGTCTGGTTCTCCTCCAACACCACAAGACCGCATTCCGCAGCCCGGATCTTCTCCCGGTTCGCTTCTGCGAGCTCACGGGTCAGCCTTTCCACCTCGGCCCGGTACTGATCCACCGATTCCCCGCATCCTCCCCCGGCTGCCATCGCCCCCGGACGGGTGTGAGCTCTGCGTCCTCCTTTCCCTCTCGGAGAGGCGGAGGCTGATGAGGAGATTCAGGTGAATGCTGCAATCCGTCCGTCCCGATGCGCCTCCTGTTTGCTGAAGATTAAATGATGTTTAAATGGCTGGACTCGTGTGTTTCATTGTAAAACAGTGCTGTGATGAACTGCAGTCTTGTTCCATCCATCAAAAACGGTTTTAACTTAAATTTTTATGAGGAAAACCGACGCCATCTACCCGGAATGTAAAGTGTGCAGAAGTTGAATCCATCTCTTAACCCGTGACGTCACCCAAGCCCCCCACCCCATTCTTTACCGTTCATATTATTTATATAGTATAATTAGTGTATTTTATTAGTAGTGGGCCGTAGTTCAGTTGAAGAGAAAGTCTAATAATAATTATAATTAGTTATATGTACATTCTAATGAATCTAATATTCGACACATAGGTCTACATTTAGCCTATTATTATTCAGTAGGGTAACAACATAATGTACAACAAATACTTCTGATCCTCAAAATACATGTGATAATTTTATAGATCTTCAACTACTTAAACCTGCAACTTCTCATTATTAGGGCTGACCTTACTAGAATGCTAATGTGGTTGAAAACAAGACTCTTATTAAATACTTTTCAGCCACCTGCTGGAAAATAACGTACAGTGCATGTTTAAAAAGAACGGGTTGAAATTATGAGCATATTAAATAGTAATAATACGGATAATAAAATAGGGAACTATACATTGTTCCATTTCTGTAATGGAAATATCACGGACATTTCTAGAGTGACCGTGTAAAGTGTCTAATCTTGCACAGATCTAAAATTTGTAATCAGCTAGGTGCTCTTTGAAAGTGAAATCTGATATTTTAAAATTGATTAACAACTGGACAAGTCATGAAAAGTCATTGTTCAAAAGGAGTGGGAAGGTTGTAGAATTTTGCTATTATATCTGAGTTCTGATATTGAGCATTAACTGGTAAGCCAACAAGTCGAAAAGGACAGTGACTTGAGACACAAAGCTGCTCTGAAGATCAAATTAATCATGACTATAACTAATAATATAGTTGTGCGATTGTAAATCACTGCCACTGAAACAATCCCTGATCACAATCACTTATCAAAAGTAAGATATTTGACAATAAGCTACATAATTCCTTTAGTCTCTGCATGCTGCACCTTTAATGTCATATTGATCCAGATCCAGAGAGCACTAGAATTAAGCACATCCAAGTGCATCACGTGAAGAAGACAACAGGCTGTGAAAAAGACCTCATGACACAATGTACTCCCGGATGTCCATTCTTCACCAGACTGCATGTGATTTAATTTTCTCAGACTGGTTTCAACTTTTTAATCATGTTAATTTGATTGGCCAGGAAATCAAATACATCATTATAATTGATAAGTGCAGTAAAAAGAGGGTGAAAGATCACATGCATTTTTGGGAAAACTTCCGTGACTTTCATAATCATTAACTACGGGGTGGCACTGTCCAAATAGTGAGATTCATTTCATCTGAGGAATGTCTGTTAAGGTAAGAAAACGGCATGTCCTAACATTCTCTAATGGTCTAATGAAAGATGTGTTCTCATGTTTGCAAGAATCTCTAAATGTAGCAGCCCACTGGGCACCCAATGGGTAGATCTGATGAGAGAATGATTGAATTATTAGGTTCGTTCAGTCACTATCTAAAATAAATCTGTAAAATGAGAGACATGTGATACGTAGTATTTGGGAAGTCTTGTCTGGTTTTGAGAGCTTTACAAGAATGTAAAACCATGCTAGAAGACATTCTCTGCAGCATATCCAATAATTTATAAGATAAAGAAAAGTGGATATTTTTCACGGTTTACTCTAAAAAAATGTTTCTCATTCTAGTTTTATTATGGAAATTCAGGTTTTATAGGCACATAACTTAAAGACTTGACTTTAAGGGTGTTAAGGGGTACAATTTTTAATACTACCAGTATAGTATCAGGGATTTTAAAATAAAATTAATAAAATGATTACATGATTGCTAAAATAGAAAGGACCTGAAGGGAACTTTCTGGAAATAGAATAATATCAAATATCACTTCATTTAACTGTGGATTTTTAGTCAATTGAAGCATATATATATTTATAAGTACTGTTGTGCATCTTAATTTATCGTTTATTGTATTTAAAGTAACAAAGATGCAATGGTTTAAATTAACAGCAATAACCCTGCACCAAGTTACTATGTAAACTTTACAGAGCAATCATTCAGCAACATAAAAGGACCCTTGCCCTGAGAGAAGTAATGCATTTTACTTCTCTTTTTGAAATTTTGATTCTCTTTTGCCTTTGTTTTTGATTAAAAAATGATTAGCATTGCGATTAACATGCATGCAAATGCACTGGTGCACATGCACACATTTGTGTATATCCTTAAGCCAGAAAGAGCTCCGCTGCCGCTGCCGCAGCACGTGGCTCCGGTCAGCTGCCTGCAAGTTGTGGTGTAATTGAGTTCACATGAGCAGCTGATAGGTCCCATAGCATTTACAATCAACGGCAGAATCCCCAAATCTAGTCCCGTGTCTCTGTTTCCACCCCCCTCCTTTCTCTTCTCTGGTCTCTTCCTTATTATACTGTCTTTAACTAGCTCTTGCCCTCTCTCTTATTAGAATTTCCATTGAGAATTCTGAACTGCCTCCTGTCTCCAAACTTATGGCTCCAGAGAAGACCAGTGATGGACTGGACAACTATGCATTTACTGTGAGTAACCTTCATTTTATAGACAGAAATATTATGCAGAATTATTTGATTCTTCAAATAAATTAGTTTTAGTGCTTCTAGAAATTGACAGTTTAAATACAGGGACATTTAAATTTGAATGTTCTCTTTGTTCATGAGTGTATAGTGGCTTTGTTCTCATTACGAAAATCGAAAAGTTGTGTCAGACTGCAGTCAAGTTACAAGATCCTTAAAATCAGTTATACAAGTTTAACAGTTGTGAAAACACAGTTGTAAAAATCTATGGTGTGTGATAATTTATTTTTATGACTGAAGATTCTAATCACTCAGGATGATTCAATCATTAAACTGTTATTGTGAGTTTATATAACGTTTCACTTTTGATTTAAAAAAACATCAGGTTAAAAAAACCTTTTGACACTTGGGTACATTTTGATGGATTACATTTTTTATTATAAAAAAACAGCAATAGAAAACCTAGAGACCAGTCCCTCTGGAGAGAGGTACATTGGTTTTTACTCACAAATCCAAATGGAAGTACTGGAACTGAAAAGATATTTACAAGTGCATTGTGAAATTTACTGAATTAGAAAAGGTTGTTGATTGAAAACTGCTCGGTCAAAAACTATTTAATCTTTTTTTACTTTAGGTTGATGGTGTTGACCGCTTCTGTGAGTTACCGGAAAATGAAAGTGGTAGTTTTTCAGAGGGAGACCGTAACAAGCTAGCATATTGTGTCACAGATATTCCACCGTGGTATCTTTGCATCTTTTTGGGAATTCAGGTAAGCCCTGAACACAACTTCATGTGAACATTGATCTATCTCATATCTGTCACGTGTCTGTCCTGTCTCTGTTTACTTCCTGGTCCCCAACATGCTTTTTCCACTCACCTGTCTCATCATAAATCACCTTGTTATTCTCGTCAGCTGTGTCCCATCGATTATCCTTTTGTGAATATCTTCCCTGTTGCCACCAGTCTTTGTCGGTTCTCGTTCATGATATGCCGCGTGTGATTTATCCTGTTCCTGAGTTGTTTTTAAATAAAGTCATATTATTCCTAGTTCCTTCTTCTTTGTGCATTTTTGTCACACCTGATCGTAACATAAGAATGGGACCAGCAATGTCAACAGAAAAAGGAACTGCAGCAATGGATTATCTCTGAGGTCGGAAGCTGAAGGAGTATGAGGTGGAGTTTTTGGAGCTGCCCCTCCTGGGGAGTTGGTAGGTTCAATGTGTTCCTTGAATGCAATGTAAGTCGCGTTGGATAAAAGCGTCTGCTAAATGCATAAATGTAAATGGTAGGACACTTTGCTCAATGCCTGCCTTCAGATGGAGTTTGACGATGGGCTCTTCAGGTCAATCGCTCCCAGTGACTACAATCAGCCCTTAGTGGATTTCCTCAATTACATCCTCTGGTTAAATGGATCTAAATTCATTGTCGAGGAAGTGGAGGATGTGCCCCTCCAGCATTCCGCCCCTTCCGGTAAGCAGTTGAGCGCCCCAGCTCAACCAATGGCCAGCCAACTCTAGCAAGCCCAATTGCAGTTGCAAGCCTCCTCGCAACCCCAACGAACCAAGGCTTCAAGTGTGTGTCAGGGAGACATTTAATCAGAACACCTTCTGCGCTCCCTGTTCTCCAGTCGTCTCCTGCGCGCTCAACTCTCCAGCCTATTCCAGTGAGCCCTAAACCTGAGCACTCACCAAAGGGATGTGTACCGACCGTGTTGGCCAACACGTTGCTGTGTGTGTTGGCTGCACACACAACAGTTACTGAACTATAACTCTCCCGATAACTCTCTTGTTCTCGAGCCTGCTTCAGAGCACCCTCTATTTTCCAAATCAGCTCTAAAAACTCTCTTGTCCCAGAATCTGCTCCAGATCACCCTCTAGTCCCTGAGTTGGCTCTAAGAACTCTTTAGTCATCAAGCCCGCTCCTCAGTGCCCTCGAAATCTTGAACTTCTGGGACCTCCCTGTACTCCCGGTACCACCCTGGAGGCCCCCTTGACTGGTTCCTGATCCCATCCTTCTTCCATGTTTAGTGTTTTTTGTTCTTCCTCTTCTGTCGTCTTCCTTGTCTTCCTCCAAAGTCCCAGCTACAGCACGGCTGTGCACCTTTTTGGAAGGGGGCGTGTCTATTGTGTCTCTGTTTACTTATTGGTTCCCAACATGCTCTCCCAGTGTTTTTCCAATCAATCATCCTCTGTGAATATCTTCCCTGTGTTTCCTCCAGTCTTCGTCCGTTCTTGTTCATGGTATGTCGCGTGTGATTTATCCTGTTCTGTTTATAAAGTCATAATGTTCCTTCTTCTTTGTGCGTTTTTGCCACACCTGATCGTAACAATATCACTGGACTCAATTCAAATTGACCAATCTTAATTGGAGTATGTACTATGAACAACACAGTACTTATCAGTACTTATAAATATAAACTGTTCCAATACACTGTGGTCCAAAAATCTAAAACCACATTGAAAATCTGAGAAAGAGGTAACACTTTACAATCATGTGTTATTCATTGACTTTATTTAATGTATTTTTTTTTGTTACAATATTTATTAATCTTTGTTAATGTTAGTTAATAATAATAAATGTTCACTGTTTTTTCATAGTTCACAATGAAGTAACTAATGTTAACAAATACATGTTTTGATTAAGTGTTGAAATGAACATTAAGATTAATAAATGTTGTAGAGTAATTTGTTCATTCTTAGTTCATGTAAAACTAATGTTAACTAATGAAACCTTATTGCAGAGTGTTACCTAGAATTACCTAGTTATCTAGATTCTGAAGTTTTTGAAACACATAATTTACTCACTCTCATGTTGTTCCAAACTCATTAGACTTTCATTCATCTAAACAGAAGCTCAAGCACACTTGCTTGACATGCGAGAACCAATGAGGTTCCTTCTCGTGCATCAGGCAAGTACGGATGAGCTTCTGTTTATGTTTGCTGATCAATGTTTTCATGTGGATAAAAGCCTAATTTGAATCTGTTCGGGGCCCCGGAGAAGTTTTGACATTCTCTGACATTTGTTCTTTTTTCGGTTGCTCTTTTTTTCGATCCAGTCTTGATTCATATGGATTAGTTTTACGTTACGAAAGTTTTGCAGTGACAAATTGGTAGTTGTGCAGTTGTTAATGGAGGGTCAGAAATCTCTCAGATTTTATTAAAATATTTTCATTTAAGTTTTGAAGATGAAAAAAAGTCTTATCGGTTCAGAACGACATTAGGGTGAGTAATTGTTGACAATTTTTTGAAATGTTTGAGTAAACTAATATTTTAAATGTATACATTTTGCAAAATAAAAGCATTTTCATTAGTGATCTCAGACTTTTAGACTTCATAGAATGTGTTTAGTAGGTTACTGAAAGATAATAACTATAACTGCAAATAACTATTTCTCTCCATGTCTCTGACAGCATTATCTTACAGCTTTTGGTGGCATCATAGCCATTCCCTTGATATTATCTCAGGGCCTTTGTCTACAGCATGATGGCCTTACACAAAGTCACCTAATCAGCACTATATTCTTCGTGTCTGGGGTGTGCACCTTACTGCAGGTCACTTTTGGAGTGAGGTATGGTACCTTATATGATAAAATCATGTTTCACAGGGAAGTTTGATGAAAAAAAATGCAACGCAGAATTTAAATATACTGACAGAATAATGACAGACTGATAGTGTACCAAGTGGCAAGTTAGGCAATGACATTTAAAGATTTATTTTAATGATGAGTTGTTGGTTAAACAACATAACACATTGTCAGTAATCAGTTGTGTTGTGGTTACTTTCTTTGTCAATTATTTAACTATGGGAGTTTATCATAACTGTTTCACATATAGTAGATGATTGCAAATTCCTCCATTTACACTTTGAGTGAATGTTCCTTGCTTAATTATAAGATTACCTTTATTTTGTGAGGTCATTTTATAATGCTGTCCAATTTGAAGGGCATTAATTTTTTTATGTATTTATTTTGACTGTGTTCTTCCGAAGACTGTGAAAAGTTACGTATGTTCAAGATAAACCATTTCCCTGGACAACATTCAAGGGTTCATTGACCTAGGAAAGTGTGAATAATGTAGGCTTAGCAATGTTTTCACAGTCTGATAAGCCTCTGCATGTTTTAGGAAATGAACTGAAATGCTATTGTGTTCTTCTGCCAGGGCTGCTTGGCTTGAATAATAGGCCAAAAAAATCTTGCTATGTTAAATCTCCAGACCTTAAGATCTCAGAGAGAATTCACTTTTATGGTAATCAAAAATTCTGAATCTGAAACAACCTATTACTGACGTACCAGCAGAAATATGTGCGCCACTGGTTAGACTAATTTCTGCAGTAGCTGAAAGCCATAATAGGATTAGGAATTTTCCGTCTTAATGGAAGTTCAGCATATTTTAAATCCACATTCCTCAGGCTTTTTCCCTTATTGTGTGAAGCAATAGTATTGTTGTATAAATAGTTAAAGAAAATGTTTCTCAGTACCCCTAAAACTATCTAAATTATGTTGTGTAGGCATAGCTGATTTGGTGCAAGCTTGCAGTGCATATACACAAAGTGGCTCTAAAATGGATGAATATTGATGAATCTTAATAACACAACAGTTTTTCCTTGTTTTTAGCCTGCTGAAATGGTTTAGCTAAAGCATTGCCCTTTAGTCAGGAATCAGGAAGGGAAGTCAGCACAAAATATCCAGGTTACTAATGTAGCCTCTGTTCCCTGCAGGAGGGAACAGAGGCATTACATCAGATGAGATCTTACGAATTGGAATCTCACTTAAGAGCCCAATCACCTGTGTAAACAAAATAATTTAATGGACATTGGCTAGTGAGATTTGCATCGCAATCGTGGAGAGCAGGTCCTTCTTTAGAAGGATCCGCCAAGACCTGCCGTGAGGAGCATCATTTCCGGGAGCCAGGTCCAGCTGGGCCAGTATGGCTCAACTAACAAGACCTGCTCTTCATCCTCCCTGATCTTGCACTGTGTCTGTGTCGAGCAGACTCACTTGGGGAAACACATACTTGCATTGGCCCCGAGGTCGGCTGTGTATCCTCAATAAGGGAATAGAACAACTGCAAGTGAGATGACCATCTCCTGCTTCTGACTCCAGAGCAGGAGATGGTGGATAATTTGCGACGGCAGAGTCTGACCATGAGCTGAAAGTTTGGCAACTATCCGGTGATTTCTATTGCCATACCCATGCCAGGATTCGGTCATGTAGGCAGTGCTGAAACACTCTCATATGAAGCAACCTAAGCGGCATGACGGCTGCGTATACCATATACCTCAGGAGAGTTTGAAACAGTTTCAGTGGAACTGTTGTCCTACCTCTGAATAAATTCAGTCAGTTCAGCACAAACTACATTTATGAAATGTGGTGTTATTTTAAAATAGATGTACTCCATTCTGAGAAAAGTGTTCCTCTGTATGGGGAAAAGTTCTTTCTTTTACCAGTTGACCACAGTTTCTCAGGTGCCTGAAAACCAAGACCTTGTTTTTGCACAACTCCTCTCGCGAGTGGGCCAGGATGAGCCAGTCATTGAGGTAGTTGAAACAGTGCTCCCTCAGAGGGGCAAGGGCAACCTCCCTGACTTTGAAGTCAACAGGGCAAGCCCAAAGGACCTTGAACACAAAGCTTAGGAATAGTCTGTAAAGGGCCTGATTCAAGGCATGCAGATCCAAGATTGCCCATAAAGCACTGCCTTTCATGGGTACAATGAAGTTCAGGCTGTAAAACTCTATCTTCATAATGGCTGGAGGAACTGACATTATGTCCTTCGGCAGTAGGATTGCAATCTTCGCACACGGAACAGGAGTATCCATGTCCACCACCGAGGTGAACCGAACATCGTTGAACTGGGGAGGACACTGGGTGAACTGAAATGCATAGCTGAGTGGGATAGTCCAAATGTGCTAGCATGATGGCCTGGGAAGTGCTAGCCAGGCTGCCGGATGCCGTACAAGCAGGATTAGAGTGACCGCAGATGTACCGCATTAGGGCAGCGTGGTGGAGCACAGGGGCTCGATCCATAAACACAGCGTCCAAGAATGGGGACCGACTGTTCAATGCAATACTTACCTGGCTCCACAAGTTCCAAGGGGGTGCTTGAGAAGGCAATGCATCTTTGAACTGCACATCACTGCCTTGTGGTGATAAGAGAAGGGGATGAGACAAGGCACATCTTCATAGACTGGCATCCATGCCCTTTTGAGTCCCAGAGGTCCCAAAGAAACTGCTCTTTTACTCAGAATTTGGATACCGCTGGCTGTGACACCAGAGGCAGAACAGAAATTTGATTCAATAAAAGATTCTACATCTGGCCCTCCTCTGGGGGAAGGAGTAGTGTGCGCTCACCATCTCCTGAAAAGCTTTTCATTCCTTCTCTGGGTTTCCCATCTCAGGTATCCAATCTGAGAATTAATACATCACACATATCTGTGTGAAACTTTTTGAACATTGGGAATTGTTTGAGTCGTTTGATATGCAATCTCTTGTGAATGACAGGTTGTCTCACCTTCATGCCAGTAAACACATCTTCATAGAAGAAATGTCATGAAAGGATAAATCATTTATAATAACTTATAAAAAAAAAATTAATGGTGATTTTAAGACACTGAAACAAACTGCAAAAAATGTCCAAGTGGACAAAAGAGTCTAAGACACAGTTTTGTAAATCAAAAATAACAATCAAAATCACAAGATTTTTGGTGACCAGTTTCTTATCTTTCCTAATGCAAGGTTACCCATTCTCCAGGGTGGAACATTTACGCTCCTTTCACCAACCATGGCTTTGCTTTCAATGCCTGAATGGACCTGTCCAGCCTGGACACAAAATGCCAGCCTGGTCAACACCACCTCTCCCGAGTTCAGCCATGTCTGGAAAAGTCGAATGCAAGTGGTAAGTGGACCCTGTATGTAAGGACACATGTACACACTGTATCTAAAGTAGTCTCAAATTTCATTTGAATTGCTAAAGATAACACGTAGCTTAATATTTTATATTCTAACTTAACAACATTAATTTTCACTTTTTGGGGCTATTGCATATTTATATAGATGATGAAAAGGCAGAGGTACAATTTTTATTTATTTAACAGAAAATATGATATGATATAATATGATATAAGATTATCTTGTTAGAGCAACACAACATCTAAAGCAATATCTTTACAGAATAAGGCTAAAATTCAGTTTCTTTTGTTTTCTCTGCACAGCTCCAAGGCTCAATCATGGTGGGCTCCCTATTCCAAGTACTGGTGGGATTTTCCGGTCTCATTGGCCTCTTCATGCGTTTCATTGGCCCTTTGACCATCGCACCAACCATTTCACTAATCGGCCTTTCGCTGTTTGACTCTGCTGGCATGAACGCAGGACACCATTGGGGCATCTCTTCCATGTGTGTACTTTTCAGAATGAATCATCATTAATCAAAATCTAAAGTTTGTACACTGTAATTAAGAATGCTGTTTAGAAAATGCTTTGGGGCTGCTCCCGCTCAGCATCCCCCCATGAGACCTGAGCGCAGTGGAGGAGATATTTCTTCTTTTTTTTTTCTTTTATGGTAATGAAAAGACACACCATCCCCGACCTCATCCAGGTCTCTTAACTGGGCTCTTTATGCTCTACTAATGAGGAATGGTGTGATTGTGCAGGGTAAACTCGAAATGAGGCCTATTTATTCCACAATCTCGGCACCTCTGTATGATGGGAAGTTTGTTCTCGTGAGGGCAGGAGTGCTTGACTAATTTTAGAGTCACCACAGACCATTGGTACTCCAAAAGACAGTGCTACTTACTGTATAATACAGCAGTTTGTTAAAGCTACACTTCTATGATAATTCCAAAAAGTTATTAGCATCATGGTTTTTAGTTTGTTACTCCCTAACACTTCCTTCTACTATTCTCTGATGACATGAGGGTGAGACAACCTGTCACTCACATGAGATGGTTACTGGTAATGTTCTTTTAAATGTAATCTAACAAAGAGCCATAACATAGTTTTATTGTCTTCCACAGGACAACATGTTTGATAGTGATATTCTCACAGTACCTCCGTCATATTGCCATCCCTTTCCCCAAATACAGCAAAGCCAAGAAATTTCACACCACGAGGATTTACATTTTTCAGATTCTGCCTGTAAGTTTTATATCTGTTTTCTAAATATTAATGCTTTGTAAAAATACCTTTAAAAGCAAGATCTGTTTCCTCAGGTCCTACTAGGAATCACTATGTCTTGGTTGATTTGCTACCTGCTGACGATCTACAATGTCCTGCCCTCAGACCCTGATAAATATGGCTATCTAGCTCGGACTGACATTAAAGGAGACGTTATAGGCAGAGCCCCTTGGTTCAGATTTCCTTATCCAGGTATTGCAATCATCACAATTAAGACTAATAAAGTATTTTATATGACCATTACTGTATCTTTACAGGAATCATAATTTATCATTGCTGTTGTTTTACTAGTTATGCTGTTGAAATCATCAATATATATTTGTTATGATACATAATTATTTTCCCAGGTCAATGGGGAGTGCCAACTGTTAGTCTGGCAGGAGTTTTTGGAATCCTGGCTGGAGTCATATCGTCAATGATTGAGTCAGTGGGTGATTATCATGCCTGTGCCAGGTTATCTGGTGCCCCACCTCCACCTAGACATGCCATCAACAGGGGGATTGGCATTGAAGGCATTGGGTGTCTGCTGGCAGGTGCCTGGGGCACAGGCAATGGGACCACCTCCTACAGTGAGAACGTAGGAGCATTGGGGATCACCAAGGTACAAAGTCTCACAATCAATCAAGTTTTACTACAATATTAGCCATATAGTTTCATATTTAATTAAATTAGATTGTTTGGAATATTAAGTTATGACACTAATTGAGAGGAACCTTTCCTCTTTGCAGGTTGGTAGTCGCATGGTGATTGTGGCCAGTGGCTTTATAATGATTATTATGGGAATGTTTGGGAAAATTGGAGCCATATTTACTACAATACCAACGCCTGTCATTGGAGGAATGTTTCTGGTCATGTTTGGGGTTATTACGGCGGCTGGTGTTTCAAGCCTACAGGTAAAAACAGAATTGTTAATGCAAAAAAGCTTCACATTAGGTGCTCATATTATAACTAGAGTTGTACTGTTCAAAAGTTTGATGTCGGTATTATTTTTGAAAAGTCTTACTCTCACTGAGGCTGGATTTATTTGATAAAAATACAATAAAAAAGTAATATTATACAATAATAATACAATTTAAAATAACTGTTTTCTATTGTAATATATTTTAAAATGTGATTTATTTCTGTGATTTAAATTGGCCAAGCTGATTTTTTTTTCAGCATCATTATTCCAGGCTTTTGTGTTACATGATCCTTCAAAAATCATTCTAATATGCTGATTTGACATTCAAGAAACATTTCTTATTATCCATGTTAAAAACAGTTGTGCTACTTAATATTTTTGTGAAAACCATGATACATATTTTTCAAAGTTCTTTGATGAATAGAAGATTCAAAAGAAAATAATTAATTTGAAATAAAAATATTTGGTAACATTATAAATATCTTTATTGACATTTGATCAATTTTATACATCAATTTCTGAATAAAAATATGAATTTCTTAATTTTATTTCTTCATATGATTAATATGATATATATTGTTAGCCTGACCGATTTCTATTATTAATAGTATACAGACATGAATTCTTCACGCAACATCTTCATCTTTGGATTCTCCATGTTCACTGGGCTTACCATTCCTAACTGGATAATGAAAAACCCCACATCTATAGCAACAGGTAGCCATTTAAACTATGATCAGTACTAGAAAAGCACATGCTACAGAATCTTTATAGACAGAAACATCTGCTGTCAACATCCTGATTGTATTTCAATTGTCTTGTACTTTCTTACTTCTTGTATTAGGAGTTGTCGAACTGGACCATGTGCTTCAAGTGCTTCTGACAACCAGTATGTTTGTTGGAGGATTCTTTGGATTTCTCCTTGATAACACAATACCTGGTGAGTTCTGCTGATATTCTGTACAAATTACAATATCTGAATTATGAAGTAACATGGCACCCTTGCAATAACAGTCGGTTTAATACTCTTGCAGGAACGAAACGCGAACGTGGCATTATTGCATGGAATAGTGCCCACCAAAATGAGTCAGACAACACCTTAGAAAGTGATGACGTGTATGGGCTGCCCTTTGGAATTAATTCCTGCCTCTCTTCCTTCACATGGACCAAATATGTGCCCTTCTGCCCTACACACAAAGTCAGCACACAAGATCACAGTTTCAACACACCATCCAGTTTGGATTCGTTGGACACCAAAACAGAACCTAACAAAAATGATGCACACATTATAGTGGGGGTGGCACTATAGTCTGTGATAGGGACTTTAAATCATAAATCAGAGACAATTTAATCTAAAGTAGATTCTGTGACTCTTAAGTCAAATTCCGAGGTACGGACTGAACTGAGAAGGCAATACCCCCATATTCATAATTGAATGTCTAATCTGAAGCAGTACTTTTCATATATATATATATATATTCATCTTTATGAATTATCTGTAAACAGAATGTTAATGAATAATAGGTAACACTTCACAGTAAGGTCTCATTAGTTAAAGTTAGGTTAGGGGAGTTTATGAAATAACTTTAACTTACAATGAGTAATACATTTGTTAATGTTAGTTAATAAATATACAACTATTTAAAATTAGTTAATGTTAGCTCAGGTTCATTAAATAATGTTAAAAGATACAACTTTTGATTCTTATAATGCTTTATTAAATGTTGACATGCACATTAACGGTTAAATAAACATTTTACCTATTTTTTATTGTTAGCTCATTTTAACTAATGACCTTATTGTAAAGTGTTTCCGATTAATGTTTTGCTTTTCATAATGTTGCTCTAGGGGTGATTTCAAATGTGCAAAAATGTATTCATGTTAATTTCTTTTTAAAAGGCTCATAATTTTAAATGGAATGATTATAAGTAGCCGACAAACTGTGTATCATATTTTGTACACCTATTTTGTTTTAAGTAAAATCTTAAACTTTATTTTCTCTTTTAGTTTTACAAATGGTTTTAAAAAGAAACAAAGTTTTAAAAACTTATAGCTGTAAAATATTATAGCTGTAACACATTTAAATAATTACCATAGACAATATTTTCCTGCATGTTTGATAATTTTTGTTTAGGTTCGTTTGTTTAGTTTAGGTCAGTCTTTCAGTCAAATTCATTTTCAAGTTGACAACTCTAGGCTGAGTTTTTGTTTCATAGCTTTGTCTCTTTTTGAAGGAGGGTTGGGCTCAGGCCATTTAAGCCATTGTCAACACCATTCAATTTTCTCCTGAAGGCACCTGCACTCTGAAATAGAACAGAAGTCACCTTTGGCAGCTTCTTGGGCACCATAGGCCTCTTTTATAAAATATTGCAAACAAACCACGTACAATTGCGCACGTATGTTGCGTACAAACCAATTTCTCAAATGTGGGTAATCTATGTGTAATGCAGAAAACGAACATACGTGTAACAGGTATAGTAAATTATACTGTTAAATAATAATTTTAAATAAATAAATACATTTTATTTGTAATGCACTTTATATTTCTGTAATCTCAAAGTGCTACAGAGCATCTAGGGTACACTTAAAAATCAAAGAAATTTAATATAAAAAGAAAACAAAATAATAAAAACCTCCAAAACACATAGATATGTCTTGTGTATAAATGTAGGCTATTTGTTGAATTCACACAAAATTGTTCATTTACATACATCTGATGTAGCTGCCTGATAAAAATGAGTGCTTCTCCTATTACTTGTAATGTTATGAGCCAACATAATTTCCTGTTCTGTCTCCTTTTCTTCCTGTTCTGCATTGTAACTGAATGGGAGAGGTAAGTTTAATTTGGTTAATCTTAAATGATTGCTTTTATGTCAATATTTTCACCACAATCTATGTGCATAATGCTATTTTGCTTACCTGTGTGATTATGATTTGTCGTTTTACCCTTTTTTTTGTTATATTTTGTCTTCTGCTAAGTATGTGGAAATGAGAGCACATGGCAACAAGAGCACATTATATTTATTTTATAAAGAACGTTAAGGGCAATTCACTCAAAGAAGGTGTATGTGTTCTTTTATATCATGTATGTTTTCTCTGTGGTATTATTTTCTTCATACTATGATTTTTCTTTCTTTCTTTCTTTTTTTGTTGCTCTATTTTGTCCCTTTACATTGCAACTGAATGGGAGAGAGAATAATTCACTCAAAAAGGCTGCAGGTTTTCTTTTATAACAGAAGAATAAAAAGGTCCCGTGTCTAATTCCACAAATCTACACAACGCAGGATAAAGTATTTCATAACTGCTGTTGGCACTGCAAGCCACCCATTACATACAAAAAAAACGACACCCTTCTCTCCCTCTCCTTTACTTTTGTAGCTATTTACAAAACATAACTAATAGTGGGCAAATATACATAAAAAATGCATTTTGTATAGCATTTTAGTAAGCTTAAAGGAACAGAATTCATGAGCAATAAATCTGTTAACTGCTCTGTGGATATTCTTAAAACACATCTGATGGACACGTGCTGAAATATTGTCTGTATTTAAAGGGTCCTCAGAGACTCTAAACCCCAGATAACGAGGCCGTATAAAATATATTGCTGTTGATTGACAGTGTTGAGGTGGCAGTGAGAGTTCACTAAAAGTTCCTAAAAAGACCAAAATACAAAATGAAACTGCAGCATGACAGTCAACCGCATTAAATGATTAACAGTAAGCTCTGGTGAGACAAATCTGTATAAGTAAGCTATTATAGTTTTTCTCGGACATTAACACATAATTTGTGTATTTTATCATGCATTCACATTTGTTCTTTTGTTGATTACCCAGCTTTATTCTGAAATAGGCCTCATTACATGACATGACAAAAGTTCAGAAGTTTGAGGTAGGTACATTTTTAATAATGTTTTAGAAAGAAGTCTAGAGATTTGGTCAGAGATACAGCAGCACCGCAAAATACAATTAGATGACTGGTTTGATCATTTGAAGATTAGAGAAGAAACAATGTTATCATTGCAAAGTTTGAGGTCTTTCTCTTTATTTATTCTCTTTAGTCATCTGTTCCAGAAACTTAAAGATACAGCCCCCTCTCTAAGCTCAAAAGCAGGTAAAAATTGTGTGTTTTCTGTTTATTTATGAGTTTAAAGGCATATGAGTTTTTTCCATGTAACTGTATGTGTGACTGAGGTTTGTGTTATAGTCATCCTTTTTATTAATTTCTAAGGTGTTGAAGTACAGTGTTGGTGTCACTGTCGATGAGTGCATTAAAAATACTGAATACAAGTATAAATGCAAAGCTATAGCGAGAAACGAGAAAACGAGGTTGCCCAATACGTTGATTGCAAAGATAGTGTGGGTAGATCGCATGGAATTAACAAAGTAGACGTCAGACCATTATCCGTCCTCAATATGAAATTTGTCACTTGATTGACGTACAGGGCAGCCAGTCTGACATCTGACCTTTTCTGACACATGGGTCATCGCACATGCAAAAACTCTAGCAAGCTAGCAAGATAGCCTCCAATTTATTTATTTTAAACTTAAGAAAGGGTATAAAAATAAGTGGGGGAGTTGGACCGTTTTTTCACTATGTCATCTTTCTTTTCTTCAACTAATATTTCTAAGTGACTTTCAGGAGTTGAGCTTGTATTTGAACAGTCTTTATTTTTTATATAACACTGAAAACACCAATAAGGACAACATAAATAAAGGTCAGAAAAGAAATTCTTTCACATCTCTTCATCATTTCACCTCTCTAAATTTTACAGTGTGGTCAGTTAAGGTCAGTTTTACTCCATTTTCCTCAGAAGAAAGATGTTTTAAAAATAGTTTTGAGAGTATTATAACAATATAAATGCATATAAATGATTGATTAAACTTCACACATGCCATCACACTAAACAAGCCAACAACATGCTTAGTTCTGAGTTTTATACATAAAAATATACAGACAATAAAATTATCACTTATATATCCCATATTGAGTAAACATCTTGTTGACATTCAGACAGAGATACAAAGAAAGAAGACTAAATTTAAATCCTCCTGTTTGCTGAAGATTAAATTAAGTTTAAACGGCTGGACTCAATCTATATACTGTATTTATTTTTATAATACTTAAAAATAAATTATGACCATAAATAATAATGATGACAACCATAATAATACATTGTTACATTTCTGTAATGCAAATACCAAGGACATTTCTAGAGTGACCATGTAAAGTGTCTAATTTTGCACAGATGTGTAATCAGCTAGATGCTCTTTGAAAGTGAAATCTGATGATATTTTAAAAATGATTAATGACTGGACATACAAAGTCTGTTCAAAAGAAGTGGGAAGGTTGTAGAATTTTTCTATTATATCTGAGTTATAATATTGAGCATTAACTGGTAAGCCAACAACTTGAAGGCCACTGGACACGGGCCAAAAGGACAGTGACTTGAGTCACAAAGTTTCTCCATGCATGAACAGGACACTTACCTGATTCAGAGAGCCAATGTAGCATGTCTAAGTACATTATGTGAAGAAGAGAACAGACTGTACTTCTGGATGTTACATTATTATGCTGCATTATTATACTGTCTTTAACTAACTCTTGCTCTTTCTCTTATTAGAATTTCCATTGAGAATTCTGAACTGGCTCCAGAGAAGACCAGTGATGGACTGGACAACTATGCATTTGCTAACTTCCATTTTATATACAGAAATATTGTGTAGAATTCTTCCTTAAATTAGTTTTAGTGCTTCTAGAAATTGACAGTTTAAATACAGGGACATTTCAATTTGAATGTTCTCTTTGTTCATGAGTGTATAGTGGCTTTGTTCTCATTGCAAAAATCTAAAAGTTGTGTCAGACTGCAGTCAAGTTACAAGATCCTTAAAATCAGTTATACAAGTTTAACAGTTGTGAAAACACAGTTGGTGTGTGATAATTTGTATGAATGAAGATTGAAATCACTCAGTATTTTAGAGTATGGAATGTGTAACTGGAGCAACTCAGAGGCCATATAATGTTTCTCTTTTGATATAGAAAAACATAAAAAATGTATTTAGCATAAAACACCAATTTCTTTGACACGTGTATGTTTCGATGGAGATTGTTAGAAAAAACAGCAATACTAAACTAAGCGATGAAATGGGGTGCATTGGTTTTTACTCACAAATCCAAATGGATGTACAGCAACTGAAAAAATATATTTATAAACATTGTTGATTGAAAACTGCTGGGTCAGAAACAGTTTAATCTTTTTTTACTTTAGGTTGATGGTGTTGACCGCTTCTGTGAGTTACCGGAAAATGAAAGTGGTAGTTTTTCAGAGGGAGACAGTAACAAGCTACCATATTGTGTCACAGATATTCCACCATGGTATCTTTGCATCTTTTTGGGAATTCAGGTAAGCCCTGAACACACAACTTCCTGTGAACATTGATTTATCTCATATCATTAGACTCAATTCAAATTGATCATACTATCATACTATGAACAGCAGTCAGTACTAATAAATACGTGCTGTTCCAATATATTGTGGTCCAAAAATGTAAAACATTTATAATATTTCTATATATAAAGCATTTCTTTATGCCTGCATATAAAGAGAAAGAGGCAATACTTTACAATAATGTCTTACTCATTAACATTATTTAATGTATTAACCAACATGAACTAACAATGAGCAATATTTAAAAAAAAAATTCTTAATCTTTGTTAATGTTAGATAATAATAATTATGTCGTTCACTGTTTGTTCATAATTCACAGTGCAAAAACTAATGTTAACAAATATAACTTTTGATTTTAATACTACATTAGTAAATGTTGAAATTAACATTAAGATTAATAAATATTGTAGAAGTCTTGCTCATTCTTTGTTAAAGTTTACTAAAACTAATGGTAACTAAGTGTTACCAATAAAGATTGTGGATTTTGAAGATTTTGAAACATATAAAAATAATAGCCCGAAAAATTCACAATTTTAAAGAATAATTTAGTGAGACAAAATATAAAATGACAAAATGTTTGATATATATAATGTTTGTCATCAGGCCTATCTAGTGTATATAAAAAACACTATTCAGAGGCCCATAGCAAAACCTTTGGTGCAGAGGATATTTAAGTCAATCAAATAATTATCAAAAAGGCTTAAAGTGTTAAGATTCAGTATAATGTTTAATTAAATAAGCAATGAAGAAAAGTCTTATAAGTTTAGAATGTCATGAGGGTGAGGAATTGAATTGAGTAATTGTTTTTACATTTTTGGGTGAACTAACCTTTTAATAAAGTTAATAATACATTTTGCAAAATAAAAGTATTTTCATTAGAGAGGTAAGGCTTTTAGACTTCACTGTACATAGAATGTGTTTAGTTTGAAAAAATGCACATAACTATTTCTCTCCATGTCTCTGACAGCATTATCTTACAGCTTTTGGTGGCATCATAGCCATTCCTCTGATATTGTCTCAGGGCCTTTGTCTACAGCATGATGGCCTTACACAAAGTCACCTATTCAGCACTATATTCTTCGTGTCTGGGGTGTGCACCTTACTGCAGGTCACTTTTGAGGTATGAGTGAGGTATGGTACCTTAAATGGCAAAATCATATGATTTACAGGGAAGCATGACGAAAAAACTACACAACCACAAGTTACACAACCAAGGCTAAAGTCAGTGTATGGAGTCGGAAGTTAGGTAATGATGTGTAAAGATCTTTTTAAGGATGAAGTGTTGGTTAAACAACTAAAAATTGCTTTGATCATCATCATGAATTAGTTGTGTTGTGGTTACTATCGAAATCTGTTTCATACATATGCCTTCATACACACAGTTACTCATGCAGTGTAAACCCATGACCTTGGCATCACAAGCGCCATGCTCTACTGTTTGAGCTACAGGAAAGACTAGGCTGTTCTTCTACTATGGCTGTTTGTCCTGAATAATAGGCCAAAGAAATCCTGCTATGTTAAATCTGCAGACCTTAAGATCTCAAAGAGTATTCACTTTTATGGTAATCAAAAATTATGAGTCTGAAACAATCTATTACTGATGTACCCACAGATATATGTGGGCCATTGGTCAGACTCATTACTGCTGTAGCTGAAAACCATAACAGGATTGGGGATTTTATATCTCAGCATAAAGTTCAGAACATTTTAAATCTACATGCCTCAGGCCTCTTCGGTGAGGAGCTTCCTTTTGTGTGAAACAGTAGGATTATTGTTTAATTACTTCTGTCACAGTTTGTGTTTATTCAGTTTCCCCATTTTCCCTATCTTTGTTTTGATCACAATCATTTGTGTCCTGTTAATCATCTTGATCCCTTTTGTTTGGTGATATTTTTACTCCTTCATTCTCTGTCCTTTCTCGTTCTTGAAAAGTTGTGTGTGTGGCCATTATCTGTCTAGTCTCCTGGGATTTATCATAAAGATACATTTATCGTGCTCTTCCTTCTTCTTCATGCTGTTTTTACACCGCAACCGTGACATTTTGCCTTGTCTTTAGACTGCTGAATTGGATTAAAGCATTGCCCTGTAGTGACGAATCAGGAAGGGAAGTCAGCTTGAAATATCTAGGTTACTAAAGTAACCCCCATTCACTGAAGGATGGAATGGAGACACTACGTCAGACGTGAGAGTCCAGTCACATTTTCACATTTAAACAAAACAAGGCAATATACACTGGCAAGTGAAATTTGCATCACGAACCATGCCCTGCGTGTCCCGGCCGTCCAGTGGTAATACAGCAATTAAAGATATCTTTTGATTTCCTCAGGTCCTACTAGGAATCACTCTGTCTCGGTTGATTTGCTACCTGCTGACTGATCTACAATGCCCTGCCTACTCTGTGATTTTACCCTATTTTGTCCCTTTGCATTGTAACTGGGAGAGAGGGAATGAGAGGGAGAACAATTCACTCAAAGAGGCTCCATGTTGTCTTTTATAACAGGAATAAAAGATCAATCAAAACTGATGCTTGCTGTCCCAGGTCTAATTCCACAAATCTATACACAACGCAGGATAAAGTATTTCATAACTGGTATCTCACATCTCGCTTGGCATCATGGCCCACCCATTATGCACAAATAAATAAATAAAATGATACCCTCTCTAACTAATAGGGGACAAATATACATTTTACAAAGTAAATAAACTCAATTTTAGAATTCACGCAATGTCATTGAAGCTTTTAAGTAAGCTTAAAGGAACACAATTTATGGGCAATAAATCTGTTAACTGCTCTGTGGATATTCTTAAAACACATCTGATGGACACGTGCTGAAATATTGTCTGTATTTAAAGGGTCCTCAGAGACTCTAAACCCCAGATAACGAGGCCGTATAAAATATATTGCTGTTGATTGACAGTGTTGAGGTGGCAGTGAGAGTTCACTAAAAGTTCCTAAAAAATACAAAACAAAAAATAAAATGAAACTGCAGCATGACAGTCAACAGGATTATATGATTAACAGTAAGCCCTGCTGAGACAAGACTATAATTAAGTTTCCTGTTGCTCAATCAGTAGAGCATTGGTGTTTACAACATCAAGGTCATGGGTTCGATCCCAGGGAAAGCAATAACTGACTCAATGTGTTCCTTGAATGCAATGTAAGTCACTTTGGATAAAAATATCTGCCAAATGCATAACTGTACATGTAACTACAAACACAATCACGGAACTACAGACCAACTTGAGCAAACCTCAAACTATCACGACAACATCAAATATTTCAGTCAAAAACATAGCCTGTTCTCTTTTGTCAGAATCAAACTTTGGCCTCAGACGACAAAAATAAATAAATGTTTTTAATACCATTATTCTCCCTTTTCTCATTTGGCATTGTTTTTTTTATCCACAAGATGGCGGTAAGTAACAACAGTTGAACACATTTTGGAGCTCCAATTTTCTCTATATGCTCGTCCATTGTCAACGATCTGCTAAATTCATGCCTTTGCAAATAGATGAAAATGCACCATGGATGTTCTTTGGCTTTTTGCAAACCTTTTTTGCACCACTTTCTGCACTTTTGAGACCCCTTTTCTCCTCTAGACCTTTAAGTTCTAACACACACACATTAGTAAGAGAAGTCAGCAATACTGTAAGCATTTGTAAAAGAAGGACAACTACGTGTCTAATTGTCAAAAAGACAAGAAAAAGGAAAACCTAACTGCAGCAGCAGATGTTTCTCTGCATTCCAATTGAAGGCGTTGCTATTACAAATGTTCACATAAGTAACACAGTGTGAAACACACCCAAGGTGAATATGAGTTGATTTAGTGTTATGGAGCTCGGCATGGAAAGCAGTGGTTGGTGGAAAACTGTGGTAGGTCTACTAAGTGCCTTATTATACGTTGCATTTGAAAATCGTGGTCGGGTCTGTAGAAGAATCTGTGAAATACTGAGCTGAACGTGCATATGCCCTCACATAAATCAAGGTCTTTTTCTACAGATGTGTAAAAACTTGACATTATGTAAAGGTCAACATTCAGTGAAGAGTTTTTGGGCATGAATGTTCAAAAAAAATTGTGCTGTTTTTCACAATTTTAGCTCAAACTTGATCAAGACCGTTTTAATTTTATATATATGCCTACAGTTTTTAATAAAAAATAAATAAATGAAAAAACTATTAAAAATGGCATCATGTCTGTGGTATTAATATCACCCTGTTTGACGACCTGCATCTCATTTGATTTCAGATTTTCTCTCAGTTATTATTTTTCATGCATCTATTTCAAATATGCATGCATATCTTTTATGCATTGGCCAATGAGTTTAGTTTTAAACTAATTTTGCACAATGAGGTCTATCACTTCAGTCTTGCTAAAAGGGAAAAAGAATGAAAACCATATTTTTTTGTTCATCTTCCATCCTGCTGAGTGCATGATTCTTGGCACCTGTACATCAGTTTCCATTGCGGACAGAATCCTGTGGAAGCCATCTGTTGTAATCTCTCCATCCTCAGGCTTGTGGTCCGAGGTTCCTCCCTTTCCCAAAATAACAAATAAATAAGAATTTGTAATTTGGGCTGGTGAATCTGATCATCCTAACCACGACAGAACTAACATACTCAGGCGTGACCATCAAACTATTACCTGTCTGCTCCTTATAATCAGCTTGTTGATCACGCTAATCACTATCATTAAAGGGAGACATATATATATTCCAAAAGAGACGAACGCATTTTCAAGAGCACATAATTTTTCCACAGTAGAAGCATCTTGTTATTTCTGAAAACAAGCAATGGAAGAAATATTTTGGTTTTAGAATAATAATTAAAACACTAGATTAAAAATTGTTTTTTAAATTACAGAAAGCTTGATTTTTATGCATGTTTTGGCTACATTTTGTGATTGAGCAATAATTTACAACTACAGCTTAAACAAATTTAAAAGAAAAATTGTAATAGTGCTTAGGCATTCAAAATTCACAGCTAAAATGCTAATGGTTCTGATTGGCTGCTGGGCCTCTACTGGGTGGTTACTTTTTGATAAGCTGTTCTGATTGGTTGCTAGGCTGCTACTGGGTGGTTACTTTTTGATAAGCTGTTCTGATTGGTTGCTAGGCTGCTACTGGGTGGTTACTTTTTGATAAGCTGTTCTGATTGGTTGCTAGGCTGCTACTGGGTGGTTACTTTTTGATAAGCTGTTCTGATTGGTTGCTAGGCTGCTACTGGGTGGTTACTTTTTTGATAAGCTGTTCTGATTGGTTGCTAGGCTGCTACTGGGTGGTTACTTTTTGATAAGCTGTTCTGATTGGTTGCTAGGCCGCTACTGGGTGGTTACTTTTTGATAAGATGTTCTTATTGGTTACTAGATGGTTGCTGACTGGTCCAAGACAACAATTTAATACCGTATTTAATCATAAAAATAAATAAATTATGACATAAATCATAATTATGAATGTCATTATTATGAGATTATTAATTAATTATAGTTTTTAAAAGTTTTTAGTTAATTATTAATTAATTCTCATATTATTATGAGATTTAAAAAAATTAAATTATGAGATAGTTATGACAATTTTAATTTAGTACTGTGTGTCAACTTCAAATTTCCAATTTACAAATGCATAATTTTTTTTTTTGAAGTGGCAGAAATGGGCATCCACACATTCATCAATCTAATCAGTCAACTGCACTAAAGGTTTCATACTAACCTTCGTGGGAATGAAACCTTTGATTTTGCAGATGATGCTTGAGAACTGCAGCATATTGTTTCCTCACTTCCGATATTCAGAGGCATCGGGGCTTGTGATCGTGATCCCTGTGGAGAAGATGATTCTAGTAAAGTCTGCTGGACATCCTGGTCTCCTCGCGCTGGCCTCAAGGCTGTGTCCCTGGAGTGTTTGATGAGGCAGCTCTGGTGCCAGACGACCCAGCCTGAATCTCTCTAAAGCAGACCTGAGACACAAGCACTCAATGTGGGCTTATAATCCTGCTTATCATCTCAGGCCAAAAAAGCATTCTTCATCTACCGCTTCCAATTGAACCAGTTTTATATTCACTCCATTGTGTGGACAGAAAAGTATTGATGGACAGAAAGGAAGAGGTCACGAAGACAACAGGGTGTAGAAAGAGCAAAAACATATGTATTTGAGAGTTGTCCAAAAGTTCATCCATTAAAAAGTGTCAGAATTGAGAAGGCTTGTGCTGATATGCAGCTGTCACAAACTGACACTGAACACATTGTGAACATATCCATTAAAGTGAAGTCTGAGGTTACAGTATGTTGAAACTTAAACCAGTTGGAAAGTGTTTGGAGGCATGCACTTTGCCAATTTTAGTGGCTATGAATGTCATTCAAATCAATGTGTGCATGATGGGCTCACCCACAAAAGGGAGATAATAGGTAAAAGACATATTTTTGGACTATTTAAAATGTTTATACATTGAAATAAATGTACCCTTCTATTACTGAGAATGATTTTGTTGATGTTTAGACAGAACTTGCTTTTCCATTTCATTGCGCTACTTTTCCACTGTTTTACAATGTAAACAGACAAGATCTTTTACCGATGCACTCACGTGTTAAAATAACAGTTTTCCACTATTTAGATCCTTTTGCGCAAAGGAAAGGTTCCATGGATGTTAAAGGTTCTTCATGGAAGAACATTTGTTTATTTGAACATATTTAAAATGTGATGTATTCGTATGAGGAAAAAGCTGAATTTTCAGCAGCAATTACTCCAGTTCTCAGTCACACGATCCTTCAGAAATAATTCCAAATTTGATTTGCAAAAAAAAATTCTTACCATCAATGTTGAAAACAGTTGTTCTGCTAAACAATAGAACAGCATTTATTTGAAATAGAAATTCTTTTCTAACATAATAAAAGGCTTTACTGTCACTTTCGATCAATTTAATGCATCTTTCCCGAATCTTCTTTTAAAAAAATCGTACTGACTCTAAACATTTAAACGGTTGTAAATGTCAGAATAGGGGTCAAAAGTCCTTATTATGTTGACTTTTATACATGACCTGAATGTTCAAAGTTGTAAATAGATAATGAGATAATTCCAGTGGAAAATAGCCGCTTTCTACTCTTTCTACCAAAGAGAGACAACTGATCTAAGGCCCAGCTTCAATATCTTTATTTGCCATTATTCTTTGATAGGAAGGTGCTGAGATTGACCACTCAGTTCTTGGCAGGATACAGCTCTTGTTCTGATTTTATCTCCTGCCGGGTTCCTGGCCACAGGCCCATCACCAGGCGCACTGACCTGAAAGGAAATCCCTCATTTAACAGCCGCCTGGAGAACTATCACATAACAACGGGGCCAATGCATTCAGCCACAGAACAGTGACACCTAACCAAGGGTCATCTGTCCCACAGAGCTTTGCATTCATTAGCAAAATATTCTCCCAAGGGATGTTGGTTTTGCAAAACCTCTGCTCATAATCTTTCTTACAGGTTAATCAAACAAGTTTTTCATATACTGATTATCCACCTTCAAATCTCTAAAAATGTATGTGTAATAATTTGCAGTGATATCTAGAAACAGATTTGCAGACACATTCTGCATTCAGCTATGCATGACTGCATACACCGAATAAAGGAGCTCTGCTGTTTCCTTTTAAGAAACACAAGTCTAAATGAAGGTAGTGTGATATTTTAGGCATGGTTGTGCAATTGCCTGATTTACATAATTCCTAGTTATAATTCTGAAGTTTAAACATGGAAATTAAACTGGAAATTAAAATAAAGCCACCATGCTTGTGTGTACATACATACATATATATATATATGAGAAATGAGAAGAAAGTCATTGAGAAAGTCGTTGAGATCTTTCAGTCTGGAAATGGTTATAAAGCCATTTCTAAAGCTTTGCGACTCCAGCGAACCATAGTAAGAGCCATTATCCACAAATGGCAAAAACATGGAACTGTGGTGAACCTGCCCAGGAGTGGTTGGCTGAACAAAATTACCCCAAGAGCGCAGCGACGACACAGCCAACAGGTTACAAAAGACCCCACAACAACATGCATAGAACAGCAGGACTCACTTCAGAATGAATTTCAACTGATTTCGAATAGCATTCTAAAGTGAAAAGCATTATAACTCCCTAATAATGGCTGAAGTCATTGTAAACTTTTGAGGTATCTGTAAGATTTTATCAATTCCTTCGGATGGATTTGGTAACACTTTTGACAGTGAACAGTGTGAACAGGACCTTTTCAAAAATACCAGTAAATTGCTTCTGGCAATTAACCAGTAAAGGAAGTTGTAACATTACCAGTAAATTGCCGGTTTGCGCTCTAGGAGCGCAGAATGAAGATTACAGAATCAAGATTATGATCACATATGAAGTCAGAATCATAAAGGGCCAATCATAAAGTTATTATGGAGATGACACGATTACTGTGCACTGTTTACAGTAAGCTTTTTAATAGTTTTTCTCTGTAAATATGACCTAGATCAATGTTTCCCAACCCTGTTCCCGGAGGCACACCAGCACTACAGGTTTTTCAACTCTTCCTAATTAAACACACCTGATTCAGCTCACCAGCTTGCTAGTAGAGACTCCCAAAACCCCAACAATGTGTACTGTTGGTGTGCTTCCAGGAACAGAGTTGGGAAACAGTGTCCTAGATGATCACCTTTGACCGCTGCACCATGTTTTGCCGCTTTTTTAATATGATCAAGATAATTTCCTATAACTGATATCACAGAATTTTGTGTGTGAATGGTCTCTTAACAACCATTAAACAAATATCTATTTCCTTAAACTCCCTCCCTTTTCTAGCTTATATTACTCTAAGCAATGCCCGTAACTTTGTATTGTGTGTAGCAGATCCAAATCTGCACATAAGAAACTCCACACAGGAAACAGTAGAATAGCTCCAATACACTTGTCCATTCATAGTGTGAGCTGACGCATTACAATTATATGCGTTTAACTTTATGTTATACACATTATAGCAAATAACAAGAATACAAAATTATGAATTGAAATGAAATGGGTGCTTGTGTATTCTTCACTCTGGCAATTACTATTATTTCACAAGCGCAGTTCTTGTGTTCATCTGCCTCTTCGCAACGAATCGCTTGTATTCGTCAGTTGTAAGTCGCTTTGTATAAACGTATCAGCTAAATTAATAAATGTAAATGTAAAAAGACAGAATTGCTTGTGTGAACAGTATATCTGTGTATATACCAGAAAAGTTGTTCTGGTAATTTACTGGGATTTACTGGGAAAGTGGCCAGTTACCATGATCTTTACTTTAGAACTAATTATACATTGTGCATTACGCTCATTATTTTGAAACTATAGTAGTCCTTAGTAGTCCTCTGGGATTAATAATGTTAATATTGCTTTACTCATTTGCTCCATAGTCATTCATTAAAATTGGAACAGTATTTTCTAGATATTACAGGGCGGGGCTAAGGGGTGTTTTTAAGTGCTGTATATAAAAGGTTTTGAAAAAAGCAAAATGGTAAAAGACCAAATGTCAAAGTAATAATAATAATCAGAATAATCCAAATGGCAAGTATTATAGTTAGTTAGGTTGTTAATGGGTTTTATAGATTTTATCTGGAAAATAATAAATTATTTTGTTCTACAGCACTGGCAGATTTGTTCTTGCTAATTGTAAGAATAAACAAATGTATGTACTTTAATATTTAAGTATAAATTAATTGGTCCTGTTTCATGAATTTTGAGATGATATATTTGGAAAATAAAACAAATACAGGATTTGTAGTGCTGTATAAAGCACTTACATGATATAAAATAACCTTTTGTTTCTGGTAATCTATCTTGAGTTGTATTATGATATGTCAAACTGTTTCCAGGGTATGAACCCATATCTTGACTGCATGCTCTGAGCTTCACCCAACTGGCAAAGGTTTATCATACTTCTATCTTTACTGGAAGAAAAGTAATTTTCATAGCAGACTTATTAATATTAATCTTTCTTTGGACAAGCAAATATGCTTACTGCACACTAACTACAAGCCCTGTCCTGTGCACAATTGCGAGGTCTTTCATAACATCAGGACAGCATCTCAGGGGTTCACGCTTTCACCTCATAGCTCTACTATAGAACAGGCATTTCATCTGTCTATCTGGTTCACTTCCAGGGAAATGCTGGCACAAACATAGACACATTCACATGCACTCACAGACGAACATACACAAGCAGGTGTGAGAAATATGAAATGATTTTCTGCTGCAAATTGTGAAATCCACTTAAACAGACTGTTTTCACAGCTGTGTGATAGGCGCCAGTACTTAGGGCCAGACGGAGCAGCGCATTAAAAAAAAACTGAAAAAGATTTCAAGCCTTAGGGAAAGATACACTCTTGAAGAATGCTTTATATTGCAATGCTTCATTATGGTGGTTGAGACAGTGACCAGTGAGGAAGTGGCATGTTTTGTGGTGTATTTTTCCACTGCACTGGCTTTCCAAAGCTATGTAAAGTACACAAAAGCATACTCTTGTATACTTAATATGGAAGTGGCTATGTAAATAAGCTTATGTTGGGTTCAGACTACACAAAAGTTTTGTCCTTTACAATAGTCACTGTAAAAAAACGATTTTGACTCATAAATTATTGTCGTGTCATTAACAAGAAACACTTGCTTCCTGACCAATCATCGCTTACCATCAACATTTACATTTATGCATTTGGCAGACGCTTTAATCCGAAACAACTTACATTGCATTCAAGGCACACATTGAATCAGCTCTTGCTTTCCCTGGGATCAAACCCATGACCTTGGCATTGTAAACAATGCTCTACTGATTGAGCTACAGGAAAGTCTATCTAGTGACTGATATCTGGGTAACAAGAGCGAAAACAAACAAAGGTGTGTTAGCTTAATAGCTAACTATTAGCTAATTTATGTTAGCTAATTTCAGTACTCACTGGGTTGCTGAAGAACCTCCACTATTGCCAGCATTAATCTTTTTCACTGGTAGTGGTAGTCCCTTGAAGTAACATTATACAGGTGAGGGTTATCATAGCTCCACAAACCTTTCCTCCATTGCATAACTCCACCTAGCAACTCCAATACCACGATCTATCTGTCATGTTTGAAAGTTGTGTACAGGAAAGCTTTTGTGCTCCTATTGATCAACATCACAGAGGAAGTGTGTCTATATTGTCTTAATGCACAAAGACTCTTAATGCCAAAGACTCCAAGGTTCACAGATGGACAATTGCAGAGATTAGAAGAAAAAAAAACTCCTACATCACCACATGTTGTTTGGGAAGGTTTCAAGAAAAATCCTCCTCACTCATCCAAAAACAAACTCCAGCATATTCAGCCAGACATGACTTGAACATCAAAAGGGACCGGATTCTATGGTCAGATGAAACTAAAGATCGTTTAAAACTAAAGAGCTTTTTGGCAGCAAACCCACCAGATGGCTATGGTGCAAACAGGGATAACAATTACCCAATGCCCACAGTAAAATATACTGCTGAATCTTTAATGTTGTGGGCCTGTTTTTCTGCTGGAGGTCTTGAACTTCATGTTCAGATACATAGTATCATAGATTCTATCAAATACCGACAGATAAAAAATCTAAACCTGAAGACCTCTGCTAGAGATCTTATAATGGGTCTTATAAGCGGTTGGATCTTCCATCTTGACAATGATCCAAAATCAACACAACAATGGTCACTGAGCACATAATGAAGCTTCTGCCATGAACATCCCAGTCCCTGACCTGAACCCTATAGAAAATGAGTGAGGTAAACTGAAAAGTAGGATCACCAACATGGATCTGGGAATCTGTTGGATCTGGAGATATTCTGTATGAAGGAATAATCTCTGATCTCTTGCCAGGTGTTCTCCAAACCTATTAGGCATTAGGAGAAAAGTCATCTCAGCAAAGGAGTTGTCATCTCAGCAAAAGGGTGCCAATATTTATAGCAACGTGTTTTGGAGAACAAATGTTATTTAATGATATGATTTCCCCCCACTTCCTTTACTTCAATGAAAAGTTAGATTTAAGCTTTTTTTATTTTTATGAAAGATCAAAAGGATAAACAATATAAATGTATTTTTACAGCCTTCTTTGATCATATTTATCGGGGCTTCCAATAATTCTGACCACCATGTGTGTATATGTGTATATGTGTATATATATATATATATATATTTTTTTATTTTTTTATTTATTTATTTATTTATATATATAAATATAAATGTTTATTTAGATGCATATGTGTATGTATGTGTCACAGTTTGTAGCAAAAATGAACATGAAGGTGATGATGAAAGGGATCAAAAGTATTTTAACTAGGTAGGTAACAGGATAACTTCCAAAAAGCACTGACTAGTCCACAGGTTCTTGGTGTAGGCAACAGAATGATTGACCTGGAGTCGAGGTAGGAAGGAGCACTGGTGCAGGAGCTAGGGTGGCGAGCTAAGGTAGAACGGAGGAATCAGATGCTGGAGTCTGAGCCTCATAATTTCCATGTCCAGGTTGAGGTAACTCACAGCCAGTGTTGGGGAAAGCTACTTTGAAAAGTAATGCATTACGATCCTCCCTTAAAAAGTAACTAATTACGTTACTTAGTTACTTTTTAAGAAAAGTAATATGTTACATAATTTCTCACCAGGGCTGGACTTGTTTTTTTTTATAACAAAAAAAGTTATATTTTAGGACAAATATAAAGGCCTTTTCACATCAAAATGTAAATAATAAGTCTGAATGAAACGCAAATTCACGCATGTACAGTAAATGGCGCAGCTCAAACAAACAAAATATGAAACAGAATATGAAAATGTAATTATCAATACAAATAAATTATATTCCAAAGTAATTTTTGCATTTTTCTTATTGTTAAACTGAGTCATCAAAGGGTTTATGTATAAAGGTATCCATTAATATCTATAAAGTGAGAATATTTGTTTTATTCTGATTTTTTATTTAACTGATTTTCTTCAATTTTAGAAATCTTTTTTTTGCGCAAGTGAGATGAGTAAACATGCTCACGTTTAGTCAAAAACTGCAGTAACAAATATGAGAGGTGTCAGTCAATAAATTCTTGTGTAACTTGTGGTACTTTTTTAAAAAACTAACTTAAATATTTTCTTGTACATTTCTTTAATGTACATTACATACTTTAATTGTACATTAATGTTTTACCCCCAACACTGCTCACACCACGTCCGCGTTGTAACCACGCCACTGAGAGGAGGAAAGGTAGGCACTGAGGAGCAGAGGGACAGAAAATTTGGGGGGGGGGGGGGGGGGGGGGTTAGACACGGGGGCTTGGACACGACCAAATAAAAAACAGGCATGGTAGGTGTTAAATGCAAATTGGAGTCCAAGTCCAACGACTCTCTCAGTGATGGGCGGGTGGTCACATCTCCAATCCAAACCAAACCCTTGAACTCAACGGACAAAATGTTTTTACGGTACAACTGTTTTTTTCCCCTTCTACTAGTTGAGCTATAGGTATAGCTATAGCTATAGTACATTAACATTTTCATTACAAATAAAAAAATAACTATTCTTTATTTGTAAAACCCCTACATCTTGACAACAGTTTATCATTCAGAAAGCATTTATTTATTTTTATGGTTTGATCCATACAAGTCAACATTTTACCACAGCATTGGTTCCATATAATAATAATAATGATAATTCATTACATTCATATAGCACTTTTCATTACACTCAAAGCACTTTACAAGGAAGGGGGAATTTCCTCAACCACCATCAATGTTCAGCATCCACCTGGATGATGTGACGGCACTCACCAGCTTAATGGTGGAGAGGAGACAGAGCAATGAAACCAATCAGTATATGGGGCTGATTAGGGGAAAATGGGCAAATACTGGCCAGGATCCCGGGGTTAAACCCCTGCTCTTTACAAAGGACATCCTGGGAATTTTAACGACCACAGAGAGTCAGGACCTCAGCTTAACATCTCATCCTAAGGACGGTGCTTGTTACAGTACAGTGTCCCCGTCACTATACTGGGGCATTAGGACCCACACAGACTGCAGGATAAGCACCCCCTGCTGGCCTCCTAACACCTCTTCCAACAACAACCTAGTTTTTCCCAGGAGTCTCCCATCCAGGTACTAACCAGCCTCAACCCTGCTTAGCCTCAGTGTAACCAGTCTTTGGCTACAGGGTGTTATGGCTGCTGACATATCAGTCTATTTCATTTAATGCTGTTTGTAATTCTCAATAACACGCAGAACTCTATTTCCATAATAAAAACGTACTGCCAGTTAAGATTAGGGGACTGATTCACTTTTTGAGTCACTGCTTGTGGTCCAGTCATCATGTCAGTGATGATGTGCAGGTTTACCGGCTGATTTAAGTCACAGTGTGGTCTATTCCTGCTGACTCAGAGGGACAAAAGAGAAATAAATCATGAAAGCCACATCTTACAGTGCTGCCCACCCAACAGGGCGAGGAGTTCAGATCTCAGACATACACATTCTGCAACAGCACTCTTCTTCTATGAGTCTCAGGGAGTTGGGCTGGGCAAAACCAATGTTTGGAATGAATAATTGGTTGGTTAGTCAAAGATCTTTCCTTTGGTCTGGATGAAGTTGAACTGTTTCTGTGTTTATTATATTCAGACATTTTGTAAAGTGGAGGAAATGTTTATATTTTACATGTGGTTTGTTTTTCAATGCCACACACAAACTATGATAAATGAGAAAATTGTTTATTTAAAATAGTCTAGGCGTTAAACAGTACAGTCTGCCAGTCATTATTACAAAATACATCCCGACAGGGTTTATTTTGTGAAAACGTCTTACAGTATCCTATAATTAAAAAGCTGGATACTTACCAAATAAATAAATACATGGAAAGAAAAAGTTACTATATACACCACATGTAAAATACACTACATATATTTATCAAAATGTGCATAGAACTATATACAGTTATATATTTTTGACATTTTTTTGTAACCAATTTCACAGCTAACCAAAATATGTTGTAAGAACGTTTATCTAACGTTCCCATGAAGTTATGAAAACTCTATTTCTGAACGTTCTCAGAACGTCATATGTTTTTTTGGGTTGGAATGTTGGAGAAAACATTAAGATAATATCTTTACAATTTTATCACTTATGATAATATTCAAGTATTTTGGGACTGTTACTTTGCCATGTTCTCCCAACCATCTGAAAAATGAAGTATTAATTAAGAAAAAATACTGAAGTTCCAAATAAAATATATCAGAAAGACCTTCTTTAAATTATGCATAAATGGCATTTTTTCTGTGCTAATGTTTTCATAACATAGCTTGGTTTTACCCTCTTCATTAAATGTCATTAAATTATTTAAATACTTCACAAAATGTTTTCTTACCAGTTGCAGTTCAGTTGGTTGAGCTCATTGTCCTGTAAACAGGACAGAACGTCTCTCTTTGTACATGATGTTCTCTTTCCACTTCAGCTATTCAAAGTTCAAAGGGAATTTGTTTTCCAGAAAGACTAAGTGAGGAGCATTTAATAAACAAAATGAATATGGAAATGTTTATTAATTATAGAAGGGTATCTGTCCATATGCATTTTATGTGTCTACTGTTTGTTCTGGTGCTCTTGAGCTGTGACACACATCTAAAATTGAAATCAGACGAAATGTAGCAGAACTATTATGGGTACTGCTTTATTAAACTCAGACCATACCCAAGCTTTATGAGGCTGACATCAAAATTTACACAGTCGCAAACCTGACAAAGACTTTTCCATTGTCATCGCAGATCAGTGATGTCTGGAGTTGATATAATGGGATGACATAATGGAAGCCTTCCTTGAAGGGTGAAAACACCACAGCAAAGAGGACTGAAACTATCTGGTTCTGCATAGAGATGTGGGGTGACAGGGTTTAAAGAAATAAACACCCATGAACATAAGTTTATGAAAGGATGGTCTTTAGTTTTAATAAAACATCTAAGGCAGAACAGCTTCTCCAGATGCAACAAATTTTAACTAAGCTTTCAGACTCACTAGGCCTAAAAAGTATATAAACCCTTATAATTAGTGTGCAGTTACAAGGAAATGAATGTACTTAACAACACTTCGTAAGAGAAACTTGAAATGTCCGCAATTACCCTGAAAAAGACCGTTCGTGTCCTGTATGAACTGGCAAACGCTAACAAGAATTCCCTCAATTTGAGGAAAATAACTCTTAAGTGCTTCTTGAAAGCTCTTCAAAGGTCTATGTTAGTTAGGCGATATAAATAATGGATACCAATTCTGAATGTTTTTGGGCTAAATGCCTCTGAGGGGAAAATTATGAAGGTTGAACTTTCCATGTTCTTGAAAGACCAAAGATTTGTTATTCTTTCTTAGCTAAAATAAACCGAGTGTGTATTAATCTCTTCATCCTTGGTTTTCATCAATAATGTATGCCCTAAATACATTTGAATGAAGCACACCAAAATTAGATTTAAAGAGACTAGCAACAGGCTAGGAAATGAAGTGAAGCATGGATGAAATGAAGAGCTCCGATTTAACATTTGCAAGTTCTGATAAAAGTCGAACTCTTAAAGAATATAGATAGATGAACTGAATCGAATATGGAGTATATTTCTGAATCAAAAGATTTCTTATAAATAATTTTCAATTTGAATGCTGACAGGATCAACAGAAAAGTTACCGTTTAGCGCAACATTACTTTTGTAATAAGACAATCTTCCATAACAATAATCAGAATTTTTTAGCTTTAGTTATTTTAGTATAGGTAGGACATGGTTCCACTTGATTGCGAGTGGTGATACAGTTGTAAATAAACTGCAGTTTTTTTTAAATTCTCTACACACACACACAAAGAAATGTTTAGAAAATTCAATTCATATTAAGATTTGAGAAAAACAGAAAACGGTTTGAATCCTGTTTGACATTTTTGCAATTTTGTACCACAGAATACTGGGATTAGTTGCGGTTCTTTTTTCTTTAACCTAATAATCCAGCGAAGCTTTCATCCACTTAGTGGCATCATCCATTTATACTCATCAGTGGCACAATGAGAGTGCCTATTTCTAGTAAATTAGAAATACATCAAGACCAACTTTAAATGAAATCCATCTTTATTTGATATTTACAGCAGGACGCCAATCTAAATCCAATTTGCATCATATGTGAGACATGAGTGAACAGAAAGCTCCCTCTTTTTCTCCACACCTCACTGCATTTCTTGTATCCTGGGGTTGAACTTGTACACCGCTGTCCCACCAGCCTACGTACACTCCCCAGACCCAGCAGGCTCCTGATAGCAGCACATTTATCTTCATTAAACAAACTATTCCAGTCCCTAACAAAGATCTGTACCATTTAGAACCATCAGAGAGCCCAACAGAGAAGCGGAAATATCCTTCTATTCATTTTCAATTTATTTGAGGGAAAGATAAAGTAAAAACAGTAATGTGGTGAAAATAAATCTTGAAAACAATTGTTTTCTACTTTCATATATTTTAACATGTAATATACTTAAAAGTAAAGTAATGGGAAGGGTAAATTCTTCAGTGCCACATGATCCTTCAGAAATCATGCTGATTTGATCTGATTTGGTGGTGATTTTTTTATTTTTGGGGGAAAAAAATAAAAAAAGTACATTATATATATATATATAAAGTAATTTATTGATTTAAAAAAAGAAAAAAAATATTACCCAAACTTTTGCATTTTTTTGTTGTTGAAATTAATAAATTACTATTATTTAGCAAGTATGCGTTGAATTTATCAAAAGTGACAATAAAGAAACAATTTGCATTTCAGATAAATGCTGTTCATTTGTACTTTTTATTCAAAGTATCAACTTATGTGCATATATACTGTATGTACTCATAAGTCATATAAGTAGAGCTCTGTATGTTAGTTATAAAGTTTTACTGATTTTTCTATATTTTATTTGCAACATAAGTTTTTGTAACACATATGTCACCCCCTCACACATTATACACACATTTCACTGACTTACGGCTACACAGAGTTTCAGAATCTGGGAAGAGCTCTATTTTTGGCCTGCAGACTACAATGGAGATGGTTTCTGGTTTATGTTGAAAACTTGTTAAAGTTGCTCAGGTTCAGATTTCTCCCAGACCTTTTCAGAAGGTGTATGATTACAGTGTCACTGCACAGGACAGTTTGACTTCATATAAGCTCAAACAGTGCTCATCTCACTGGAATGTATCACCTCTTGTGTTTTACTGAGCTTAGTGAATCAGAAGAAAATCCATTAAAAGCGCACAGCTTTACGCAGAGGATCCAGGTGAATCTGATCCTCCTCATCCACTTGCCAATGAGGGTTGCCAGATTTACTCAACACTGTGCTCTTCCAAACATGAAACAGCACAAAAAGTGGTCCATAATACGTGAGTGCAATATTCCAAACCTTCTGTACCCATATGATACCTTAATGTATAAAAATTACAAAATGTAAGTATATATTTATTTGATTAAAATCATCTTAAAATGTTTGGTGGAAAAGGCTATTTGACATTTGGAAGTAACACAAATGTCTTTTCATGTTATCAAATGTAGCCCAATGGGCATAAAACTGAGAGTGAGTGCTAAATAATCAAGCTAACGCTTCCCACATTTAGTCTTTTGTATGTTTTATGTTATATCTTCCCAATATGGCGATATAATTGTTGATTTACTGTCTACATATATGCCATGCCAAGACCCAGCATGTATTTTCCCTCTTAAAATTCCCCAACCTTTTTGTTTTCCGAGTGTTTATGAGGTATGGAAAACCGTATACAGCGGTGGGGGACAAACATCTGTTGCAACTGAACATCCCACTGGAGACATTTAATTTTGCAATGAATGGAGAGGGTTGGCAGAAAATTATAGCTTCTTATGGAGACAGGGACGAAATACCAATTTCCAATTTCGACGCAAACCACAAGCTGACAAGAAAAATACAGCAAACCCTGTGAATTTATAACTTTTAATGAGAGAGTTTCAGTTCTAGATAGAGTATTGGACTAATGGAAGCATTAGTATTGGCTTTGAGTTACACATTGTGCATCTATCATACAAGGTCAATGGGGTTTGCATATCAACACTCATCATATGCATGAAATGTTGCCCTGTCTATCTCCACTCTCTCCTTTTCTCTCTCTACCCAGCCAGTACAGCAGCTGTTTGCTCTGTGATGTCATCTGGACTTTGTCAAGGTGGAACGAGAAAGAAATAGATAGAGAGACAAGGTCCAGAACACAGAAAGCCAAACAAGCTACTTTATTCAAACTGTAAATGCCTGTATATTTATAGTACACAAAGTGTTCAGAAGGATTAATGATCTGTGATGTTAGATTGTGACAATATTCACACTTAATATTTAAACTTAAATATTAACTAACTTAAAAAGAAGGTTAGCATTGTTTTGCATAAAATACTGGGAAATAGTGCACTGGCAGGAGATTGAGTAATTGAGTAAATGGCGTGTATACTCAAAATGGGCTAAAAGCTTCCTGGGGTAAAATACTATTTCAATTATCTCGCAAAACACCATAAACCAACCAAACACCGCCATAGAACTTTCCCTAACAGCTGTTTATTTTTATTTTTATTGTGCACTGTGAAATTAGCCTGATTCATAAGGTCAAGAGCTTACCTTAATGAAAAAATTCTGAAGAATATTCAAGGAATATATATTACAAAAATATAAATAAAATATTATTGATAATAGAGTTTAAGACAAGAAGAAAATAATTTCCTTGTCGCATGCTTGAAATTTGCAAATGCTCTGCGTTCCTAATGGAAAGCAGTTTTATTTTACTACACGCTGTTTTATGCTAGAGATTATACCAGCAGGGTGGATGACATTTCAAGATTGTACTGCTGCTGGGTTTTACAAATGTTTTAGGCAAAGCATTTTTTTCCTGGCTGTCAAAAAGCTCTAACTGGAGATGGCGACATCTGTAATTACGCGAAAATCTATTATGTAATGCTTGGTTCCATATCATTAACTGCATGAGAAATATATTGCAGTTTTTTACTCACCTCCCTCAGACCTCTGTCACACTTTCAGTATGACAGGAAAACATACATTTAAACACAGCAAATCAAAATGATAAAGTGTGCAGTTTTGTCGTTTTTATGTCACTGTCATATTTACCTTTCAAAACCTCCTCCCAAAACCATAAATGTCTAACAGTTTACAATAAAGTTTTAAAGAACTGTTTAAAACTAATGAATGCTTCTGCACATAAATTAGCTTTTTGCATTTTCCAACAGAATGACAGTTTTTATTTCATTAAACATTAGCATATAAAAGTCAAATGAATAAATTTAACGACCGAATGTAAAACAGATTAAAAGTACGCTTATGACAATGCAACAAAAGTGATTCTGTTAGAGAACTGAAAACATATCACGAGATCTGACTGCACATCTTTAAAAAAAATAGAGCAGTGCTACTTTGCAAGAGTCTACTGGCTGGTGAGTTATTCATTTAATAAATTATTGATTAGAGAGTCTTTGCTGCTGTCTGGAATACTGATTATGACAGCAGTTGAAGTTGGAGTGGAAATCTGGAGTGTATTATTCTTAATCCACTCAACTGATAATATAAATTAATATTTTACAGTTTACATAAGTAAAAGTTTCAAAATATCAATATCTTGATATTTCAATAATATACCCATGTGCAAGTGAGATCTTGATTTTGAAGAGGATAGTAACGGCATCCAAGAGATAATACAAAGGAATATGAAGGAATGAGGAATATTGTTTTTAAAGTTGCACTATTCACTAGAATAATACTCTTGGGAAATTATTTACATCCGCATAAGATGAGACCTGCATTATTGGTGGCAGTTTCTAGTGAGGCTTTGTCCATCCGTGATTGACAAGTAAGTCCGCATGGCTTTGTCATAAAGATTTCCACCCCCGCTGTCACATTACAAAAATACTGTTAACAATAATAAAAAAAAAAACAACAACTAATAATGGACTTTCTATTAAAGCGATGCGTCTGTAGTCTGCCCGTGTTTTATTCTTCACCGGCAGTTTATCATTACATGATTAATTTATAACCAAACAACAAAAAATATAATGTCTTCGTCTGCAAAAATATTTCTTTGCATTGCATTCGATAATGAAATTGGATAAAGTCTGTGGTGTTGGTTCTAAAACTCTCACCAAATGATACAAAATGTAAAAAAATACATTCTAATGAGAATGCTTGATATTCTCAGGAGAACTTAATCATGAGGGAGATGTTGAACCACAAAACATAAACAATGGTTCTGAAAAATGACATGTCATTGTCAAAATAATGCCATTGTCCAAAAACAGCACATTCACAGGAACTTGTGTCACTTTTCAAGTCAAACTGGCATTGATTCTCAGTCATTTAGCCTCCAAAAGTGTGATTTTTATGTTTGTAATAAAGAGCACATGACTTTGTACCATTTAGCCATACGTACACCTCACATCTGTACAGGATATGACATTGCTGAAGTAAAATCCACTCTGCAACCTCTACAATAAACTCATGTATGTCTTACCATTTGAACTCTCCAGAGTGAAGGAGACACAGACTGCCTATCCTAACCACTGAGCATATGCAAAAAGGGCAGGGCCAAAGGACATACAGCACAGTCTCCTGTAGAATTAACTATATTTATATCCTCCTTAGGGTAACATTCTCATTTCCCATTACTTTTCCACCACACTGACTAGAAACATGCTGGCGGAATTTTCCACATTCTTGTTAGCATCCCAGTTTCTTTGGTCAAAACCCACAAATATTCTCATTTTGCCAGAAGGTTGTCTAGTCCTGTTTGAGCTTTATCCATAATTCTTTTTTTACTTTTAAATTAAAAGACTGTTTCTTGCACTTAAAGGGACTGTGGTTGGAGGCTATGTATTTGCCACGTTTGGTTTCCCAAATTAAATTCTTTGTGATGTTGTGTATATTAAGATGACACTATGGTGATTTATTGAGAAGAAGCGTCATGTAGTCTCCAGGAAAAGCAGCCAAATGAAGGGGACCATGCTTGGGTGAGCTCCATAATTGAAAACAGACATCTCAGTGGCATGCTGGAGACTCAAAAATGCCCATTTTAAAAAAATTGTGTTTCTAGTCTTTTGTCTAAACAGTTTGGAATGGCATCTCAGGCAAGATTTACAGATGCATCCAGAGTGCTGTCACTAAAATGTAGTTTTGAAACCTCAACCAAGAAGAAAAAAAAAACTAATTAAAATTCATGTCAAAATTAGGGTCCTTTTTACTTGATTTATTTTCTACCACTCTCCATTGTCTACAGGGACACAACTGTAGTAAGTAATAGTAAGTAAATTAGTTAGTTTACCTAAAAATAAAAATTCTGTCATTTACTCACACTTATGTCATTCCAAGCATGTAGGACTGTTACCGTTTGTCCTGTCTGGCGTGTTACTTGTGCACTTCCTGTCTGTCTTTGTCACTTCATGTTTGTTGAGACTTCTTGGTCACTTCTGGTCTGGTGTGTCATGTGTTATTTCACTTCCGGTGTCCCTTTTGTGTTTCTTCTCGTGCCCTTCCTGCACCTGTCTCGTCACTTAGTTCGTTAGTCCTCCCAGGTGTTCGTCATTCCTGTTGTATTTAACCCTTTTGTGTTTTGTGTGTTTTTAACCCATTTGTTGTGGTTGACTTTGTAATGTTGGTTTGTGAATGTGTTTGCCATGTGTGTGGATGCCGTCTACCATGTTTGGTATTTCCTAGAAATAAAATACTCCTATTTTTTTGCAGTAAGAGTGCCGGTTTAATTTCTTAGTCTTTTGTTTGCGTTTTGAATAAAGTGAGTTTACATTGTAACCTGCTGTCTTCTTGTCCTCGCTCCGCATCGCACACAGCACCTTGTTACAAGGTCTTTCGTTCATGTTCAAAACACCAATGAAGACATTTTTAATGACATCCGAGAGATTTATGTCCCTCCATTGACAGTCCACGCAACTAACACTTTGACGCTTCAAGAGATCCTGAAAATCATCCATATGAATTGAGTGGTTTAGTCAAAATGTTCTATAAGAGACAAGACCACTTTATATGATGAACGACTTTAATTTAGGCTTTTATTCGCACATACACAATGTTCAGCGAACATAAACAGCTCCAGCTTACTTGCGTGATGTATAAGGAACTAACTTCTTTGGTTCTTACTGGAGCTCAATGTGCTGCGTAACACACAAATTAACCTCATTGGTTCACAATTGGTCCTCATTTTGCTGAATTAAACCCTAAATTAAATCTGTTTCTCATATAAAATGGTTGTGTCTCTTCAAAACATTTGGACTAAACCACTTAATTAAAATCTACTGATTGTGTTACGATCCCTTTATGAAAGTTTTTTGCAAGTGGTAGTTGCATGAACTGTCAATGGAAAGATTTCTATTTCCTGTAGCTCAACCAGTAGAGCATTGGTGTTTACAACACCAGGGTCATGGGTTCGATCCCAGGGAAAGCAAGAACTGATTAGAATGTCAATGTGTACCTTGAATGCAATGCAAGTCGCCAAATACATAAATGTAAATATTTCGAAGATGAACAAAAGTCCTAAGGGCTTGGAATGACATGAGGGTGAGTAAATGATGTCAGAATTTTTATTTTTTGGGTGAACTAACCCTTTAATATGCATTTAGACAAAATACTCCGAATTCATGCAAAGTGAATCAAGAACCAGGCCCAGGTGTTAAGAGTTAACTCCTGGAACTTATATCACAAGCACATTTTGTTCTATAGCCTGACTGCCCACTGTGAAACACTCCTCTGCCACGATAGATACATCTGGCAGCAAAAACTGCATCGGATTAAAAGTTCAAAAGACTTGCAGGCCTTATCCAGCTGCATTTGTGGCCTTGTACAGAGAGTAAGCACAGTCAAAACACATTGTTTCCATGATAAGGTAACTGACAGCAAGGTCAGAGCACGATAAATCTTGGCTGAGAAAACCTGCCGTAAACCTTTTGACTTGGCCTACTCTGTTGCCCTATCTGCTTCATAGTATCTGGTTCTAATGTGTTGCGGTCACAGCTCTAAAGCACATGACACTGAACGAAGTTGAACAAGAGGTGAGCTTTGATAAATATAAAAATGATGTTCACGCTACTGAAAGGATGCTTTATTTTCAGCCAAGGCTGATGACACTGAATTTCACACTTAAAGCGACAGATCATTCAAAGACAAAATCTGCAGACTTTATATTATTATTATTTAACAATATTACAAAAGTAAAAAAACATTCGGAGTCAGATATACAGAGATTCCATCCGAGCCTGATCCCGCCCAAACTTCACATAGCCAATATCTATTACGCTTATCGTCAGTGTTGTGGATTTCTGTCTCGTCTGTGTTAGTTCTCATCTGTTCCCATGGTTAATTGGTTGAATTCTAAATTTTGTCCAGCTGTTCCTGTGTAGTTCCCTCATTTACTATGTGTATCTATTCTTCCCATTTTGTCTATTCTTCCTGTTCCTTTGTCGGTTATTATTGGTGTTACATGCTTCTTTACCCCTGAGACATTTGCTTTGTAACTTCTCAATGCATATTTTATTGCAGGACCTCTCCATAAATATCATTATGCACATAAATGTGCAAATGATTTTGTGCAAACCACACTGGAATAATAAACTGGTCTGTAAATAACTGTTATCACTGAGCAAAGCTTCAAACCATTTAACAGAATCAAATAGGAAGTATTTCCTCATTTCATTTGACTTTTATAGGCCTGTAAACATTTTTATTTTTGAGTTTAAAATATGTGTTCCAATGCATTATGTAACAAAATGTGTTTGCATTCTGTGGAAACCAAGAAGCTTGCGCCATAAATGCGATTTTGTACTAATTTTTGTTTTGTAATTTTATAAAACAATGTTCCTTCAAGTTTGCAAAGGAAACATTTTCCTTAGGGCTATGACGATTTCTAGAAGTCAAGTTCCTTCCAGAAAGTTTATGAAAAGCAATATATCCAGGTCAATTTAAAGCACACTTAATTTTAAAACATCAGCACATGAGCAAAAGCAACACAAATAAACATACAGAATATATAGGAGGTAGTGAACAAAGCACTGTTATCCAAAATATAGCAGATACTGTCAGGAATTCATATATAAAACATTATGGTTAGGTTTAGTTAATCGCTGCAGCCACACAGTCAATAATAAAAGACAGATTTACCTTATATTTTATGGAGTATGAATTGTCAAGTCAGTGTGCTTGGTGCAGGTTATTTGGTCATATAGGACTATCTCCAGGACTTTTAGCATCTGAAGATAACATGTGACCTTTCACAGAGATGGAAAAAGTGACCCAGGTAGAGTCTTATTGGAGCTGAGCATGCCATTTAAATGTCAGAGCATCCGTGATCTTAAAGGGTGAGAAAGTTCGGAGATGTAGACTTGAGGGTTACAATCATGCATTTACAAATAAAACCAGGAGTGGGGTTTTCTACACCATATGGATTCAGTATAACTCCAGTCATTAATCACATTACTGGTATGGCCACAGTATAAGGCTTTTATTTGCGTTCAATGTTGTATGCACAATGTCAGAGTTAAATGAATGGGACTTGATTGCATCTGGTACGTCCAGCGGCTTTATGGTCACGGTGGCCTTATGAGATCAATGGTGTAGCCAGCATGTTATGAGGTTTGAGGTGGACCATAAATGTGGCTGAAGCTTCCTCTTTCCCTGTTTCTTCCTTAATTGAGACAGCTGGATTAAGTTAGACTTTTCAGAAGCAGAACTTTCTCAGATACCCTGTGTTTTTGATTGCAACCTTAACATGTGAAGGTCAGCACACAACATAAAAACAAACAGGTAAGTACTCTCTTCATTGTTTGATCAGTATGGTTCAAAACACATTGTGAGGGCCATATATTGTTTTTTGTTGTTGTCCCAAGATAATATATCCATTGATAGATTTTCATGCATAACTGGATGTAAAAGTGGATGTATTTTTAAAGCCAGAATTTGAAATATCTGGTAAGGCTCTGTTTCCAGTCTGCAGCATGTCAGAGAGCGCTTGACAAATGGCCCCATTTCGTTAATTATCCTTTCATAATCCCAGAGTTTCCCCATAATCTTATCCTGTATTCATCCCAAAAAGGTCTGGCTTTCTTTTATTTGGCATGGTGGGCGCACAGCTGCTCTGAGTGGAATGGCCACCAAAGATCAATTACCATGAAAAAAAAAGAAAAAAGGCACACAACCATTTTCCCATCAGTCCGTTCTGCTCAGACATCAAACAGCACCATTAAGGTTCTTGTGAAAGTGAAGATTCATGTGCCGTTTAAAACCCAGTGAGTAATAAGTCGGCCATTTCTTTCTGTGAAAAGTTTTTTCTGGCCCTAAGGGGTGCCTTAGACAGGATATCCTGGGAGCAGGGCTCTAGAAATAGCCATGGTTCCCCTCTCTGAAAATGAGTAGATTTAACAGCACAACTCATTAGGATGAATAATGAAGCAGATATGACAGCACTGGTAGTTTGACTCACCTACACTTATCTGCCCATTGGTTCTCACTGTGCATTTCTACTGCAAAGTCTGCTATGTGAGCTGTTCTGTTGTCTAAAATAGCAGGTCTATGCTTATCATCTTTTGATATTTAATGAATCCTCAATGAGACAATGACAGATTTCCATAAAGCAAAATGAAATAAATGCATACATTTTTCACTTTGTTTTAATGGTTAAAGTTAGTACCATTAAAAGGTGTGGGGTCTGTAAAATATTTTTAAAGAGTTCTTCTGCTCACTAAAGGCAATAAAATAGTAATATTGTAAAAAATAATAAAAAAATAAAATAAAAATTGTGATGTGCCTGTGATGGCATAGCAGATTTTTCCATATCCATTACTCCAGTTATTATAATTATGTTGAAAACAGTTAATTAATATTAATATTTTTTTGGGGGGGGGGAATTGATACGTTTTGTTTCAGGGTTTTTTGATGAACAAAAAAGTTCAAAATAACATTTATTTAGCATTTATTTGAAATAAACGTTTTTTGTAGCAGTGTAACAAGTAACTATTTACAGTCACTGTCATGAATTTAATTACATTTTTATTTATTTTAAAAATGTATTTTAGCAGTGGACATATATTTTCATGATCCTAAAGTATAAATGTATATATAAATTCACTTTAATTTTCCATTACATTTTACTGTAAATAAATTTTGCCGAGGAAATCTTATTTTTGTTTGTTGTATTATTCCAAAGATACATTCATTCACACATGTAGATAAAATAGAGACTTTATATTACAATATTTCTCTAGGCTGAACTTAATGGAGCGCTGCAACATGATCTAACCTCATTCCCACAAGTCTTTCCAGCTTTGGCTACGCCACTCTTCCATGCCATACATGCAAAAGTGCATATCCTTTAGACTATTGCCACAGCTGCTACCGATTTCCTCCCTCTGGATTCTGCCAGCACAGTATCTGTCCCTCTGCCTGGCACGTTTAGAACTGGATTGGTTAGAAAGGTAATACAGTGAAGAAAGCAACGATTTAGCCAAATCAAACACCTTGTGAGGTAACAGAAAAACAGATTTTTGGAGAACCGCTGATTGCACACACAAGATGCCAGCTGTGAAAGAAAGCATGCAGCAAATGTATTTAGAACAAATATGCAGTTTTTTAAATGTGCGCGCAGCTAGGGTAGAATATTAAAGTACTCCAGCAAAACGTCCCAGTGCAATCCCGCTGCTTTATTTGACTTTATTGTTTCACCAGATCTTTGAATAAACTGTATGCTGTTATCTCCACAACCTCGGGTTTGCAAGGGCTGAATAGATCATTAATCATTTTGATGAATCTATTATACCCATTCTGATGGCACATGCTGGGGAGATGTCTGTAAGCTGACAGACGTTAAAGGTCTCATGTCTCCACAGTGAGGTTTGTGGCTGAATTTAACCCTCTGAGTGCTCACACTGGTTCTTTGATTGAGTGGAGCTGGGTTGTTGAGATTGTGTCATTGCAGACCCGCTGTGTTCCTGTACGAGACAGATGGCACTAATGCAGTTAACATCTGTGCGTGCCCAGCCCTGCTGTTGATTGGGGGGCTTTGAGAGATGGCATTCTCCACAATAGTTTTTATTGATGTGCTTGAACGTCTGTGAAGGCCATCAGAACTTTCTGTGGTATTAAGAAGATTTTAATTACATAGAAAAGTAGGTGGGCTGACTTTAAGGACGGGCCATAATGCTCCTCTCGTTTTTTACATCAGAATCTGGAAATGCACAGACAAGCAAAGACTTTTAAAACTAGGGACGAGCAAGCATACTTGAATACTCGGATGTGACAGTGACAATCGATTATAAAAACATATGATTGCCCTGACTTTAAAAAAATAATTTTTCTTCTGTTCTGATTGGTGTTAGAAAGCGTGCCTCACAGACCGGCGAAATAAAGTGAAACTGGATTTGAAAGCATGCAGTGATGCCTGGAATCACTTTAATCATGAAATACAGCTGAAATACAAGTGCAAGATGTGCAGCGGCAATCTGTTATACACATAATTCTATAATGAGAACACGACTGTAATAGAATGTTGTAAATTCTCTGTGCTTTAGTTGCCCGTTTTTCAGCACACTATTATGGGAACAGCGCATGCACAACAGGAGTTACACATCTGATGCCAACCCAATGCCATTTTGAGGGCCCTAAACTAATTTTTTACATACATCATAAATCTTTACGTCCAGATCTTGAAGCTCAGGATAAAAGGCAAGTAGAATCTGTGAAAACTGTACTGATGATCTTTATCAAATTCAGTTTTTGAAAATATGAAAACTACATCCTGATTGGCTTTTCCCTCAAACCAATCCAGAATGAACTGTTGAACAGAGACTATGTTTCTATTAAGAACGGTCTGAATAAAGATAAATGCACTTAAGCAAAGTTTTAAAATAATAATAATAGGGAATAATCTCTTTTCTCAGAGACATGGTTTTGTCCAGATTAAAAATGTCAAAATATATGTGTAAACAAATGTTTTAAAAAATAGCTGTTTTTATTTACTAGAGGTTCTCTAATAAAAATGATAAAATGTTAATTGCTGACGTCTGTTTAAAATGTTTAAGTAATTAAAATTAATTATTTGCAAAAAAGTCAAGTCAAAAGTCAAAGTTTATTGTTTCATTACTGGATGAAAGAGGGGTTTTGAACAAATCTCTTGACTGGACGATTCAATGAATTTTTAAGTCAGCGATGTAATTGATACCCTGGCAAAAATGCTTGATCAGCGGATCTAAACAGATTGAAATGTTCTTGTGTGATTTTGTCAAAGCTTTACTAAAAATAGGCAAATCGTTGCCATTTAGGTATGCATCTTTATATTTACGTATTTGGAGTTTCATAAACAACAATTTTAATGGCTGTTTGAAAACGTAAACACTGATTTGACTTAAAAGTCAAAACATTTTGGATAATAAGGTATCTATAATTATTCACGTATTTTGAAGCGTCCATGATAGCAAGTGCGCAATGTTGTTACATCGGCTCATTGGCACGATGCAGCGACCACCATTTCTAAAATACTATGTTTACAATACTTACACTTACTCATATCTTGCTCACTTCCTTTCCTATTTTTCATCTTCTATTCAACAGATGGCCTCACCTTTTCATTCTCAAACAGTAATGCACACGCACGTTAATATTAGCAAGCATGGCTATCAGAACCCATGTCAGGAGGCCCTGGTGGGCCCTCAGCAACCATTGAATAACTTTTTGCAGTGCAGTTGAAATGAGGATATATTTTAGCATTTATATGCTCTGTAACCTCTTTTCTTTTGCACAACATTATATATTTTGCTCACAGTGTTGGTCTTTTGCCTACAATGATTTCATAAAGTCTTCTATGTGTCCATAAAAACCACTTGGCTGCGCTTGTTACCTCAGATATTTTAAGTTTCCATATAGGACTGAATTGATCCCTCTTTGTCTGGTTTCACTGGATTGCTGGTCTTTGTTAAATGAAAAGATGACTGACGGTCCTGTCTTCACAAGTAGCTGGATGAAAACCACTCTTAAAGATCTTAAAACAATAAGCCACGAGTGGCTGAACGTAGTCCAATGTGAAGCCAATGGAGACCGCTGGAAAACAACTTCAGTGCTACGAATGAAGCCTGAAATACGTTGCCTTCTCATCACAATAGCTGAAGAAAATAACAGACTCGTTAACTAATGTTCCAACTGCCAATCAGCCTTGAGCAATGGCCTATGTACGTTTTATGTCAGCTTTGCTCTAAATGACATGTTGAGCACAACAATATGCTCACTTTGCTAACAGCATTTTACTGTCAGTACCATTACCAAGTCAGGAATCATGTAGTTTTTACAATGTGCAGTTGGATATCCTGTATACCTCCCAAATTGACTCTACACCTTACGCAATATACACACTGTTTCTGCCATCACACTTGTGCTATGTTGTCTTCATGCCTGTATTATGCCTATAACTGTTTTTATGTGTACTATGTATGTTTATGTGCTGTGCTATGTTATGCAATATGTAACGTATTGCGTGTTTTGTGTGTCTATCGAAACAACTGACTCGTTCAAAAACATGGATTCATTCAGCAACAAAATGTGCAACTATTTGAATGAGCAAGTCACTGAATCGTTTACTTAAACGAAAGTTTATCCAAAGCTATGTACTTCAGGAGCGAAACAAAAGAGACAATTACTCGAGTACTTGGATGTAGTGTATTTGGCAGCCAAAAATACGCAAATTAAATGTTAGTATTGTGTCTAAAATGTAAGTTACTCAATATTAACCTGTTAGCCTACTTCTTATTGAACTGTAAAAGCCTTATGTATACTAATATTGTATATTGAAACAATATCATCCCAGGTTTGAGGTTTATACATTTACTGATTATTATTCTCATGTACACAGATCCTCCAGATATTCAACCATATTACTCCGTACAGTCATGCAGAGTCGAAGCACAAGCAAAAATAATGTTCTTCTTCAAAATTCATGCAGCTTTGTTTTTTAACAGTCCGGAAGGGGCCAAAAGTTACATAGCATACCAATAAAAAACATGGAGAGTCCAATTTTGTACAAATCTACGCACAAATGCAGCCAAGAACATATCACTCCATATCGCTATCATGGCAAATTCATATATGGCCCTGTTGCTAATCGTTACTTGCTTTGAGATCTTTGAATAATTTGCATTTTTTGATATAATTGAAAGTGTCTCATCGCCTGCTCTCTTTACATGCAGGAGTGATGACGTGTTAATGTAATACTAATATTAGCTGATTTGGATGAATAGTTACCGACAATGATCGGGAATATGCTTATTTCAGTATGCATTCTGATTGGTCAGTTTAATAGAGAGAGGAAATTTGTGCTGTCGATAACATTCCTGCAATGATAAAAAGTTTTTTGGGTTACCATGTTTTGAAAAAAAATAAAATAAAAAAGTATACCAGAAGTGGAAGCGGATTACAGAGTGCCGGAATTCTTATTCGTATCAGTGCAATTTTATTTAGACTTGTTAGGGTAATTAAATGTGCAGTTATGGGTAATGGTTCAGCATTAATGGTATTTCCAAAGAAATGTTACCAGTAGCAGTGAAGGGAAGGTTATCTTCATCCAGCTGTCTAATAACGCAACTGATTTAGGACATGCAACAAGAAAACTCAACAAGCCCCAGAGGAGTTATAACTCTATAAATGAGTTGATGTACTGAACTCGAAAGGCTTTTTACAACTCAACATTATTTTGCCTCTAAGTTTAGATGAGCAGAAAATGATGTGTGTTTGCATGCCTTAAAACAAAGTTCATTTAATAAGGCACTGATTTGTTTATTGCTGTAACAGAAAAAGAAAGACCCCAAACTCATTTGATGTGGATTTAATATGGGTTGAACCTAAAAGTCCAAGTTTCCCTAAAAATACTGTAACCTTAATTAGACTGCACACACACACTCCCATTGAGTCATTCAGAGATTTTTCCAATCGTCATTCCAGTCACAGTCAATGTCTAATTTTATGGAGCAAAACTCCTGGTGTTCTTTTTAAATACGGCACAGAAATCATTTAGCTGAGTTATTCATGACCCCTGACCTGTCCGGTGAGAGGAGATGGCACTGAGGCATGCTAAAACAGGATGTAAGCATATGAAGGAAATGAGCTGTGCTGGTTGCTCAAAAGCTTCTGGATGTAATGGATTTACAGGATGTGTTAGTCTTTTGGTCAAGTGCTTGACCATTATGAAGCTCTCTGGTGACACTTCACACAAAATGCAATAAACACAAACTTGTGATGAGATAAAGGAGGCTTATAGTGAGTGATAAGATTGTTCTCTAAAGCTTTTTAAACAATAGATATGAATTGCTGAAGGAATGATTAACCTCCTGTTGTTGTGGTAATTTTAGGTTGAAAAAGAATGCTTTGAATGTAAAAAAATTGCTTCTTCATTGGAATGTTACAAAACTTCCTTTTTTTACAAAACGTCCTAAAAGACTTTAGCAGCAGTCGCTTTGTGAACACAACGTGGAAATGATTTTAAGAAACAAAATGTTTTTTTAAATTGTGTTGTTTGCGGTCAGATATGACTGCCATAGAAGATTAATGGGAAATATATGACATTATATTATATAATATATATAATATAATATTATGAAAAAAGAGAGCATTTTTTGGGGGGTACAATCTATAAATCAACCACGATAAAAAAAAAAAAAAACACACAGCAAAAAGTATACTATACTTTAAAATATTAAGAGTGCAAAATTGACATGCCAAAAACCCCACTCCCAAACTGGTATTACTGTGACACAAAGCAATTTTTGCAAACGCGTGAAACAAAATGAATAATTCAGTCAGAATGCAGTAAAAAACAGACGGCATGGAAGGGGTTAAACCAGTCTGACACACACATATGCACAACAACATTACACGCGCGCACACACACACACGCACACGCACGCACACACATACACAAACAAAAATTCTGGCAAAATTAAGCCTGAAGTCACAAAAAAAAAGGCATTGAATCACATCAGACCCAGATTAAAGATTTAATTTTTGTTAAATTTTTACTCAGCTTTGATGTTTGATGTCTTTCTCCATGTTGAGGTCTGACTGTTATTATTAAAATGAATGGAAAAACTGATAAATCAATATTTCAAACAAAAAAATATCTGAATCTTGACGAAAAGTAGCCTTTGAGACGGTCTAAAAATATATCCAAAACCTTCTAAAATGAGGTTTTTATGTCTAAAAAACAACTATAGAGTTTACAATTCTCTTTATAAAGAGATTTATACAAATTTAGTGGATATACCATAGCATTCCATTACATATACCATTACATGCGTTGCATTACATAGCGTTACTCCCACCAGATGACACTAACCTGCCTTAAAAAAGTTTATCCAATTTTTTTGTTGTTGCTTGAAATACAGTTTTAAAGGATTAAAATATTCAAACACCACAAGAAGATTCACAAGGGGAAGACTCTCAGAAACAATCTGTAAAACTTCTTCTCTTGTGTTTTCAAACAGGTTGAATTTTAAGTGATTGTAGTGCTATTTTCATTTTGGCTGAACTATCCCTTTAAACACTATATTGGGCATCAGTATTTAAAGGACATTTATATGCATATAAATATACAACCTTGTACAAAGACTTTAATTTAGAGTTATACTTTTTGAAGCCAGAAAGAGGCCACTGGAGTGCTTTACAGTTTCCTCATCAGTCTCTGCCATTCTTTTCATCTTCTCCCAATGCTTGGGATCTGTGACCTTATACAGACTCGCATGATGCAGATAAACACAGATGTGCGTGAAAGGACTGAGTCTCTTCTTGTTTTATTGTCAAAGTGGCATCCCATCTTTCATACTGAAATATACTTTGCCAAAAGAGATAACAGATGTTTTCATCGTTCTTTTAAACGCACTTAAAGAAAAAAGATAATTCACACACACACATGAAAAAATGTAGACACACTGTAGCCCCTAAATGTATTTGGATATTTAAATCACAACTTTTCAATGTAATTGCGTTGTATAACATTCACACTGCAAGCGATACCTCAAACTAAAGAGATACAAGGCATTTTCTTTGATCTAAAGAAAACTCTTTTTTAGAAATAATATATGAGGTTTATAATATTTAATGTTCAAACATAAACATTCAAGCCTAGGAAAATTTACATCTTAGTAAACATTTGTTGTGCGAAAATGTTGTAAGTATATCGCATAGTTGTGCTTGGAGACAATTATTTTATTTGTGATAGCACAATGAAACGAAATTTAAATAATTAATTAATACATCAAACAAAAAAATTAATTATGAACACATGCAAAACCCAGGAAGAATATTAATCAAGGGAATATTTGTGTGAGATATTTGTTTTTCTATGTATTTTTTGTAAAATAAAACCTGTAGCTGAAGTTTGTCCCTTTTTGCTAAATAATTTTGTCATGTGCAATATCAAAGTTTAGTGTTTTGATTTTTGCTCAGAATTTAAAATATTTAAAAAATTTAATATTTTTCTTATATTTTGACATTTTAATCGCCATTAAAAACAAATATTCCTTGTATACAGTATATATATATTATATATATACATACTTTCATATAGCATATCAAATATACTATAAGATATATACTTTCATATACTTTCGTTTTGATATTCTGTTGTCTGAAAGTGTGGTCACATGTACTATTGTTCAGCAAATTATCACAGGCAAAATCCAGTCATTTCAATAGGGATCATGTGATCATGTGGTAAATTTCCCTACACAGGTTTTGTAACTGCTTACATGAATCCTCTGCATTAACCAACATAAGGCTGCTTTATTTGAAAGTGACTTGTGCTTCACACATCACTACACTGTTGATAATAGACCTTTTTTGCCCATGAAATTTTGGCCAAATGTGACCTAAAATTAATGCAGTGACATTAAATCATTTTAAAATGTGGTTTAAATGCAAAATATTTTGCTTGGGGGGATTGCTGGATTTCATTGTCATTCAACAATTTCAGCAACAAATTCATATATTCAGGTCCATGGCAGGATAAGACCAATGTGCATTCAGGCAGATAAGACACACCTGAAGCTCTGGTAATGTCTCAAAAACAAGTTCTAGAAAATGTGGCCATTTTAACATCCCCAGGTGTGCAATGACCATTACAGAACAAAAATGCAACACAGCTATGAGCCGCCATCTGAGGCCACTGATACAAAAATAACATTTTTCAGCTTGGGGAATACTAGGAATATTTAAAGACAGGTGCGCCAATCCTTTTAACTTACAAAAACTCACATAATTACAGACCTTAGTGTAATTTAATTATTCCTCAAATCCCAGAAGCAGCCTTTTCATTAAAATGCTAATTTGTACAAACAAATTAAAGACTGATGTAGCATCGAGTAAAACCTTATATGCACTGGCAATACAGGAAAGTCTCATAACCACTTACCACTGAAAGCTGTGCAATTTCATAGCTTGCAGGAAAAACAACACAAATGTAATGGAATGCAGATTTAAAGCACATGGGAAAGGGTATTGTGTTAAGCACTAAAGGAGCTTGGGGAGGAATTTTACTTTTCAGAACACACACACACACACACACACACACACACACACACACACACACACACACACACACACACACACACACACACACACACACACACACACACACACACACACACACACACACACACACACACACACACACACACACACACACACACGGAGGTTGATCCGGCACCACAAATAATTATTCATAATTTAAAATGATGAATGTTGAATGGGCTGAAAATGATCACATTAAGTTTGATATATAAATTATATCAACAGCCCTTAGCAATGGATCAGATAAACAGACAGTCAAAAACCTCAACTTTTATCAGCAAAAAAAAAAAAAAAAATACTCCACACATTACATAGTAAGTCTGATCTTCTGGCATCAGGGCAGCATTGGGGAATCTTTAAAGAAATGTATTTTACAAGGTGAAAAAGCATGTTTCCAATTGGAATTTGACATGCTGAGCTAATGCATTTAGTTCAGGGGCTAAATCAGGAAACACAAGCGCTGTACAGAATTAAATGGAAACTATACGCTGTCGAAGAGAGTCAGATCACTCTTAGTGGCCAGTGATGGAGCCAATGAAAACATGTATCTCTGTCTCAGCTTGACTGAGAGACCACTGCTGTGGAAACCTGAGGAAACACAATAGGACTCTGAAATTCATTATGTTGTGATCTGTCTCCATGGAATGGTGTGAAGTGCTCTGTGTTGCACAAAGGGACGTCAGTCAAACTCTTACAGAACTTGCCGCAAATACAAAACATTTTTATGGAGAATTAAACCAGTACTTAAAGGGATAGTTCACCCAAAAAGGAATATTCTGTCATTTATTCACCTTCATGTTATATCAACCCTCTCTTTAATCAGTAGAGCATTGGTGTTTACAACGCCAAGGTCATGGGTTCGATCCCAGGTGAAAGCAAGAACTGATTCAATGTGTTCCTTGAATGCAATGTGAGTCGCTTTGGATAACAGCGTCTGCCAAATGCATAAATATAAAAGTCTTTTAATCTTCTTAAAATAAAAATTATACATTTTTTCACTTTTAAAGTGATATGTCAAGTGCTGGTGCTAAAAATGCATTCAGTTTTATCTGCAACATGAACATAAATCTGCCAATGTTTGTACATATCGCAGCAGTTTGAAAATGAAATGTCCGGTGAGTGGAGCTAAAAGGTTAATGCGTTTGAAAACAAAGTACGCTAAACACCATACTATGAAGGTCAATAGGGTCAATTTTTTTAGGGTCCCACTTTTGTGTCATGTAAGGATTGCAAATACTGAGTGAAGATATTTTTGGGTGGACTATCCCTTTAAGTCACGGTGTGTAATGTGTCACGAGATGCGTGCTGACTAGTTCATGCTAAGATTTCCATTGCTATGTAAATAAAACATGACAAAAAGTCTTTAGAACAAGTGAATTGCAAGTACAGCTGAATCTCATGTAAATTTAAGCTTCATATATAAAAACGGGGCTGATGTTGTCACTTCTATTTCCTATCATATCTTATAAATTGTTTATGCTCATTAAATGTATTCTTCAAGGTAAGCACAAATTTACTGTGCCTTCAGTTCTGGGAGAGCTCGTGTGGTAGCAGTGGAAGTGTTCCTCTGGTAGGCATCCTTTATCTTAATGGATGCTCGAAACTAGGAGCAAACAAACCACTATAGGACTGGATTTGCATAACTGGGTCATTAACTGTCAGCTGTTGTTCAGTCTTTGGGGAATAACTGTCAGGAGGCGGGCGAGGCTTCTATTGCTGCCTTGCAAAGAGTGTGGGAAAGATAACTTAATTCTTAGTGAGGAAATAAAGCTTCTTTCTATTTCTGTTGCAACTGATAAAACATTAAGGGAGACTGGGGCTTGTTGTCACACAGGGAAGCTGTCACAATAACAAGGTGTAACTTATCTCAGCAACTATTTTGAGTCTTAAAGGGACAGTTCACCCCAGAGTTAACTAAAAGTAAAACTATTTTCGCTACTTGAAATAAAATAAACGTTAACTGAAATAATGTATATAACTTTTTTTTCAGCTAGTAGTAAATTCTAATTTTCATTTAGTTTAATTTGATGTACTAAAACTAAAAACTAAAACTGAAAGAAAAATTAATGAACAAAAATGGACAAAGACAAAAATAAATAAATACTAAAAATTTTATTAAAAGAAAAAGTAAATATAATTTTTTTTAATTATTATTTAAATTGTTTCACCTAAACATTGAAATTTTTTTTAATTTTTTTTGTCTCAAAAGAGAAATGTGATCTAAAATGTTTGTATGGAAACATATGTATGATTTGGAGTGAGAGTCTTTGTAGATCTAAACTTGTGACAATTTACCCCAGCAACTTTATACCGACTGGAATAAAATGTGTGTTTTGTCACTCCTATGTATTTAATGAGAATCACATTATCATTACAGTTTTATAAATGTCTTCAGGATACATAATGACTATAAATTAAACACAACTTCACATTTTCATTCAGGGAATTCAGAATATTTCCTGTGTGCACTAATGATAAGGTTGCAATATTCTCAGAAGTTAACTAACTTAATTGCACTGAAGCAAAAAGCTTTGATATTGTAGTCTTGACCTGAAATACCTCTGCCCTCTGATGCTTTTCATTCCAGCAAAAGCTGTTCGGTGAAACATTGACACACTGTAATAAATCTGAGTGATTTTGTTGTCAAAGCTGATGGCGAACTGGAAAGTGGTCAAGTCCTGCTATTAAACTATTTTTTCAGGATCATCCGATTAAGTGCAACAGTTTGTGTAAGGATCACAGACCTTTGGAGACTGAGGGAGATGAAACTGTATATGTTGCTCTTGCACATCTGGAAATGTAGTGCGATAATAGCGATGCCCAGGCCAGGTGTAGTTTCCAATCAGTGGACATTAGAGCAGCTCAAAAGACCTAAAACGAAAGATGGCAGACAAAAAAGACCAAAGATCATTTGAGCACTAGGTTAAGTACTTGAAAATAGTTGTTCATTTTTAGGTGAAGGCTAAAGGCTACATGGAAAAATGTTTTTTGAGAATTGATTATAGAAAAGAGTGTGATAGCATCAATCACATGGCAATGCATTGTAGAAAGAAGAATACCTCAATGATAATGGACTAAAACATTAAGTTTATAAGAATATTTTTTGAATAAAGCTTTGAAATGTAATGTTTCCTATATAAACATAATTGTAGATGACAGACAGATCGATAGATAGAAACTTTGCACAGCTAATATTCAAGAGCTGAACGCCACACCTTGGACATGTCTGTATGGAAGGCTGAACACACTTAAAGGTCTCGATTTTGCTTGTTTTGGACGGCATCTTTAACACACTATCTGATATTTCACTGGAATCACTCAACCACCCAAGTACGGACTGACATAAGCCAAACCTTTCTCACAAAACACTTAGGAGTATGATTAATTTCACATCATTCCCTATGTTTTGAAATATGTTAGTATAGTAGTGACTGACATGAAGACAATGACAAATGTAGTTTCCTAAATCACTCTCTCCCATGTACAATCTATATTTATCTGTATTTCCAATCAGTGTGTACTTATAGAAATATGTATGCAGAACTACACACTAGACCACTGGTGAAAATGATTAAAAAATATATAATAAACTAATTTAATAAAAATCACATAAAAAAATGTCAATTTAAGAACAGAGCAGAATAATGACAGAACGAACAGTGATTAACAGTAACTATTTTGAATAACTGTTTTTGTATCAATATATTTAAACATTTTATTTGATGCAAAGCTAAATTGTCAACACCAGCTACACCATTACTTACTATTAAAAAACAGCTGTGCTGCTTAAAATTTTTGAGTACTTTTTTTCTTTTTAAGTTCATTCCTTTTTACAGGTATTCTTCACTGCTTGCATAATTAACATCCTTATTAAATATTAGATTGACAGATAGAAGTTCGTTATGAACCAGATTTAAAGTGACTTTTTAATGGCTTGTTGTTATGATTTTGTGTGTCAGCATGCAGTGCCAATTATAGATTTAAAACTCATTATGATGATATTGTGCAGAATCCTCTGGGAGATTTCACTGCGGTTTGTGTCAGTTACTTCACCGCTGTACATCAAGGCCAGCAGCCACATCCATAAAGCTTTATACAGCCAATAATCTGCCAAAAAACTCACACACATATTCACTGCTGATGAGTCACAGATTTGCATGCAATCTTTCCATTCTGTAGCATTATGGTTCTTTAAGGATACGATTTCAAAACAATCAGAGGCATTTACATTTTTAAGTTAAACATTTTATTTTCACGTGCTTGCTGCATGTTTTGGTTATCCTGCTATTTCATTTCACTGCCGGGTCAGATCTAGTTGAGAATGCAGATTTTAGTTAAACAGAAATCAAAAAACTTTTTTTTCCTCCTTTTCAATTTAAATTTCATGCAGCGCTGAATATCCAATAATAATAAAAAACTTTCAAAATAAATTCATACTTTTTTTGTGGTACAATAGATCAAATGAAATAGAACAATAATAATAAAAAAATATTTAAATCATGCATAGGCACCCAAGACAATTCATTCTCAATTAAAACATTTTTCTAAATGAATGTAGGCCTTTAATTCCATCTGCGAGCTATTGTTTTTAAAAATATTTTACACAACCCCTCAATGTTAATCAGTCATCTTTACACACAGTGCACCTCTCAGCATTCTCTACCTTCAGGGTGTATACTCATTCAAATGACTTTGCAAAATGAATAGCAATTGCCTTAATCTGAAATAAATAATTCAGCAACCCTCCTCTCATTAAATATAGAGACCAGTATGTTCAATATTAAAGAGTCTTTATTTCTAGCAGCAGCACAGTCAAAGTGCATTCAAGTCTTTAATGTCATTAAATTGTAGACTAAACAATCTTCTTATCTGTTGTTTGTTGCTTCATTCAAGAATAGAATATTGAGATATTAGCATAACAACTAAAATAATAATGAAATCTAAATTTGAAACAATATTTGTGCATAAATGACATAACTAGACCACGTGTTAACAGTTTTTCTTCAGATGTTATACTCACTCAGCCTCTCAGAACAAAACATTGGAAGATTGTAAGTACTGTAAATATTTACTGACAGCTCAGCACATTACATTCAGGATATTTTGAATCTGCAAAAGCATGGAGGCTTTGAAGTTAAACATTTAAGTAGACATTACACATATACTATATCTGCATAAGAGGCTCTTGATGTTTATCAAGTATTAGCCCGAAATGCTAATGCAAATGGTTGATGTTGCTTTTAGCAAATGGTGCCCACATGTTTTAGACATTGTCAATACTGATCAACTAATGTGCCTTCCATGTGTGAAACACAAGAATTTGGTGTAATGGGGAGGTCTTGGGTTTATGGTACACAGATGTGTGTTGAGAGGGTCATTTGCTGTGGATGTAGTATTAACTGAAGTGATTTAAGTAACTGACCTCATGATCATTTAGAATTTTGTAAGCTGCAAGAAATGAGCACCATATATAATTGAGGAGAAACTTTAGTTCCAGTTGTAAACACAGATGCAAAGACCATGTTATGGGCAGATCAAAGGACATAGCACTGACAAGAAACGAAAAATTATAAATAGTGAAATGTTTTTCATGATATTGTCATACATTTGATTCCATTTCCAATTACAAGCTTTATTTATATATTTTTGCTAGGATCTATTAAGTTATTAAAATATATATAAATATAAATATAGATAAAGATAAATATAGATACACATAAAATGCGATACATCAAAATGACTAAAATTAGCAACAATGGACAACGACTTCAATACAACTGTTTCATGATCATTTCGATTCTCAATTTTTATATTAATTAATTAATTGATTGATTGATTGTGGGGCAAAGATGTCTAGCTGTGTAACTCTCCAGAAATTGCATTATAATATTTGAGATATATTGAATCTTTGGTAGCCTTACACTTTACAATATGGTTTCCTTCACTGTTGGAAAAATAGGATTTCTATAAAAGTTGGCTGGCTATACAATAGAAAGTTGATTTTTTTTAAATCAGCGCTATTTACTAAAGAAAACAGATGAAAAGGCAGTTGTTTACTCTAAATCAACTTCAACACACATAATGCATTGGACACGCTGCTGTCATATCGTCATGCTGGAAATACTTCTTAGCAAACTTTTAGACATAATGGTGTCAACTTGTATTGTTCCCGGCTGCAAGAATTCAAAGGATAAACGTTTAGCAGGTGTTACTTTTGCTTTGAAGTATCCATCACTCTGTAGGCAGAAGATAAAGGCTGCAAGAATCATAAATACAGACAACACCGTGACGGACAACCTGAACAATACAGAGTTTTTTTTGACACTGTCCATCAAGCTGTTGAAGCAAAGTGGCGTTGCGTAGCCTACAGAAAAAAAAGCTTTAGCAATAAGTGCTCCATTTTTACGATAATGTTGTTTAAAGAGTAGACAATTTTCAGTGATAAATAAGCCTATCATCACAATAACTGTTCTGTTAATAACCTTCTGTCGATCTGACTGTCTGTGAGTGGGGATGCAAAAATACAGAATTATAATCTATAGCCTTCATAAGTTTTCAAAAGTCCTCCAGATGACACTTTTTGTGTCATCTGGCGGCTTTTGCTAACAAATAAATGTAAATTTTTCGGTCCAGATAACCCGAAAAAACAAAACAAAAACATTGTCCATTTACATGTATTTACCGACATTTATAACATGTTGAAAATTAGCGAAGTTACACTTTAACATTAGTTAACTATATTATTTAACATGAGTTAAACATGAGCATATTTATTAATCTTTATTAATGCTAATTTCATCATTTACTAATACATTATTCATTTCAAATGTTGTATATGTTCATATTATCTAATGGACATGAACTATCAATTGTATTTTAATAAAAAAATATTATCATTATTTTATAAATTTGTGTTCAGTGTTAGTTAATGCATTAATAGGGGGAAAAAAATATTGGAAAATGTGGTGTGGTGTAACCTTACAGGAAGCCATTTTTTTGTCATGTGTCAAGAAAACCATAAAAAACAGCCGGTGTATAAAAAAAAGCTGGTATATAAAAAAACTATATGCAGTAAAAAAAATATTTTTTTTCATGTGCAGGTCAATTTTAAGTTTCTAAATTATGGAATGAAAAAAGAGATCCCCTCTGGAAATGGATGCAAATTAGTAAATATGTCATGATACAATGCCTCAACTGCATATTTAAACATAACATTTCAATAAATGTGTTGCAATTATTAATGTAATCAATCAACAGGGGATGTATGGGAATATCTCTTTTCAGTGAGGTGTCTTGCATTTTTTTAAGACTCTTGTCATTACTCATTTTTATTTGCTGTAGTGCCGTGTTTTATGAATGTGTGTGGGTGTGTCTCACCTGGTTTTTGTGAAGTCTTTGTACACAGCTGTCTTACCGAGTTCTCAGAACTCCGTAACGTAGGGAGGCTTTGATATAGATCAAACCAGCCTGTATGGCTTTATGTTCCCGCCATGATTCTTGCAGGTGACAGATCTGTTACTTGACAATCACATTTCAAGTAAACGATTAACCTACAAACAGAAACATCAAGGCTAATAAAGCACAGCAATTATTAAACACCACCAGAGTTCAAATGAATTCTTAAATCCAAGAAAACACAATTTAAACTCAAAACTCCCCAATTAACCACATTGCACACACCTCATAGAGTAGTGCTAGCACGTGCACATGTTTTAGCTTCTGTAATGTAATGCATACTAGAGCAGGTTCAGACTGTTGACAGGGAACTTTAAACGAGCCATCACAGGAATATACTGCCTTTATTCAAACATGGCAGAATGCTTCTGATGTTCAGCCATCACAGAAGGTGAAAAAAAGACTTCTGTTGCGCAAGCAAAACACGAGTTACATTTATACCTTCTAAACCTGTGCAGAATTTATTTGCGCTGTAATTCAATTGTGGACATAAAACAGAACATATTTTCGCAGACATTATACTTCAGACGTCTTGTCTGTTATGAATTTTGCCACAGCTGCATTGAAGAGGAATATTTCAGCATACATAATTCAACAAGTCTGAGAATGTATTATTTGTGAAGACTGGTAAACAGATGACGCATGTGCAGGTTTGACTTCATGTACTGACTCAATTCTGGGAAATCAATGACAGTGAGTTAAGCCATAACCCTATATATATTAACCATAAACCTGTAATATATATATATATATATATATATACACATACAGTAATACCTTGGTTTACGAGTTTAATTCGTTCCAAGAGCGAGCTCGTAAACCAAAATGCTCCTACACCAAAACAAATTTCCCCATAAGAATGCACTAAAAATCAATTAATTTAACCACATGACCACAAATGCCCATTTTAAATATTTTTTTGGTTTTACCCTATTAATTGCAGTTAAAATTGTAACCATTAAGATCTCATATGAATACTAATTAATAATTGACAATTAAACAATTTACTGTATTGCACTTCAGGTTTGAGAAGCCTGCTTGGAGGAGAGAGAGGAGGGAGGAGGGGGGAGCGGGGAAAGCAAGGATGAAAGCAAATGAGTGAATTTATTATAATAGTGCAGAAAACAAACAAAGTGATAATCCAGAGTTAAAGTCGTGGAACATGGGAGCCGCGAACGAACGAATTCACGGGAGCCGCGAACGAACGAACCCGCGGGAGCCGCGAACGAACGAATTTGCGGGAGCCGCGAGAGAACGAATTCCCGGGAGCCTCGAACGAACGAACTCGCGGGAGCTGCGAACTAAAGAATGCAAGAGCTGGGAAAGCAGGGAGATAGGCAGATGATATGAGAAGCAGGTGTTCAGTGACCACACACACATATACACTCAGGCAGAACTAGGAGACACTGAATTCATGAACTGTGACAGTTACTGCTTAGAGGTACTGCACGTGTATATTTCACTGTCAACAATAGCGATCACAATTAATTAATGTTTAGAATGAGGTAAAAACTTCTGTAAATCACTTATAAAAGTATCGCTGTGGTGAATGATGCAGCCAATGAATGAGTTAAGGGGTTATAAAGGGGTTGGAACCTCCTGACTGTGTTATGAGAGGCTGTCATTAGGAAATTTCATGTAAAAATGAGCGTTAGGACTTTTTCCACACAAAACTGCACATGGGTGAGGGAAATTTTTTCTCGTACACCGATACAATGCTCGTACACCGTTTCGACCCTCCATGCTCTACACCGATTTGCTCGTATACCAAGTCGGTCGTAAACCTAGGTATTACTGTATATACACATATATATAAACTCGCCAACGCGGTTAACTGGACAACCCTATTATGTCGACGTTTTTGAAGTTGAACCGCCAAACTCCCTCATTGTCTTAGAATTTTCTAATGGGTTATTTCGATTATTTTATGTTGCCGAACCCAAATATCTCGAGCACAAAAGAGGGACAAATTCGCCACTTAACATCAGTTATCACGATCCCCGTGACTAATGATCGTACCTAGTTCACTGCGCATGCGCCGAGTTCACGGTGCACGTGCATGCCATGACAGTTTTTGGTTTAAGGTCCTTCCTGCCGCTTTGCATTTGCCCAGTTAAATTGTGATTTTACAGCGGTAGGTCACATTAGTTTGTGTGGTCATGTCATAAGAGCCGTATGTTGTGCAATTGCTTAGAAGCATTTGTTTTCAAGCAGACCGTTAAATGCGAAACGCAACAAAGCATTTTACACTTTGTAAACAAACCATACTAACCGCGTGTACAATACTATTCAGAACTGTGACAGAGTGAAATGACTGTGTTATGAGCGAATATGTTTTTTATTGTATACTGGTAAATCTCTGCTGTTAGTTGATGCACATATGCCTTTTGTTGTTAGCAAACATATACAGTGTATGTACATTTTTATAGCATGCCGATTGCTTCATCAAATAAATCGACATATTGGCTGTTGGTTATCTCGATCATCGGTTATCTCGACACTTTTTTGCAACCCCCGAGGCTGTCGACATAACCGGAATCCACTGTAGATATATATATTATTCAGAATAATTTCTACCTCTGGCATTTAAAATGCTATATATATATATATATATATATATATATATATATATATATATATATATATATATATATAGCATTTTAAATGCCAGAGGTAGAAATTATTCTGAATTGTCATAAAGTGAATTATGTGTGAATTTTCTTAATCAAAAAGACTTGAAATGAAATACACAGTATGTCATATTGTTGCATTCCTTTTGGGTTGTGAAATATACATTTTGCATAACTTCTGTAGATATCTGGCTCAGTTGGCAGTTGCGATATGGAGAAACAAACCAGGGCTGTTGTGTTTCTCAAAAGCATTGAGCTAAGTTGATTGTCGAGACCTTTGGTGGCAATAGTTCTATGATGTACTTAGGCTTTTGGGAAATGCAGCCCATGTGGTAAAGTGTGGCATAAACAGTAGGTCAGATATTTGACAACTGCTATTAGTGGTCAGTCATATTTTATTGTGCTGCGGGGGCCAAGCATTAACAGACACAAATATGTGAATGTACTCTGGAAATATGCTAAAAAAATTAAACCCACGCAAGCCTGTATTTGTAATGTTTTTTATGAATAATAATAATATTAAAAAAGCCAGACATCGCTCGGCAAGTCATTTTCAGGCTATAGGTTATTAGGTCTTAGTGAAAGAGCTTTCAACCTCTTGAGCAAGAATAACTATCTTTTGTGAGCTTATTTTGTGATATCGAAAGCCCGTTTAAGCATACTGCCAATATGCGTGCCAAACACTCAATTGATTATGGAATTTTTTTTATGGATTATGGAACTCCAGGTTGTTGTTCAGCACCATAAGCCTGCTTTCCTTTTCTGCTCATGGTATGGGATCTCACTGTTATTGCTTATGTAAAAAAATAAGAAATAATATTTCTTTATATAAAAATATAATAAAGGTATGTGGTCTGTTGGTCTCTGAGACAGTTTTGAGTTTGGTTTGTATGATTCATAGTTAAATAGGTTCCTAATAGCCAACTGTATTTACCAACCTAATAAAGAAAAATGGTTGGTTTTACATTGACAACTTAATGGTTACCTAAGGAGTAGGCCACCAAATTTTAACTACATACCGTTTAATAAGATAAATAGCTTTATAGTCTTAAATATTGTCTTTGCAAACACAAAGCTCCCATAGACACTTAGTTAGGTAATGTTCTAAAAAGAAAAACAATATTTGTTTTAGTCATATACAGAATTTGCGAATAAATTACAGTTTGCAGTTGGTGGGTTCATGAGAAAATGAGGAATATTGGACAGGTAGAATGGTGATTAAAAATGTAGTTAACTGTCACCTCCTTTTTTGAGAATAGACATAAAAATGCACTTCCCAAACTTAAATGGTTGGATTAATTAAATGGTAATTCAAAAATGCTTTGGAATATATACCTAAGTTTGGTTCTGTATTAAAGACAATCAGACGATTATTGCTGAAGCACTTCAAAAAATTGAAAGGATGAAAAAGTTATGGATGATTAAATTGACTGTAAATTTTTTTATTTTTATGTAATATATGTATTTTCTTGAAATTAAAATTAAAGCCATATGTATAACCAGGTTGTGTTCCAAACTTGAAGTTTGTATCACAAAAAAAGTTCCAATGAGATTGAAACCTGAGATCCAAGTTCAATTTCAAAACGGTTTTCAGAGGATGAATTTTTAGTTTGTAAAATTTCGAATGATACCTAAAATATGATTCAAATATGTGATATGAAAAAGGCTATAAATAAAAATCAGGACGGTGACAGTTAAGGTTAATAAAGCTTAGCCAGCTTAGTGTGCATTAGCCAACACTAATTCATGATGCATTAATCACAGAGAATGGCTTAACAGTAAAATGTGAGTTACTGACAGTAAAATGTCAGTTATGAAAGCAAACAATTTTAGGAGATACATTCATACTAGAAAAAAAAAGGTTGATCTCTAATTGACCCTAATTACTGTCAGATCTAACTACATATTAATGAACATATTAATGAAAAAGATCTCAATTAGTTGAATTAGTAAATTATTTTTTGTTAATTTAGTTTGTTTAAACTAAATGAACGAACTAAACGAAAACTGATTCCCTTGAATAAATCTTAAAACACTACACATAAAATGATTATTGCCTTAGGTTTTATCTTGCTAAAACACACCTTAAGTTGAATAACAATAGTCCGCAACAGCAACACTCCGCAACAGCGATAATATATTGGTCTCATTGAATATACACACACACACTGCTCTTTGTGTAAGTTTGTATCATTGTTTAAATATTCATCCAAAAGAGTGTCACATCTTTGTTGAGCAGCAACTGTCCAAGTTCTACAGTTTTTCACTACTGTAAATGCTTAGAAAGCAAAACTTTTGGCAAATTAATCAAGTGCTAATGAAACGGAAAGTCTACAGTGTTTGAGACAAATGGAAAATGTTTCAAACAAAACATTTAAGAATCCAAATAGGGGGGAAAAGATCCAAATAAAGCAGAAATGCATTTCAATTTGAAGACATGTTACTAGGGGTTATGGATGTCAATAATTTAGGTGTTTTTTAGTGTTGCTCTTCTTCGAGTCCATCAAAATTTCTGGAACAACATTTACCTTCATATTGGTCAGAACTGACCCTAAACCACTAACTTTCTTGAACTTCTTGGTAGTCTTCCAAACTGCAAATTTGAGTACTTTCCATCGGGATTCATATCATAACTGTCAAGAAACTTCAGCAACACACTGGCCTCTGTCTTTCTGAACCCATTTTTAAATATGGTCCCAACCCCGAGCAGAATATTGAATTACTGGAGCAGGCCTGCCAGACTGAAACCTACACAGGTCAGCTACTGCAGGGGACCTGTGTGTGCTGAGCAAAGCCAACAGTGTCAAAACAAGGCAAGACAAACCTCTCCAATATAGGTTCTGTCACGCCTATGCATCCACCCACCGGTGTTCTATTTCCAACATTTGAATTTTTGTCCCCTCTGAGCGTCCAAACCTATTAGCAACATTTTGCACTACCTTTCGTAACGTCGCCACGGACTCTGTGGGACCTGACGAGGGTGTACACAACCTTCCAGTGCTCCAGTTTTGCATGATGGATGAATCCAGTGGCTGGTTGGGACAGATCGTCTGCTTTAATGGCTCCCAAAGGACCCCAATCAGCAATGACTGGAGCTCAGTGGATAAATAATGAGCCACAGGGCCTCGGTAGACCCACTCTGGGGGTCCAACAAGGTACCAGCAGCACCTTGTGGTACAGAGTCAGCAGTCTGTTTTCAGCAAGATGATATTCATTGCATTAGGGGAGCGAAAGTCAGTAATACTCCAAACATATGCTCTCTTCTGGAAATAGAGGCCTACCTGTCATTCTATACACACTCAGCAAGTAGGAAAACCCATCCTGAAGGGTAGTGTAAGGTGTGTTGGCTTCACTTCAAACACCACATTGAAATTCTGATGGTTTGTGTGGCTCAAAAGGCATCCAAAGGCTCCACTGAGGTGTTTTTTTAAGGTAAGAAAGCAGGTCTCTAGCATGAGGCTTTGAGTGCTGTTGACATGTTCATGTTCCGTCACTCTACTGTAGATAAACAGGTGTTGGAAGGTAAAATCGGGAAAATATAGCTTAAGGTTTCCATGAAATGGAAATACTCCAATTCTTCTATAAACTTTGTTTCTTATTTATCTTATTGTGAACGATGCATATTTCATTTAAAAAAGTACACATGCCATTAATTTACAACACAATTACAGTCCAGCATACAGTTACACTCATATCCTTACAATACAAAACAAAAAATTGCATAACATTTCCAATTGTCAGACCGCAGTCGCTGCACAATCACAACACTGCAGCCTATACACCTAAAACGTTCTGTTACACATATACACCCCACACACCCCTCATTAGTTATTGTTCTATAATTATATAGTTAGAGGAACTGAAGAGAATTTTGCAGGTTGGCACCCTACATCCTGCCTCAGGGTATCTGCTCATACTCTTTGTGAATAATATGACTGGAATCACTGATGATTTTAAGGCCCTGTTTCTTTACGGTCCTCTCAAACATCTCCTGAAGAGAAGATGGGGCAGCCATTCTTTTTCTAGCACTTTTTACCACGTTTTGAAGCTGTGAGCTAAGATTAATAAACAGGTTGCCAAACCATGTTGAGAGATCATAACATATGACAGATTCAATAGCTGCTCTGTAGAACAATAACCAAGTGCCATCTGAAAGACCCTGAACCTTTGCAAACGCTGACTAGCTTTTGCAAATGCACTCCACTTTATGAGCCATTTGTAACGGAGAATCAAAGTAAATCCCTAAATACATATACGTTTTTACCTGCCAACTTCCTCCTCATACAGTGACTCTAGGCTATGATTACTGACAGACCTCAGGTCAAATATCATTTCTTTAGTGTAAGTGTTTTTTAGTGTAGTGTTTTTAACACTTAAAACTTACAAATACTTCTCACACCACTGCTCACTCTCAGATTTATACAAGACAATATTGGAATCTTTTGTCAATAAAATGCGTATGTTTATTTGTATGCTGGTCTCCAGAATTGTTTGTTTACAGTATAAAAAGAAGGGGGAACTTACACAGCCTTGATGGATGGATGTTTGAACCATAAAACCTTAAAATATGTCAGTGCCATTGCTTTCTCAAGATGCACAAGAGTAATATTTTTAATTTATTTGTCCTCATTTAAAGACAGCATGAAACAGAAGTTGTGACTGTTTTTTCTAATCGACTGCAACCTTGTATTCTGATCTGGCTCCATCCAATCAACAACCACTGAACTGAACCAAGTTTTAAGCCACAATATGAAAGAAATGATCTTGTTGGACAAGCTAACCATGTTCCAACAACCAGCTTGACCACCTGAAAACCCCCACATCTCCCATCGGGGTCATGGCACCAACCAGTGTAACCGGTCCTACTCGACCTGCTCCCAGTGGGTCCATGGTGGGGGGTGTTAACAAGGAGGCTAAAGACCAGGGACTAATGTCAGTTGCTAGCGCTGTCAGGTGCTGGTGAGATTTACATGCACAGCTCTTACTGGCCAACATTGCACTCGTCCAAGATGGTCTACCAGCAATCATGTTCCAAAACACAGCTACCATCTTGAGCTGGATTTTCCAACAGGGTAAATTAAATTGGTTTTAAATGCACTGAATGTGACTGAAAGGATGAATTTCACATTTACATTTAGTGTAAGCATATTTTGTTTTGTGGTCATTCAGGAAGTGAGCCCGATTCCTATACATCTTGGCTAAAGATTCAATTATTACACTTAACAGATGGCTGGGAAAGAAAGGAAGCAATGAAAGTGGCTGATGCCAGCATCCACATGCCAGTATATTTCTCAGAGCAGCGTTGCAGAAATGGAGCATGAAAATCAACAACATTTATGAGGAAAAAGCACCGCTAAGCATGTGCAGTTGGTGACATACAAAATGGACCTAACTACTAAGTGTTGAAATGCTAATGCTCTTATGCTCTCTGTGAATGAACAAAAGCTGTTACAGAGCTAAATGAATGACAAAATTCATAGCTGTGTTGTTTTGTTAAACAAGATCTTGCATGAATCCATCTTTTCTCAAGAGTTGCTAATAGTATTTCTGTCTACAATTCATCGGAGACGCAAAACATCACAGCACAAGAAAAATGACTTTCTACTATCATTATTTTGTAGAGGCCTACATTTTACCATTAACTAAAGTGTATTTCGTACTCACCATTTTTCATTTTAGAAATGCACTCGTATTTAGACTCTATGAAGAATGTTTTGTTTCTTAACAAGCCCAGCTGAAGTCTTTCAGCTGCCATGCACTCAGAAAATGGCAAATAGTGCTTTACAGTGTGATCACATAAACAGGGATTACTTCTCACTGAAGCCTTTGCATGCATGTCGTAAAAGGGATGGTTTACTGAAACATATTATAGCTCTCAGTGTGGGTGTGCATAGAATGAGAATAGGGAACATTAAGTAGAAATATGTGATGAGAAAAATCCTTTCTTGTCAAAAGTGGGACAGTTAAAGGTCAGGGAAGTCATGGTAGAAATAAGAAGTTAAATTATGACGCACAGGGAATTCATTATCCATTTTTGACACCTATATTTTCATATTTTATAGCATCCCATAATTTTTTTTAGCTATAGGAGATATAAGGTTATACTATTCTATTTTATGCACTGTAACCTATGATTTATAATACACTATTAATATTCCTTCACAGTTCCAACCTCTCATTTCAGACATACTAAAAAGCAATAAAACTCATGCTCTTCCTTATTCTCATTTCTGTATAATGTATCACTAAGACAGGGACACATCTAACATTGAAGAAAGGCACAGGTGATACAGCTCTCTATTTTTATCTCATTTACTGTCAATACACGTTGAAAACCTCATTATATTGTGCACCGAGTTTGGATTGAAAGGTTAATAAGCAGCGTGTGTCTGGGGACAAATCCATCTCAGCAGTGTCCCTGGACTATAGCCAATCCTTCTTTGAACTGATCTCCACCTGTATTGTTGAGATATCTGCATCCATTTGTGTGCCTGTAACTAATTAAACATGAATACATGCACAACATACGCACCTGCCTACACAAACACTGAGCTGAACAGATGCAAAACATCCCAGCTGTGAGACTCGGAGACAACATGACACAGAACAGAGTGTGACAATACAAACAGCAATTTAGTTTGACAGGGTTGTCATCCCCTCCTCATTTTTTGTCCTTGTCCACTATGTCAACTGATTATAACTTATTTTTTCTTTCTTTAAAAAAAAAATAACACTCTCCTGTTTTTGCAGAATGGCTGTTTCCTATAATTTAGATGGACATTACGGGATGGCAGGGGTCTGGATTATATCAGTCACTCCTCATTTCACACCCAGTGTGATTGCCCCTCCAGCGCCAGTCAGGCCGACTGCCAGTGTGGGGCATTAAGATGTGACATATAGCCACTCCACTATTGAGATAATCAGTTTGTTACCTTAATTGGGTGCTAGACAAGACTTACAGACAGCTGAGACATGCTATACAGCAATGTCTCCCCGAGTCACCGTGTGGTGCAACTTACTCATTTCCTGGCCACCATAACCATCACATTACATCTCATAAGTGTGTTAGGATTTAGAAATCAAGGCAGCATTTAAAGGAATAGTTTACCCAAGGGTTTGGAAAGATGTATGAAAGCTTGTTTAGGTAAGGTTGTGACTTTATTCCTCTGAATTGTGAGATACAAGCTTGGAAATCTGCATTTATTGCATTGGTGAGATATCAACTCGCAACGGAAAGAAAAGTAAGAATTGCTAGATAAACTCCCAATTCTGAGTTGTAAGATAATTCTAAGAAAAATAATTTTCTCAGTTGTTAGAAATGAATTAATCAATTGCAAGATATGAAATACTTGATTTGTGAGATAAAAAGGTATTTATTTTATGATTATTATTAATCAAAAAATGTATGCTGTTGTGGATGCAAGCTTCCAAACACCTTTCCAGACCTGTAACCTTTTTGTACATATAAAGTTCAATGTTTGTGCCCAAACGTTTCGGAACAAAATGGTGAATAAATGATAACATAATGATTTTTTATTTTTTTGGGGGGGTGAAACATCCCTTTACAAGAAGGTTTTAAATTATATCTCGTGCAATGAATATCATGTCCAACCTAATATTTTTTCAGTTCTTTACAAACATCATTACAAACACCTGAGTCAATATTCTATTGGCCACCAAACTGGGCTATTGTTGCCAAACTGTGTTTAATACATGGAGACTGGCTTGTATTCTTACGAAATACCCATGTGGATCAAGTTTATGACTAATATTGGCGCACAGGAAAAAACAGCGCGCATTATCATACAGTCGAATCAGATTAGCATTATTGTGCTGTTGCTTGCTCAAATGTTGCATCATACATTGAGCTGGGAAGAAAAATTACATGTACATCGAGGCATCAACTTGATGAATAGTAGGCCACTTCCATGTAAAACACAGCCAGTGGACAGAGAGTCATCTTTACACTTCTGACCTGAAAAATAAATTTATTTAAAAGTTAGTGACAGATGTACAGTAATATACCAAGAGAATTTGAATTGAAGTACAGCTGTCTAATACATATGCATATATAATTTTTTTGGTGAGTATTGCTTGACAAAAGCAAATGTAACTTATCCGAGTGCTGATTTATTTACTACAGAATGAAAAAGATTTTTAAAGAAAATGTGAATTATAAAGAAGTTCTAATATGATTATATTATTGTAATCACAGCTTAATTTTCTCATGATCCCAACATAAGTTCTTGTGATTTAGCATACCAAGACCACAACTTATTTATAATAGAAGTCCTTTTCACTTTTTTTCACTATTAAGTTATTATTCCTATTAAGTTGCTTAAAATGCTTAACTACCTAATTATATAATATATATGGCCTTATAGACAATAAAATAATACTAAATACTTATACTGCATTGGTATATTTAAAAGTAAACATATATACAATAAATATAGAAATATAATAATTAATATTTATCTGATGTCTGTTCTTTTACACCAAAAAGTAAAAATAAATATTTTATACATTGTCATTATTTATTTGCTTTATTAATTAAAATACAGAGTAATAATATGATTACATGCTTTATAGACTACAGTATATTATTTGGTGTTGTATCTAACTGGGTAAAGCATTTACACCTAAGCATCTAATGACTGGGACTGCAACATCTTATATGTGTGTTCCAATTTGTGTACTTAGAAAAATAGTGCTTATGTCGTTTTTAAGCATATATAGTACAAGTAGTGTGTTTACACTGTAACTTCCAAAAGGACTTTAAGTACACTTTAAATATCCGGATGATGCACTAAATTAACGGAAAAAAACAAGGTGTGGAATGTTGGGCAGTCAACTGTTGCAACTTTAATTAAATGGCTCAGACTCAGATGTTGAATGACAAAATAACATCATAATATTCTCAAACTACACTATGCCTATGGTGCATAAGTGCACAGAGTATAAGTGCGTCTTTTTGGACGCAATTATAGCGACGAGAGGAAAAACCCCCAACAGTAAGTAAAAGCAATAATGTTAGCACTTTATTTTACAGTGTTACACAAGTTACATTTATTACTAAAGAAATAACAGTGGGTCTTATTCAATAATAATTGCACACTCTATTCTTTATACGGACGTTTAAACTTCTCACAAAAACTTTCTACCTAATTCACAACACAATAAATTTGTTCTCAACCTCGTGTTAATGTTAGATTAGATTAGATTCAACTTTATTGTCATTACACAAGTACAGGTACAAGGCAACGAAATGCAGTTTAGGTCTAACCAGAAGTGCAATAGCAGCAAGTGCAGGACATATACAATGGTTGCATAAGTGCAAGATATGGAGATGTACAGGATTTACAGGTAACATGTACAATGAATATAAATATACAGATGGTTATTACTATAACAGGTGAGTGTGTGCTATAAATAAATAGCGAAATGTTGACGAATTCGGACTACAGAAATACAGTAAAGCCTCAGTGCATTGCAGATTTAAAAAAAAATATTTATCAAAAAATAAACAATCAAAAATTCCACCATATCGGCAGCCGTATTGCAGAAAGCAGCGTTGATTCATCAACTCTCTCAGAGGCTTTGTACACACCCACAGGCACTCAGACAAGGCATGTGATTGGTTCCCGGCGTGAGATCGACGAATGAGAGCACGAGTGCATGTATCCCGTGAGCTGATTGGCTGATCCTACTTTGCAGATTTTGACCCATCGCGGGGGTTCACATTAACTGCAATAAACGAGGGATCACTGTATTCCAAATGAGTGAGTTAGCTAATTTGCATGAACACACCCAAACCATGACCATATAAGGGCATTCTACACGCATTTCTTCTTTCGTCACTCTTAGCAACCAATACCAAGTGTGCCATCTTCAAAACAAGTTCAAATGCAATAAACACTTTTTACACAACATTACAGACCTCTGATTAGCCAGCTCTACCTATGCATATCTGCGTCTTTATGCAGAGGTAGCTTGAGCTATAACGCACATTGTCTTACTCTTTTGCTGATAGGCCTCTATAAATATATGATAAAAATATAGCCCATTTAAGATCCATACCATTGTTTAAAATTTCATCTCAGCATGTTTATAAGGCCACCAAGAGTATGCCATTTTTGCCTATGAGCCCATTTTCTTTTTATTTTGTGTTATCTCTATGCATGCATCCAGTTTCCAGTCTAGTCTAATGCACAGTGGATAACTTTCCTATTTTCTTAGATAGTATGTTTACTATCAGTCACACCTTAACTCTTCCAAAATACAGCTCTGCTGCTACTTACCTGTCATCTCCAATCTAATTTCCTTCACGCTTCAGAAAACTCGATGAAAAGCCTGAAAGAGCTGATACCACATTGTTGAGTTGAACGTTTTGTGCACAATCCCTCACCAAATACCCCATCTGTCATGCAATAACGTCGGCTATTGGGTTTAGAGGCAAAGACTTCCATGCGTCACACACCGTGTTGCCCTCAAAAGATACCGTGAGTCTGCTCAAGGCTGCTGGATCCGGACAGCCAGATCAAAGGCCCAATAGGTTGTCTGCACATTCCTAACAATATTTGCTTGATAACAGCTGGCAGATTTTCTATATAACAACATAATAAGAAAAAGGCGCTCATAAGGAAACGGTAAGCTCCTCTCCTTTACCAAAGAGTTCTCTTTATGCAAAAGGCAATATTGTAATGATGAAGTAGGTCATGAAAACAAGAGACAGATGTTTTGATTTCCTCCATCAGTGGACATGGAGGATCTGAGACTTAATGCCTAATCAAAAAGATCAAAATGTGCACTGATTGATAAAGAGGCAGGAAATCATATCGCGTGTGATGAATGGATGCCTGTGTCGGATGAGATTTTTGGTGAGATTTATCACAATATTAAGATCGCTGAACTTCGGGTCAAGGCTTCAAGCTATGAACCGACAAAGCTGGTGAATGCTCGCAGTTGCACTTTCATAGGTGTTCAATTGGTAAAGGGGGAATGTAGCAAAAAATTGTCAATGATCAACAATCGTCAACAAATCTTAATGTTGAAAACTTGGTTTTTAGATATTACTGTAAATGAAGCATGGAACAGAATAGTGCTAAAATTGCTCAGTGTACACTTTAGCATAGATAAAAAAATAAAATAAAAAAGTAAATAGCATACTTCAAAAGAATATGCTTAAGTGCAAACTTAATGTTTTTATACACGTAATACAATATTAAATAACACAACAGTTAAGTTTATGATCACTTTTCATGTGCTTTAGGATGCAACAGTCAACATCAAAATAAGTGTACTTCTTTAAAAAGCAACAAAAGATTATTAAAATGCAATTATTTCAAATGTACTTTAAGGTCAAACTTTCATTTGACTACTACAAAGTGTACTTTTAAAAGTATACTTAAGTGTGTTTAGAAATACTAAATAAAATATAAATATTTTTTTTTTAAATAAATTTTTTTTTTTAAATATGAAATTAAGAACACTACAAGGGCACATTCTATTCAATTAAGCACACTTCTTTTTCACAAGGTTGTGCAAATATAAACCAAGTAAATTAAAATCAGTTAATGCAGCAACGCATATATTCCAACAGTGTTCAAACCTACTTGCTTTACACCTGTAACATTCCCACATTTTATAACGCATACATTTATATTTCTTAACAGTATCACGTATACTTTGTAAAGCAAAGGCTTGTTTTGGCTGAGAGCAGCCACATTTATATTCATTTGTGTCATGAATATCACACAGACTTCCCTCTAATGAATCTTATTAGTACATTAATTGCAGCTGGATCATGGCTACCTATTACAATGATTAGTTGAGCAGGCACAGCTGCAGAACAAAGGCCTGAAGAGAAATTGTGGAAAGGCAGAACACAATCTGCAAACCTTTTAAGTTGATTTTGAACATACTGACATACATTTTGCAGAATATACTGTCTATAAATATAAATTATAAAAATGTTCCTGCTGCTGAATGCGCAGCGTACAATAAAGTACACTGCACAGCATACTGTATCCCACAATGCATTGCACGTAACCTTAACTTAGATCTTGAGTGTGATTTTTAACATTGTTAAATGCACAGACAAAAAATGGTATACAAATGATTTTCACAAACTGATTACATTTCACAAATAATTTACAAAGAAAAAAATTACAATTTAAATGTGACATTTCAAAGAAAAATGTCGAAGTAAAAACTGCTCCAATAAATAAAAATAATATTATTTCACCCCAAAAAAGGGTTTTAACCCCAGTTATTTCTATCTTTTGCTGTTGTGAGTACATGAATAATGCCTTGTAAACAACCTTACAATACCTTGTAGTAGCTAACATAAGATAACAAAAAAAAAAATATATTTTTTTTTTCATTTTCCAGGCTTATACTAAAGGCTAAGCATTGTCTGAAACTTTGTATTGTAAGCAGTCTTGTGTAGCCTACTTTTGCCTCTTCATTACGAATCGCTTTCTGTATTCCTCAGTTGTAAGTCACTATGGATAAAAGCATCTGCTGAATGAATAAATGTAAACGAAGTAGTTATTTATGGTAATAACTATGAAAAGTATGATGATTTATAACATACAATGAACATAATTGTATCCACTTAAGTTATCAATTATACTGTACTTTTACTATGTGATCTGCACAGTAACATACTACATCTTATGTTAAACATCTAAAAATCTTTATAATGAGGTCATAATATTTATAAGTGGTCTTTGTCTGATTTAAGTAAAGTAACAACAGTTAAGTCTTCTAATAAACAGCTATAAGATATCATGAAGTGGTTAGAAGACATTTGCTTTGAACATTTGTTTTGCAATACTTTGAAAATATGAGCTCTATGTAAATATGTAAAGTCAACAAAACAATAGTCATGTTTTAAATGAAAGAGTTTTAAATGGAGTATACTTCATGCCTACAATACTATATATGTGTAAAAAAGGAAAAGAATTATACTTTGGGCTTTAGTTTGCAATGGAAGGTTGGAAAAAACGATACATTTAGATTTCAGCTGAAACATTCAGATGGTAGGATCATTTCTTGGCACACATTGGTTCCAATTGAACATTATTTAAATGCCATATCCTACCTAAGTATTATGGCTGTCCAAATCCATCCCTTCAAAACCACAGGGTACATATCTGCTGATGGCTACTTCCAGTATCCAATAATTAAAGAGGTTCTGAGGCATAAAGGGAGCGACTAGCAAGGTGTAGCTGTAGCCAGTGAGAGGATTACATGTATTGCAGAATTATGAATGTAGCCTTAATTTGAAGATTTTAGACTATATAACAAAAACCTATTATTTATGAAATGCTTGAGAACATAGAGCAAGACTGCTGAAGAATTGAGAGAACTGTGAAGCACCCCAAGGTATACATCACTGGCTTTCTGGAAAATCCTCAAATCCTGGAAAGAAAAGCAATATGTGAGAAAACAGAGTTGTGCAGTTCAAAGACTGCACTGTTTCAGCTGAAGCACTTTCACACAAGTCTTCCGTCTGACTGTCACTAGCCGAGATACGAGACACCTGTGTTTTGTAAAGGACATGAGAAACGTAGCGGACATGCACACAAACGCCTTACACATTTTAAATCAACAAGGCCCCATAGTGTGATCAGACGTGAGAAAAGGCCATGGAGAAGAACATGTGAGATAGAACACATGGCTCAGTTTCTCGTTTCCAGGGTGGACGGCTTCTGGCTGTCAACGGGATAGTGAGTGTGGAGGGGCGGCGAAACACACGTCCCAGATGTGAATGTCAATGTTTACATTACATAGTTGTGCCGTGAGACCAAATGCGCAGATACGGATGACGCATTTAATACAACTGCAGGTCAAACCTCTAACTAGATTTTTACATTTTCAAAAGGGCAATTGGATTTGCAAAAATCCATCTTGGGTTTGATGGTGTAGTAAAGAGACAGTTAAAGTTCTGAACGAACATCTAACACTAGAAGTAAGAGTAATTAAGGACAGAGAAACTTGTGCAAACATAAAAAAAAAAAAAGTGACAGAACAACATGAAAACTAAACATTAAAAAGTCATTCAATAGGTAATTTCTTTGTAAGTACAGTACAAAAATATATCAAAAAACATTAATGTTGTGAACTATTATTACAATTTAAAATAACTTTTTCTATTTGAATATAAATATAATTTTCTCCTGTGAATCTCATATTTTCTATCATTCTAAACGTATTAAATCTGTAACCGTTTACAATAAAGTTACATTTATTAACATTAGTTAACTCATTAAATAAACTAACCGTTTTTACAGCATTTATTCATGTAGGATAATGCAAATTTCTACATATATTAATACATCTCCATTTGTGTAAATGAACATTAGTGAATATATTTTGAGCAGACATGAAATAATTAAAACTATACTTATAAATTAACATTAAACTAGATTAATAAATGCTGTAAACTATGATACCTACTGCATTAACTAAGAAATAACCTTATAATAAAGAAATGCCAAACAAATCTCCTGCACAAAACACCTACTGAAAGACTGGTTTCTATGGAGACCATGATGTCTTGGCTCTATTTTAAAGTATTTATGTAACCCTAAAGATTTGCAGAAACAATAATCAGAACACTCAACGGCATATTTGTTATAGTCATTGTTCAAAGCATCACTGGAGCATCCCAACATTGAAGTTAAATGACGTTAAACTAAAACAAGATGAAAGGGGATGGATCACAGACTTTTGAAATGTTTGTATTCCAACGATACAGAGTCTGGAGAAGAGAAAAGAACACCTGGTACTTTATTATGGAAAAATGTGACATTGGGAAAAGTCTTATCGGGCACATACGTCAGTCTTTATACAAAAACAGAAGAAAGGCTACAAATCTCGATCATTTATACAAATGCACTGTTCCAAAAAATATGTTTTTTTTCTTCTTTTATTAAGTAAACTCTTTCTCTGCTCTGTGAGCACCAACCTCGATATCACCAACTCTCAAAATCCCTGAGGAAAGACATACGCACACACTCACTCCTACGGGTGCGGGTGTCTTAGTCGTGTAAGTCTGCATTGTGTGAGTCCATGTGAAAACTCATCTCAACAGACACACTGGGTACAGTTAAAAACAGCACAGTATTGATGCAGTCACAACCAGTACCACTAAAAACTACTCTGTTATCTTACACTGTGAAGGACAGACAAGACACAATCACGTTACAATGGACACTGAATAAAATTACGAATGGTGTACTATGGTAATTTGCTGCGAACTATGAGGAATGCACGTCCTTTGACAACATGGGAGGTTTGTTATTCCAAACTAATGCTACTCTCTGCATATATATTTTATATATATTCCAATGACCAACACTATTTCATTTTTTTCCATAATCTGTCTAATAATAATTAATACAGTAATACCTCTGTTTACGAGTGACTTTGTATACGAGCAAAACGGTGTACGAGCATTGTATCAGAGTGCGAGAATTTTTCCCTCGCCCACGCGCATTTTTTTGTGGAAAAATCCTAACGCTCAGCATCTTCACACGCATTTTTACTGGAAATATCCTAACGACAGTCTCTCAAAAAGCCCATCACCCCTTCATTCGTTCAATCTCTCAGCATCACTCGGTTTGGCTGCATCATTCACCACAGTGATACTTTTGTAAGTAATTTACAGCGGTTTTACCTCGTGTTGTTAACATTAATTGTGATCGCTATTGTTCACGTAGTGAAATATATACGTACATAACAGCATATAGACAATGACCTCAAGATGAGTAAGAAGGGATGAAATTCTCCCTCTAAGCAGTAACTCCCTCCTCTCGTCTCCTTCACGCCAGCAGCGACGCTACTCAAGGCTAAAGTGCGCGTTACAGTAAACTGTCAAGGATTTTTAGAGTTTAATTGTCAATTATTAATTAGTATTTATATGAGATCTAAATGGTTATAATTTTAAAAGGGTAAAACCAAAAAGAATATTTAAAATAGGCATTTATGATCATGTGGAACGAATCGAGTGATTTTTAATGCATTCTTATGGGGAAAATTGTTTTGGTGTACGAGAATTTTGAGTTACGAGCTCTTGGAACGAATTAAACTCATAAACCGAGGTATAACTGTATTAGAAAGATCAGACTGTATTGCCTATTATTGGGATTTGAGTTCAGTAACTTTGGATGGATAATAAAGATGACAACAGAAGTAGAGAAATGTGAAAAAAACAAGATTGTCTGAGAGACCATTAAGATGAATGCATGACAAATTCTGGGTTTATTCCCTTTAAAATGCTCCCACTACACACGTCTCAGTGAAACAATGGATGAATTAATTCAGCGCAAAAATGTGTTTTTAAAAAGGGCATCTTGAATTGGAGGTTTTTTTTTATATACACTTTTGACATAACACAGAGCCAGCTGTTTTCATTTTTTCCATCAAGACAATACAAAAAGGAATAAGTTAATACTGACTCAGCTGTCCGACATGGCCTTTGTTGGGCCTTTAAAGGGATAGTTCACCCAAAAACAAACATTCTGTTGTTTATTCACCCTCATGTCATTCCAAATACATGTTGGTTGCTCATTTCCATGCTGTTGCAATGAATGGGAACTATAATCATAAAAATGGTTTATATGACATTCCTATATTTGTTCCTGACCCAAAGCTATTACATAGCTTCAGAAGACATGGAATATAGCGTATAAACCGTATGCACCATGCTTACGATGATTTTCATCTTTTTTTTAAGCTGCTTTGTAATTGCATTGAAACGATACATGATTTTTGTGTCAGAATTTTTAAAATAATGGCTCATATCACAAAAAAAAATCCTTCATAGAAATAGTTGGGATCACCAAATAAGAGCACCAGGTTAAAGATCAGGAACAAGCATGGAATAAATACTATCAAGAAACAAAGTAGTCGCTGAATGAACTAAACAAGTCATTTGCATATTGTGATTCTGGCTCATCGTTTTTTTCTGTTTGAGCAAAAATATCATAGTGTGTAGTGTCATTTTATATATTAGACTCCATTTATACACTCAAACAAAGAAGAAAATATTAAACCAACATTTAATACCAACAATCCCTTACAAAACTATGGCTGTAAATTGTTAGATGAGTGCAACAAGTAAAAGTATTTGTATTTGGTTAGGAGTTATTAGTCAAACTTTTCATTTCTGGTCTGTTGAAACAATTCAGTCAAAAGGACTTTACCTTCAGAGCTAGTCGATGTCCACTGTCCTAATTTTCAGATCTAATAAACACTAACATTCAAAAGTTTGGGATTTTTTAAAATGTTTTTGAAATTAGTCTCTTATGCTCACCAAGCATGCATTTGATTTGAAACAGTACATTCTTAATATTTAAAATAAGTGTTTTCAATTTTAATTTATTTGATGATTTCTGTGATGGTAAAACTGAATCTTCAGTGTCACATGATCCTTCAGAAATCATTCTAATATGCTTATTTGGTGCTCAAGCAACCAATATTCTTGCATAAACTGTGAATGGAAAGTTCAAAAGAAAACATTTTTTTTAAATCACTTGCAAAATGTCTTTACTGTCACTTTTGAAGAAAGAAAACATACTGTCCCCAAACTTTTGACTGGTTGTGTAACTGTGAATAAACACTGTTAAATGTGATATTCTAACAAATGAAAGATTTTTGTCTGTCTTTTTATTAGTAACGCAACAAGGACATCAAATCCACTGAATATTTCTGTTACAGAACAGTTTTTTTGCAAATTAAGGCAAAGCTCGCAAATTCAATTAACTAATTTCCTTCAGGTTAGACGCACTAAATGGATCTAAATTTTTGATCCCAGAAGTTACTGACCACTAGTTATCTTGTGTCGTGGGGGTGTCATGTCTGGATTGACAAAACGTTGACGGAACGTGTAAAAGAATTTGCTAAAAATTCCGCATTCCAAACCAAAGTTCACATATCATCTGTGCTCATATGTACAGTTTCATTAAAGGTATGTTCACACTTGGCAGGTTTGGTTTGATTAAAACGAACTCTGGTGCAATTGCTCTGTTAGTGCGGTTCATGTGATTAAGTGTAAATACTGCCCCCCGAAAACCAAACTAGAGGACCGAGACCCCTCTTAAAAAGTGGGTCACGGTCCATTTCCAAATAAACTGAAATATGAACACAACACACATTTTTTCTCGTCATAGGAGGTACTTTGCCCATCACAGTTCGGTATCAAGAATCAGTACCACATCTCACAGCAGATATTCATTTGCGTGTGTGACAGTGGGATTCCTGCCGCTATTTTGATTCATTTACACATTTTATAAACTCTTCACGAGTTCTCAGCTGGTCAAAATACCATCATATGATTGCATTTAGCCCAGAACACAGGATGTTTTTTGTTTTATATCATTAGATTTGGTGAACGCCAAGCGAAGCATGAACAGGACTAAACGTATTTTCTGTTGTCCTGACCAAGAGAACCAAACTACAAGTGTGAACACACCATAAGTCTACAACCTCACAAATCAATAATTTTAACACAATGGCCGTTTGTTTTTTACACTTGTGACATGTTTTGCCTATTTACCTTATTATTTTGATATGATTTTCTTTTTTGCGTCCACGTTTCCATCAGCCATGATGTTCTCATTAAATATTAATGATTCCAATCATTTGAACAGAGAAATGACATTTAAATGTACTGTACATGCAGAGTATAGCCTCATGGGGGTTGTAGCACTCTCAATTCCTTCTCAATCTCAGGGCAAATATTGCCCTTCAAGACTATTAAGCATTGACTAACTAATTAACATCTAATCTATCATGAGACTTCAAGTATGTATCTATGGGTCACCTCAAGTTAAGGAGACCCGACACGTCTGAGGAACTCCACAGTTCCAGAATGTCTCAGTTTTACCAGACGAAAAGCCGCTCTCACATGCAAAAGCATCGCATGAGGTAACCCAGGTTTTGAAGATGTTCATTGCCAGTCCTACGATGTTGATTACCTCATTACAACTCAGAACATCTCCTTTACAACCTCAGAGAAGGTGCTTGCTCAAATGTGTCCAAGTCAAGGAGCCATGGTCCTTAAGCCCTGTTTTTCCATGATGTTCCACAGCTTCCGCAGGTTGGACTGAGTGATGGTGTCATCCGGCTTAAGCTGCAAGGCTCGCAGGTAATTGGCCTCCGCTTCTTGGAGTTTGCCGTTGAGATGGAGAATAGCTCCGAGGTTCATGAGGGCTGCAGGATACTGTGGGGGGGAAAACACTATTTTAAATATGCACTTACATTTACAGTTGTTCAAGTGAAATCCAATTATTCTAACAGGAATATGTGTGACTGGGAGTTTTCCGTGAAGACCAAAAATTTCACCAAGCATATTGCACTTATGTTCAAGTTGGTTGTGTGAATCCACCAAGTTAACCAACAGAAAGCTGATTGAAAGTATTGAAAATGTACCTTTTTTGGAATGCAAAATGTCACTTTGATCGCACCTTATAGAAGCAAATAATATTGTTTGCATGCTTATTCTGAAACAACACGTTTTAGCAAATCTTTAGCATTTATTAAACGTTTTCAGGTTCACATGTCCATACATTTAACCAGAAACTCTGTTATACAGTCTACAACTCCCAGGATGCACATCACCTATTTTACTTATGTCAGGGTTAGACAAATACTGAGTAATGCATCAGGCTCCAATTCTTCTCACATATGGAGCTTTAAATAGATGCATAAATTAAAATGAACCTAAACTAAATCAAGCATACCATGAGGAGATACGAAAACACATTTGTTGCTGCATCAAAATTTCAGCAAACTATTAATTTTTATGTCTAAAATATATAATTATATGACGTTAATGTGATTTAATACAAAAACCATTTCACGACACGCTTCACTTGCCACCTCTGAAGGGAAAGAGTTGTATATTATCTAACACCCAGGAGAGTAAAACTTACACTAACTGACTTTTAGGCCAGCTGCCATGGTTTTCCACATGGAAAAGTAGAAAGAGACGATCGTTGTAAAATTACACAAAGTGCAAGTAATATTTTAGCACTATATGACCCAACACAGAGAAGTCAAACCTCAAAACAAGACTGAAGGACAAATGAACTGCAAACTGTGGCATTAAGTGCACTCAGGTGACGCATATACCTTCCTCTCAAAAACAAACATATTCAAAGACATATTCAGCTAATTTTTCACTAGCTCCAAAGCCCAATGTACGAAAAAAAATCTATAGAAAACAGAATTTTTTGCCAGGACATTTCCATTAAAACTAAAACACAATACATTTAGATTCCCTAGCTACAAAGGTTACATATAGTTACTATAGAATAATATATCTATAAATTATCTATAATTACATGCAACTTACTACAGTAAGTACAAGTAAATGCATTTATTACACTGAAACAAGGACAACTTAGAATAAAATGCAACCAAAAATGTTAAAACTGTACTTTTGGCTAGCTATTTTTACAGATAAATATATTTTTTTAAAGTGTATGCATTGAAAATTCAAGTTTGATATGACCAAAAATAATTAATATACATGATTAATATAATACATAAAATACATTTGGGATTATCCATAAAGTTACTTATCAATGTACTTTAAACCAAAATGATTCATAATATTAAAATGTTGCTTTAACCGTGGCATAAGTGTAACAATATATTACATGAATAAAAGAAAGAAAAGAAAAAAAATTCCTAATTTTAGTTCAGAAAATTTTTAAAGTCAAGCCAACTCTTATTTGTATGTGCATATTTGTGTTTCTATACTTTTGAAAAGGGTGTAATGTTTGATAGTTTTCCCGATGCTTGTAGAGACCCAACACTTTAGATTTCTGCAGAGTAGGTCCTGTGCCTTTACCAGCTAAACAACTATGAATTGCCATCTCCACAAAATAGAGCCTTTCTAGATACTGTCAGGTGAGAGGAAGTGAGCGGTGGAGGGGAATCTGGCCTGCTGTGGCCTCCAGAAGTTTCCTGGCCTCCCTCCTTCCTCTTCACCCTACACCCTAACCGCACAGTATCCCTCACAACACTATCATGGCATGCAGTCACAGCATCAGCAGTACCAGATGTGGAAAGGATCTTGGGACCTTTGTTGAAACAGCTGCTAAGGAGACAAACATCCCTGAAGACAGTGCAAAAAGTCCAGACACTGTACAATACTGAAATAAAAGGCGGCATTTTCAGTGGGTGAGGTTTGGTGGGTTATTACTGGTAGCAAAGAGTTCAAGAAGTAATGAAAAATTGAGTGCACTTCAAATGAATTAAACATCACGGGAATTACAGTTTACTATGTTTGACAATGGCTGACACACATCAAATATTCAGAATATCAATTTGGCCAAATTTAAAACAATTAATGCTTGGCGGAATTTCAACAATGACTCTGTTCATATATTATTATATTACCTCTAAATTCTGTTAAATACAATAGCAACGTTAGATCAAACAGTGGCTTGAGTTTCATACCAAAACACCTTTTTTCTCCAACACAGAGCAAAGAAAAGATATGCAAAGAACTTATTAACTTAATTATATAATACATACTTTTTTTTTATTTGGTTGACTGTATGAAAACTTTTGGCACCATTGTTTTAATGAAAGTAATTGTTTTAATTTCTAGTATTTTTTTGGTCTTTGCCGCCATTTAAAAAAGAAGTAGAAGAATTCTTAATTTAAAGGTCAACCTCACATACAAGTTTAAGCCTCTCATAAGTCTTCCAAAATTCTTCTAATTTTTTAAATTTTCATTTTCCCATTTTACACTTCTATTTGGTTTACAACCCAGCTTCCTTTCAGGCAGCTGCACACCAGACATCAAACGCATTCACATATTCCAAAGAAATCAAACAACTGTGTGTTTTGCGAACCTCACAGTACCCTTTTCTGACACACTGTGTTCTCTTTAAAGTTTGAGACTGATACTGTGAAAATAAACCCCCAAACCGCCAGCAGAGCTTACAGAGTTGGTCATTGATACAACTTATGGGGAGCAGTTGAGTCACACCAATCAATTAAAGTCAACCACCATGTGTGTGGATGGCACATGTCCTGTGTGCACCACTGCTTGGGTACTTACATTGGGTCTCAGGCTGGCTGCTTGTCCGTAATACTTCTCAGCAGCATCATTGAGGCTGGCTTGCCTGAAAAAGCAAATAGACATTGCTTGTTATTACATCCTGCCATGCAGGTTTATTACTGGCCATTACAACCAGGGACCATTTGTTGACTAACTTTAATGCCACAGAAAACTGAGCCAAGCAGGGTTATAAAACTGCCCGACTTCACAATTGTTGAGCAGAGAAAAGTGCCCTTATTTCTTAGGTCATGACCTACAACCTACTGAATGCTCTTTGAAGATCTTTAGTTGCTTTACAACAAAGTTTTTTCCCCATGTAAAACACCCAACATACATCCTCTAGCTGCTTGTACCTGCTGGTAGCAATATCTTCTTTGTGAAGTGAGTTCAATGTGGACACAATGACCGTCGGCCAAGACAGACTGGGTTGTAATGATGAAAGAGTCGAAAATTTATGATAGGTGAACACTTTTCTGAATCTGGCCAGTTTTACAGACCCCACTTCATCTTCAACAAAACAATTTTTTTTTTTTTGCTGAAAAGAGCTAAGGTTAAATGTTTCAAGAAATAGATTTTTATTAAGAGAATATAGGATGGACTGTACTTGAAACATCTGAGCAATGAGTTCATGGATAAATTATGTCTGTGGAAAACATTTCATTCAAACCTTGACACGAGAGGGAAAGACGAGTAAGGAGGAAGATAAATGAAGACACAGCATTAATATACAATTCAGGAGTAAATTTCTTCAAGTAAAGCTGCAGATTTATAGGTTAAAAAGAATAAAGTCATTGGACAGCATTTCAGACACATGCTTGGCTGCTCATGTGGGCGACACGTCTGAATTTGGCTTGCAACATTTCCCAATCCCATTCTCAACTCAATTTCCTGCCCTCACTCACCTATGATTAAAAAAAGTCAAAAGTAAAATAAAGTGCTGAGTGGGAGAATGGTTTGTGTCATGGTGAACTTTAACTGGTGTTGTCCTCTGTATATTTCTATAGCATCGCTGACTAAGAGATCATTAGCTGGTGAAGTGGATTTACTTACTATAAAGTTAACAAAAGTTATCATGGGCGTTGTAATGTTGCGGATGTCATAACAAATGTAAGCAGACTGTTAAGATTAAAATGAGCGGTTCATCTGTAAGGTTTTACTTCATGCTGTGGAAATACAAACCAAAGGACAGAACACAATGAGCGCAGTGTTGAAAAGAGGGAGGAGCTACATAAAGGCTATAATGATGCGACCTGATGTATATTCACGGATTATGCATATATCATCTATATTTAAAAATGATTGAAAACAGCGAATCTTAGTGCTTTTCAATTTGTGATGATGTCCATCTGGCTTATAGGTGTCAGCAGAAATAAATCAAAAAGTCATTTTGAAAAAATATCAGAAACATTTTAATTATTGAATGACAATTTGTTTTTTATAATTTAAAATATTAAATTATTCAGTATATTGAACATTATAAAAGATGACTTTTTTGCATTGTTATTTGTTCTTATGCAGTATAAATGTGTCTTAAAATATTCAGCTGCCTTCATTTAAAAACCTCTCATTTTATTTATTTGTGCATTTAAATATGGGGATTTGCATTTCCCATGCATTTAAAAATGCATTTACGCATTTATCTCATTTATGCATTTAAAACATGTGAGACTTATCTTCTTTAAACCATGAATTTCTGTAATTTCTGGAATGTACATGGGTATCTAAAATATAAAAAAAGTTAAATAAATACATATCTAAAGCTCTATTCAGAATGGACTAGTTTTTAATTTTTTACAGATGTACTTTGCAATTTTAATCCCAACCAAATCAACCAAGTCATTATTTTTCCTGTTTTTCAGCAAACTTAACGTATCTCTGAGAAAAATAATCCCGTCCCAAAGTGAATGTATGTGATTGCTGATGTTGTATTATTCTAAAGCTTCTCCTTATGCGTTTTTTGACATACCTAAGCTACTGTTTGTAGACCTGGCATGCTTTCATTTGTTTCAATATGGACGTATCTGACAAATAAATAACGTATACAATCAATAAACAGTGCTAAATCGTAGAAACTGTGAAGAATGGCCATTTTAATATCAGTGTCAGCGAAGAGTAAGATACTTGTCTAGATTTCTCTGCTTACTTGTGTAAGTTTATTATAAACAGCCACTGCTATAAACTCATGAAGTTTACTTAAGGTTTCTCTAATAAATTAAAATGATATTCACAAATAAATTAAAAGACATATATGTCATACGTGATGCACGCAAGCACGGTGCATGACCTTCTGTAACGGTCACGTCTAGAAAACACACACTCCCACCTCTGTAATAAAAACGGTGATGTTAGTCCCGTCCGAATCGGTAGATTACATTACAGATGTCGAGTGATAAGAACTGTAACTCAAACGTCATTTAGAAAACTAGTCCCGTCTGAATAGGGCTTAAGATAAAAAGTTACACAAAAATCTATGGATGACCGGTTTTTAACAGTGGACATAAGCATTTAAGCAGAACCATGTGTTACTGTTCACCATCCACAAGATTCTGTTTTATACTCCTTTCCTCCTAAATGACGAGTCAGTGTAATTTTCACATGCACATGCCCACAATAAAACATGGCTTTATCATGACTACCGTATTTTCCCGCATATAACCTGCGGGTTATACCAGATTTTACAAACCCCGCAGGGGTGCGGGTTATATAAGGGTGCGGGTTATATCACAATTTTTTTTTCACACACAAAAATATTTCAAAACATCTTTTACATTTTTTACATCCCTAAGGACGTAAGGGGTTTTTTTTGCGGTATTTTTAGTTTTTCTTTCTGGCGAGGGTTGTTGTCTCTGGCGCTTGTACTGTCATTCTGACAGTTGACGCTGATAGGCTGTCTGACCTGTCAATCATGCAAGAAGACGTGATTGGCTGTGCTGCATGAGGGCGGGCTCTTCTCATCTCATCCGATGATCATCACCTGTAGAATCGCTTCTTAAGGGACGTGCTGCTGGGAGAGACTGCTTTTTCTTTTTCTGCTTTTTGTTCTGATTCTGACTTGTGTTTGTTTTCTTATTGTTTGAATTTCGTGCACAAGCACGGTTTACTGAGCCTGAACAGTTATGGATATTTGACGTCATGCGAGCAACATTTGACAACTTACACAAAAAGGTTCAGAAATCTATGGGCGCGGGTTATATAAGGGTGCGGGTTATACCACCGATTTTGTACAAAAACCCCTAACACCCGCGGGCTATATGAGGGTGCGGATTATCTGCGTCTGTGGGTTATCAGGGAAAATATGGTACTGTTGTCTGCAGGGACAAAAAATTTCCTTGGAATCATCAATCGGAAAGTGACCACCCTTAACAGAGTCAAAACCCAACAGTATTAGGACTGGGTTTAAGTATGTTCCACAACTGTAGTTAATGGTGAAAATCTAAAAGACAGCTTCAACTGGACCTCCTTAGGTCAGACCTAAACCTCCAAAATACAATAAAACAAATGCTTAATATCTGGAAAACAAAACTGTTCCTCCATCCCACCACAATCTGCTCATTATATAGTTCTAAAGTGGTCACCAGCCTTCAGAGAAAAAGCATAAAATAATTCATGACTTGTTGATGTAACCTTCTAAGGCTTACACGAGAGCTTCAATGGTAGCATTTTATTCTACAAAGCTATATAAATCCTCTCAAAAAAATGGAGGGCTATGGATTATGGATAATAATGTGAACAATGCTCACAGGAGGCAATTTGTCTGAAATCAGAGAGCAATTGTCTTGAAATGTATTGTGGAAGGAGGTGAAGGTTTAAAGGAGATTCATTTAGAGACACAGCTTGAAGGAGAGTTTTAGCATGCTGTAGCGTGTTCAGACTATCAGAATGTTAAAATCCTCTCTAAGAACATACATTTATAAATATATCCCCCTTAAAGTATTGCTGCTCCATTTAAATTTTTTTTTTTTTTAAATGTGCAGCATGTATAATGAATTGTTTTGACTAAATATGCTATTTTCAGAGACAAATAAACATTATGGGAAAACTTGTTTTGGAAGTAGTAAAATGTGACGAATAACCAGTGGTCTAAAAAGGTTTAGAATAACCAGTGGTCATTTGAAGAGGGTAATGAAACTGATAGTAAGGAAGCAAACTTGTCGGTGCAGACGGGCCCCTGAGAACTGTACATCTGAAGCGGCCTCGTACGTCCCCACCCCACTCAAATTCGCCCCCCATCTGAGACCCTTCTGCATGTCCTTCCAAGACAAACACACCAGGAACCTGATCTTCAAATAAGTTGGACCGCAATCCAGTATGAAGGCAGAGGACATAGCCTAAGACAGCAATTAACAACCAAGTGTTTGTGTAGCATAAAGCCCCATGCAAAATCTGCTGAAGGGCTGTAATACTTTTTAGGAAGTGTGTAACTATATACCATGTGAACTCTGTGTAGTAATTATGAGAAGTGTATTCGACAGAAACCTCGAGGCAAGGGTATTAATGCAGGCTTTCCATTACATCTCCTGCGGTGCACTGCAATAGAATGAAAGCATCCATACAAATGGGTAGGTGGAAAGAGTAAGAGTAAGAGAAAGAGAGAGAAAAACATCCTCTAATGCAGCGCTTCTCAACTGGCTTTGCTTCAGGATCCCGATTTCACATTGGACATCAAAGTGGCAACACAGGACCAAAATTGTTCATTGTAAAAAAACTTGGATTTGCACTGAATTATTATTATGGTAGGAAACAAAGTGGAAGTGCAATTTCAATTTAAGGAAGCAGAATTAAAATAAACTGAAATGAACAAACCCTGTTAGTAGAAAAATGCTTTTAACTATAAATACTGTATAAAGTTTATCAAGACATGACAGATCCTTGTTTGAACGTTTTGGAGAGGTTTTTATTGACCTCGCAGAGAGACAGATAGCTTTATGGACCGGGTGGAAGTACATTTCCTTTTAAGTTACAATTCAGTACATTCCACATCCTGCCATTTCAATTCAACAAAACCAACTGAACCCGAATCAGTAGACTTCAGACTTCTACAGGAAAAATGTATGCTTTGTCCAGTGTATTTAATCATAGTAAAAAATGTTGTCTATGTGGATTTAGCATGTCCTTCTCACCTGAGCATGTGAGCTGCACTGAAAACCACATCAAATTCTTCACTGTCCAAATGGGCGGCTTTCTCTGCCATTTCAGCGGCCTCCAAAAGCCGCGACTCCTCCAGCAAAAACTGACCTGAGGAAGAAAAGGGGAAATTTCATTTTATATTTGCTTTTACTCCCTCAGAAAGACAAATGTGAAATATTTCCTTTGGCTGTGGGATGGATAGTTTGGTCTGCCCTCTCAATGATTCTGTGAAACATGAGATAGCAAGGGCGCTGCACGCCGTGCAAACCATCTGACAGACCATTTGTCCAATTGAGATTTCTCCGATAGGCATGTTTCCGTGACAAATTAAATGCTAACTCCTGTAAGGTTGCGGAAAGGGGACTGACTGGGATCTGCAGTATCATTGCTAGAGGCATCGGTCAAGACTGAAGTGGAATAAACAATAAACAGCCTGTTGTTATTTGGCGAAACGGCTCTCCACACTCTTGAACACTACTGGGACAAAACCAAACATTTTTTCCCAAATAGCAAATGGACCAAAGTAGAAACATAAGAAACGATGGAAAGGATGTTACCAGATATTACCTTTTTAAGAAATGATTCAAATGTCTTCCTTGAAGCTTTGGATAAAAGCATCTGCCAAAAGCATAAATGTAATGTGTAAATTTTATGTAGTGTGTAATATAGCTGTGAATTTACAATTGTGAATGTAAAAGGGCTGTAAAGTTTCTTCAAAGATCAAATTGTTATTGTCTCCCAAAATAACTGATTCTGAACTGCCTGAAACAAGTTGTCAGTAATTCCAGTCTTACGTCCTACATAAACCTATGTAAATTTGTAATAATTTTGCATGTCAAATGTCTACAGGGCCAGTCACACAGCCGATCACGCACGAATCACTCACAAATCACGTGTCGAGAAATTGACCAAAGTATTCCACGAACATTCGACGCACACCCAACGCATGAATCACTGACGGAGCGCGTCCAAACACGCGCGCTTCGCTAACGTTCCACGTACAAGCACTTTCAGAATCCACATTGTCAGTGGATGTCAGTGGAATGAACGTGATACGTGCGCGGTTCCGATGCATAAGCACTGACGGCCGACGAGTGTCCTGCACATAGTCACGCATACTCGACGCATAAACTACGCATGCCGACTCATGAATAACGCAAAAATTTTGAACCGTTCAAAACTCAAAATCACGCACAAACCGCCTTCGACGCACATCCACTTACAATCACTGATGGTCCACGTTTGTTCCACCGACGAATTACGCATACGACGCATGCTCCGCGTAGAAACGAAAATCTGTGCGTAATTCGTGCGTGGTTCATGCTTTTCGCTGTGTGACTGGCCCTTACCACACACACACACACAAATCCATCTCAAGTCAAGCTCCAGTTGATCGGCTTCTGGTTCATTATTTGATTCGGACTCAAGTTGATACGTTAAAACCAACAGCAATGCTATTGTTCGTATCAGTGTGTGTTTAGTTTCCAATATGCGGCAATAATATTATTTCCAATAAATATATATTTTTTTAAATGGCTTACAGCTTTTTCATCAACTCCACCTGATGAAAGTGACAATGAAACTAATATTTGATTGCATTCAATACTTGTTTTGCATTAAATGCTGAGACATTTCCAGTTTTGCGGCTGATTACTTCCTATTCTTTTGTTTTCTGCCTGCGGTACCTATGAGTGAAACGTCACTTCATTATTGTATATCAGACATTGCCACTTTGTAGAATAAACACTCATGAAAGATTAAATTATTGTTGTGCAAAAAAAAAAATCTAATTTATAATTGTACTATCTTTTCTTATTTTATTGTTTATAATGAACTGATTGAGGAATACTAAGAAGTTTGATGTCTAACTTTAAAAAATGAATGATGAGGAGGGTAGTGAATTAGTATGCGTTTAAAGGTTAAACATTGTCATCAATTATGGCATGTCTTGGTGGCACAAATTATTTACATAAATATTGCAAAATCTCACATAAAGCAGCTTTCTCCTTTTTTGTAAATGACAATGTGGTCTATCATGCAAAACGGAAAATACAAAGAAGGCATGTTCTCCAGAATGGTCGTTATACACCAGAGAACAATAGAGGGAAACAGAAGATCATCCTTCTGACCTTTGGATAGTATGTGTTCTGAAGACGTCTGATCAGACACGTACTAAATAATATTACGCAGATGCCTTGGCAGCGATTGAGTGGAAAACACATTGTTGGGGTTAGCCAGTGATGCTGCGTTTGTTTGGACTAAATCCATTGAAGAGGGAGCATCCAGGGACAGGTCAACTACGGAAATCTAGGATTTTAGGAAAAATTATGCTAGATATAAACTATGCAGAGATAAAACAAAAAAGGCCTTGAAAACAAAAATGCATCATTAAGGAGAGATATGTTTTTTTTTTTTTTTTTTTACATTAGATTTAAAACTACTGCAAATTTAAAACAAATACCATTCATAAAAATATGATGGCATACTATACAATATTAATAATGCACTTAGAATATATTTTAAATAAAGCAAAATTGTGAGTTTCACAGCTTGGTTTTTGTAATTTCATACATTATCATCAACTAAAATGTTATTTTTAAGTAACATTTTCATCAAAAGCTGTTAATATAAAAACTATGTAAAAATTAACACTCAAAAATTAGGATGTGATGCACAATAATTTCAGAAAGCTGTTCTGTAAAACATGAAAAAAACTCCAGCTCTACTGGTAAAATAACCTTCCTCCCCTCCCCAGTCTTATTTGGAGGAAATGGTCGTAGGCTATAATTTGGCAAAATCACATTCATGAAAGACACACACGAATACTCATATGCTTTTTCCTTAGAGAAATAAGCCCTCGTTATCTCTCTTTGCTTGCTGAAGCGTGGGTGGTTTCGTCTCACTGGAATAACATCTGTATACCAGGTACGCTTCAGATAACACCCAAACAATGACTTCCTGCACAGCACCATCTATCTAGTTGTGAAAAAGCCTACAAATGTAACCTCAATTACAAGACTAATGTCAGCTAAAGAGTTAAATGCGAACAATTATGGTCAATATGCAGGTCAAAATTTAGTGTAATTATGGAAGTATTTCACTACATCAGCAAAGCTAGAGCAGATGCAATGTTTGGATTCATACGACCTGATTATTTTTTCCTTAATGGATGACTAGCTAATGTAATTTCAGCTTATGTGGGCACGTTTAGAAGAGATGAAATAAAGCATTACCAACCATAATGCATATAGCAGTTTCCTTTAGTAGGATCGAGCTCAATCGCCTTGAGAAAGAACTTCTCTGCTTCAGTTTTCTGACCCTGAAATGAAAACAAACAAATCATGATCAGGAATTTCTTCAGGGCAAGGCTTTAATGGAATCTTTCACTTTTAATCTGATGATTTTTGACCAGATGCATAATGTTCACTGGAGCAATAAGGAATGTGTTTAGCAATTCCAGTGCCTAATGCTTTAATAATTACACACTTGGACAGCATGAGTTAAATTATTTCAATCTAACAGACTTCTTACATATACAACACAAAATAGCTAAAACATCACACAAAATAAAAAATTAATTTATATTTAACTCAATGGGATTTGCAAGCAAGACGATTACACATAATTCAACTTCTTATATGGCTACTAACCAAATAAATAAATATGAAATATGAATTTAAGAAATAATTTTATAAAGCAAAAGAAAGTAACTTAAGAATGATGTGAAAATTTTTTAAGAATATTTGAATGATCAAGTATTCAAGAGAATAGTGTCATAAAAAAGTGAATAAACTTCCAATACAATTTAAATCTTAAACAAAAAAACGGATTTGAATCTCACGATTCACTTGATTAACTGTGCATGAAATTATCTGCAAACCAGCTGCAAAACAGTGATATATATTTTATTTGCACTGTATAATTTAAATCCCCAAAGCAGCGATGTGTAAATTCAATGTATTGCATTCACAGTGATGCCTACGCTACATATAACCACTGCTGTTTAATGTTAGACATGGATGTTTGCAAAATTACACCATGCCGAGAATGTGAAAGAAATAAGGAAAACAGTCAAATGGGACAATGGGGAAAAAGGAGCTCCATAAAATTGAATTATATACCAAAGAGCCAAAACAATATGACCAGTCACAGGAGAAGCAAATATTGTTGATCATCAACTAATAAGGCCACAGATTAAGGTCTGAGTCGATTAGATGGTAAATAAGCAATCACATTTAATTCAATTCACATTTAGTTGTAGAGTGCTTTTCATATATATGCATATCAATATACATGTCTAAGCATCTTTACAGAAAATACATTACAATTAAGAGTGATCTGTTATCCAAGTAATGTCCATATTTCAGAAACGAACAGTTATAAGATAATACAAATCATGCAGTTAACTAACATAAAGTTAAATATTAAAGTTAAAGTTAAATAAATATTGAAGGAAGTTGTGATCATAATAATGATTACAATACATAGACAATTAGTAACAGAAAAGCAAATAAAAAAAAAATTGATCTGATATAAATGGTTTACATGGTTATGAGATGCATTATGTGAATGCACTATGTGAGATTCACTCTAAAGATAGTCTTTAATCTAGATTTATAGAGTTAGTCTGAGCCCAGAACATTATCGGGAAGGCTATTCCCGAGTTTTGGAGCCAAATGCAAAGATGCTCTGCCTTCTTTAGTGGACTTGGATATTCTAGGTACTAACAAAAGACCTTAAAGAGTATGATGAATTGTAAGGCGATAGAAGATCGGTTAAATTCACAGGAGCTAAACGATATAGAGCCTTACAGGACTGTTGCAAAACTTTGTAATCAATATGGAACTTAATAGGCAAACAGTGTAGAGATGATATAAATTTGGTGTTATATAATCATATTTTATAGACCTGTTCAGAACTGCAGCTGAATTTTGGACTAATTGTCACTTGTTAATTGAGGATGCAGGACAACCACCCAGTAATGCATTGCAGTAAACATGAAATATGAAGTTGCTGTCCAATAGAACACCCAGGTCTTTAACTAGAGGATTAATTAACAGTACGGTACATCCTTCTAAGAAGCTAAATGTATTCTAAGAGATGTGTACAGGTTATTGGTCCAATAAGTAATGCCAAAGTCTTACCCAAATTTAAAACAATGTACAGTGATCCCTCGTTTATTGCGGTTAATGCGGACCGGAACCCCCCACGATGGGTGAAAATCCATGAAGTAGGATCAGCCAATCAGCTCACGGGATACATCCACTCGTGCTCTCATTGGTCGATCTCGCGCCGCGAACCAATCACGTGTCTTGTCTGAGTGCCGTGGGTGTGTACAAAGCCTCTGAGAGAGTTTCTCTCTTTGTCTGGCATCCTGGGAAACCGTTTCTCTCGCATCACGATAAAAAAACGCTCCTTTCCGCAATACGGCTGCCGATAGGGCGGTATTTTAGAATTTTTATTTTTCGATAAATATTGGTGAAAAATCCGGGATGTACTGAGGCCGCGAAACTTGAACCGCGAAGTGGCGAGGGATTACTGTACTGGTCATCCAATATTTTATAACTTTATAATCTGGGATTTTCTTATTGATTTCCATATCTGTCAACTTGGATAATGTAGCGATTTCATCTGGTCATGATGATATAACAGTTGAATTCAGCAGAAATGGACAGGAATAAAGATCTAAGAGTTCAAGGCGTTGTCCTGGCCTCCAAATTCCCCAGATCTCAATCCAACCTACTAGACTTGAAGGATCTGCTGCTAACATTTTGGGGCCAAATACAACTTCTTCTCTTGTAGAGTCCATGCCTTGGTGAGTCAGCACTGTTTTCACAGCGCATGGGGACCAATAGAATATTAGGCTGTGGCTCCTCCAATATGGCTGAATTACAATTCTGCAAAGATTCAGCCAAAATTCCTCCAAAGGTGCTGTAAAAAACTCATTGCAAGTTATCGCAAACGCTTGATTGCAGTTATTGCTGCTAAGGGTGGCCCAACCAGTTATTAGGTTTAAGGGGCAAGCACTTTTTCACACAGGGCCTTGTAGGTTTAGATTTTGTTTTCCTTTAATAATAACAACCTTCATTTAAAAACTGCATTTTGTGTTTACTTCAGTAATCTTTGACTAATATTTAAATATATATATATATATATAAGGACCCGTCCTGATCTTTTTCCATGTTTGTCGCACTTAAATGTTTTAGACCATCAAACAAATTTAAATATTAGTCAAAGATTACAGAAGTAAACACAAAATGCAGTTAAAAAAAATAAAAAAAAAATATATATATATATACACACACACATACATACATACACACACACACACTGTATTTGGGTTTTGTTTCCTACGAAAAAGACTTCAATAAGTAGGTACATGTATCAAGATAAGCTTCATCCATTTCCTGACAATCACATGTCAGTGTGTCATCCGCTCAGGTCGTGTTATCACTCTAAAGTAATATCCTGCTTCACCCCCTTTCCTCTGAACACCACCCCCCCTCCCCCTTTCTGGACCCCCGACCTCTTAATCAGAGCATGACATCAGAGAGACAACAGACACACTGCTGTTCCAATGTCTCAGAGGTGTTCTCCAACGGATTCTGAGCCTGATTAGCGACGGAAATGAGAAAATTCAATAACGCAGCTGAAGCTCTCGTAAAACACACACACACACCTACGCACACATCTGGGGTTGGGCTCTTTGACCCAGTGAGTTTGTGAAGGGAGGTCAAGGAAGGTCAGCACAGCAGGGGAAAGGACTGAGTTTCATCATGTCTCCTTCTTTCGACCTCTGACAACACCTGGAAATGATGCCTAGGACGATGTGATGCTGACTGAATGAACAATTCCTCATTGTTAAATGTAAGCGTTTACATTGATTAATGACATTAAGACGACTGACAAAAGTGAAGACAGAGTAACGACTGCTATAAATTCAGCTTTGTATCACAGGAATAAATTACATTTTAAAATGTATTAAAATGGTGAACAGTTATTTTAATATGTTATAATAATTCAAATAATAATAAATGTTGCCATTCAAATACACTCAAAAACAACAAAACCACAACATTCCTTTAACAATATGTACCAGAAGTGGAACTAACAATCAGATACTGAATTTTTTGCCCTCTCAACCATTCAAGTATGTTCAAGGTCAGTGAACACAGCAAATCACAGCCCAGGTTGCCCTCACCCCTGAGAAAGCTTTATATTTTTACCCAAGGATTATGGGTACTCATATTTGACTCTGCTTCTGTTTTAAGCAAGCAGAGACCGCAAGGACCTGAAAGCTTTGAGCCGAAAACTTCAAATCAAAATCAATAGGTCTCTGAAGTCAAGACAACACCTTTTGAATTTGCTTTCACTAAAGTGAGCTTCATCACAGCAGTGTGGTTCTATGATGGATTGACTGTTCTGGCCTCTCCAATTACACTTAGTTTGTGTAGTTTACTTGCTTTCTTTGGTTGTAGTGGGAGTTAGAATTTTCTGACCAGCTCCTGTGAAAATCTGTGTAAATGGAAACCTTTGATGCTCTCTAGTGCGCCAGAAAATCGATCCTTGACAAGCAGGTATGGGCAACTTTTTCCTCTATAAGTAATCATAAGTAGCTCGCCCAGCCTTATACATGCTCCACCAATATTTGTGCATGTAAATTGTTCCTATTTTAAATGCTCTTGTTCATTTTGAACAAAAGATGAATCATTTATTTTATATTTGGATATTTTATTTTTTTGATATATTTTGCGGGAGTTCTGTAAATGATATTAATCTCCCGCGACCCGCACACACAAGTGTCTTACTGCTTGCACCCGCTCATAAAATCTTGTCCTGAGCCGCACTCTGCAGCATTGGATCCATTGGGTGCAGACCGCTATTGTAAGTCCTGTATTGGGATGTTTGAGGACAGTGTCCTTGAGGACTTCAAAACGTGGAGTTAGTTAACTGACAGAGAAAGGAATGTCAAAGAAAGAGAGGGACAGAGAGTCAGAGCCCTTTGTTCTCACATAATTTCTTCTTGGCTGTGTGAAATGATTTACCTGACAGAAATTTTTCGTTAACCTAAATGGTTTATGGAATTATCTTAAAATAACTTTAAGCAAAAGTGTTTCAAATTTTAACCATATTTGAAAAGTCAGCTGTGGTCCTAGCAATAAAATGAATAAATAATAATTAAAACATTATTCCTCGTTGTAAATAATTAAACAAATTAATAAAACTTATATATAAATATTTTAACACATTAATTCAGCAAGAATGCATTTATAAGAATATATTCTGATCCTGCTACTGTATTTAAATAATGTATATAGACATTTTGGCTACAGCTTCAGCCTTTTTTCCTCACAAAAATGTAGAGTACTCAACACAAACCTGATATGAACCCACATTTCCAAAATTAGCACCAAAGCTTAACGTGCCTGGAACATATTCAACTGCTATTTCAGTGTGATTCCAAAAATAACTTTTATCTTTAGATTAGCATGCACAGATGTGCATTCACACCAAGAGCAGGAACTAAGAATTTTCTCATTTTATTTTCTTGCCATATTCACTTAATTGTGAAGCTTCATTTCTGCTAGAACCCCTTAGAACAATCCCTCTTTCAAAAAACACACTGCTTACTGTCTGCTGAGCTTTCAAAGATGCTAAATTAAGACAGCCTGTATTTTCTTTACATAATCAGTTGGTGGTGGCCTCGTGGATGAAAAAGGCCCGAAGAGAACCATATGGCCAGAGTGGAAATGAAAGGAGACAGACACAGGTAAACTCTCAGAGCAATCGCCTCCCCTCAACCCTTTTTAACACATCTTCTCTCATATCTGTCCACATGGATTTCTGCTGAGTGAATTCAGACCCAAAGCACGTGCAAGTAATCTGGTCTTCTGTGTTTTAGCTAGATCAGTTTTTCGGTTTTAAGTTTTAAGATTAGAGAGAAAAGATGCCCTTGGTCTTGAGGGACTTCTTCACTGTTTAGATTTATAGATGAAAAGAATTTATAGAAAAAGGATTTTTTATTTAATGGTATCTTCTCTTACAGAGAACCAATGTGTGCTCAAGCTTCATATAACTGAATATTGACATTCAATAACTGAATTCTAACTTCCAGATAAGGATGTATAGAGAGTTACTAATTGGTAATTTATCTGATGTCTGTGTTTTTGTCTGTAAAATCAAAGAGGTCCAATGTTGTTTGGGAAACTTCTGACTTCTATTATTTGGACAAAACAGTGATTAGCATATTTTCCTGCATATAACCATATAACCATCTGGTTATACCAGATTTTACAAACCCTGCAGGGGTGCGGGTTATATAAGCGTGCGGGCTATATCACAATTTTTTTACACGTAATAATATTTCAATATATTTGTTACATCCCCAAGGACGTAAGGGTTTTTTTTTGCGGTATTTTCTTTCGTTTTTCTTTCTTGTGAGGGTTGTTGTCTCTGGCGCTTGTACTGTCACTCTGACAGCTGGCGCTGATAGGCTGTCTGACCTGTCAATCATGCAAGAAGACGTGATTGGCTGTGCTGCATGAGGGCGGGCTCTTCTCATCCGATGATCAACACCTGTAGAATACGCTTCTTAAAGGACGTCCTGCAGAGCAGGAGAGACTGCTTTTTTTGTTTTATTCTGACTCTGACTGTGTTTGTTTTCTTATTGTTTGAATTTCGCGCACAAGCACTGTTTACCGAGCCTGAACAGTTATGGATAATTGACGTCATGCGAGCAACATTCAAAATTCGAAATGTGATCTTACACAAAAAAGTTCATCAATCTATGGGCGCGGGTTATATAAAGGTGCAGGTTATGCCAGCGATTTTTTACACAAACCCCGCGGGCTATATGAGGGTGCGGATCATCTGCGTCTTCTGGTTATATGTGGGAAAATATGGTACAATTTCTTTTGTTGTGTTATAATTGTCATTTTAAATAATATCAATTTTCACAGCATTCTGAACTTGAGCAATGGTTAGTTTATGAGTCACCTTTTTGATTTTCTCTGCCTAACAATTTGAAGATGATTATGTTTTCTTGAGTATGTAATGTTGCTGTTTGCGCATAAAAAAGGTCTGCAAATGTGACAAAGCTCAAAAATTCCACGAATATATCAGTAAGCACTGATATTGAACTGCCTGAAATGGCAGAGGCCACGTTAAATTGCTTTAGTAGAGTGTTGTTGCCATGTTCAAGTGTTAGGTTAAGAGACGTGACATTTCTGAAACGCACTTCAAGCAGTTGACACACTGCTCCAGTTGACCCATCAGAGCAAATTGTGCTTTTCAGAAGGAGGTGCTTCACAGAACGTTATAGACACACTTGGAAGAGAGATGCTGCAACAATGTGAAAAACAATTACCATTTATTGAACATTCAAACCTTCAAGTAGACCCAAAAAACTAAATCAAGACTTTGTAGAAGTCTTCAATATGGCCTCTTTAACAACTAGGTAACTTAATCGCTTATTCAGTTAGTGATCATTAGAGTGTGAGTTTACCGTCATAGCCAGAAGCTTGCCGTAAGTGAGGTGTGCAGGTATATGGTCTGGTTTGGATCGGAGAGATTCCTTATACCAGTGTTCTGCCTCTGTCAGTTTGTTCAGCCTCATGTATGCCTCTCCTGTGAGGGAAGGAGACAGGGGTCAGGTCAACAAGTCAGAAGTTAAGGAAGCACATAACCACCCCCCTTGCCGTGGTATTTCCCTTAGCAAAAATAGAGGTAGTCAACTGAAAATGACCCACAAAAAGTCTGAGATTCAATAAAATGCGATTCTGGAGTTAATTGATATAAACAGAGTTGAGAAAAACCAACATTAAGCTGGATCATTGTTTAGTGACCACCAGAAATTAAATTACTTATTAGATTATTTATATTAGATAATTTAGCAATTTTTTTTCAAAGTACTAAAGAACAGTATTTATTTTATAGTATAAAATGTAAATATTTACATGCACTTGGTTCCCTCTCAGTCAGTCACATTTGACATCATGTCAGAACTGAACTGACGAATTGGGATCTCGCCTGAGAGATCAATCATCTTCAAGTCTAACTAAACAAGCCAATGCACATTGGCATGCAAGATGTGCATAAAGCTATTCACTTCGTATCTGAGCGGTTTGTCTTCTGACTGTGAGAATCATCGAACAAGCAAACTTCAGGCCTTGGGGAAACCTCTTCAGTGTGCAGCAAGTGACAGCGCTTTAGTCCTGCTGCAGAAAGAGCTTTTCCTGACACACAAAGCTGTAAGCTCAGTCCTGTTGAGTGCTGCAACCTTCCCCTGTGCGCTTCAGCAATTAAAAGAGAGCATTTCCCAAAAAGAGCAAATGTCTTTTTAAAGAGGTCATTCCACCTGTGTGTATCTGCATGCGGTCGTTACCTGGCCCCATCTGACAGTCATGATCATTGCATCATATGTCTGGACTTAAAGCACACTGAGGTGGCATTTGTGGATGAGTCATGCACCCACTGCAGAAAATGACCATCAAATAATGAAATGAAATAAGTGGTGAATAGTGACCCAGGGTGAATAGTGAATAAGCAGGGTGACCTGAGCCAAGCCAATCTCTGTGGGCAAGCTGTGGAGTTATCAGATGAGATTGTTGGTCCTTTTCATGAGGGTCCCAGCATTTAATTTGGAGCTCTGGCGGAGGATCGATCTCTGGTGCCAAAAAGGCATGGGTGGCACTGTGCAACATTACGCCTTGCCCCTCTCCAATCACCAGAGAGCAGCACTGGGTCGAGAACGCTATACACTCTGCCTAACCTAGAAAACCTACCGAGCCCACTTCGGGATGCTATGCTTTCCAGGTCGGGTCCCTGCATTCAACCTTGCTGCCCCACTGCGCGTACGTCTGTGGTCCCTCTGATCCTGCTAATATGGCCTATGCAGGCCTAGCATACACTCCCCAGACCATCTCGATGGCCCATTCGACTCAGCTGCTTGCCACTCTAGATACGTCCCATTGACAGTTGTTTTACTTCCTGACAAAAAAACAACAAAAAAACAACATTGTGTGGTCACACGTGTAGTCTCTGGATGGGACGCAGAGGACCTTGGTGACCTATTTCAAATTGTGGTTGACTCAAGGCCATGCTTTCCTTCATGCAAGAAGGGCTTGAGTGAAGGTTGTCTCCTTTCATCCTGAAAGTCTATGCTGCCTTGATTGCTGCACATCACAATGCAGTAGATGGCAAGTCTGTGGGTAAGCACAACCTGATCACCAGGTTCTTGAGGGGCGCTATGATGAGTTTAATTTTTGATAGAGAATCGTGTCTGGAATTCGGGCCGCATACTCTCACATTATCCCTGGATTTGTGCCCAGTGCTCCCACCACTCCTTTCAGGGATCAGGTGGTGAACCTGCAAGCGCTGCCCTCAGAGGTGGCAGATCCAGTCCTTGCTCTACTCTGTCCTGACCGTGCTTTATGCCTGTACGTGGACCGAACGCAGAGTTTTAAGACCTCAGATCAGTTCTTTGCCTGTTATGGAGGACAGCAGAAGAGAAAGACTGTCTCCAAGCAGAAGTTAACCCACTGGATAGTGGAGGCCACTGACAGACTTCCCTGGATTAGTCTGGTCCATCCTCTGCCCCAACAGTGCGGGAGGGATCAGGTGGTTTAAGCAGGGCGCTGGAAAGAGCAGTAAACAGTGGTGCTTTGGTAGGAATCGCAATACGCCAGTTCAGTTCTGACGTAATATCAAATGTGACTGACTGATAGGGAACCTCTAGGTTATTACTGTAACCCGTTCCCTGAAGGATGGAAAAAAGACGTTATGTCCTGTCACCATAATTGCTGTACCATCGCTGAGAGGCTGGGCCCCCGGCTCAGGTCCTCAGGGAATACCTGAATGTGCGATCACACTCGCTCTTCCGCTTCACAATGCAAATCTTGCATGCCGATGTGCATTGGCTTGTTTAGTTACTCTGGAATTTTATTAGTTTCTCAAGTGAAATTCCAATTCATCAGTTCAGTTCTTCAGTTCTCTTTCAGGGAGCAGAGGTTACAATAGTAGCCTAGACATTCTTCATGAGTGTTAATTTTAGATGGAGCATAAAATGTTAAATTGAAAAAATGTATACACACTTTAAAATTAAAAAAAATATATATATATATATATATTATATATATATAAACACTACATGAGAAATGAAAAAACTACCGTGTATACAACTCTAAAAATAGAGTCCCCTAGTCTTCAGCTCAGCAACTGTCCTAGCCTTATACCCTTATAAATCCAGAGGTAAAAGCCAACTCCTTAAGACACGAATATAAACACACACTCCTATCCTTTAAACATCATCTAATACCTCAGCCAGCCTCAAGCTCCCACCCACCCTTCTGCAATAACAAACATGCTCCTCTCAGACAGATTATTACAGAAGAGCGAATCACAGCTACTTCACTGAGATAACACAACCTAAACATTGTTAATGTGATGTAATTAGAGCAAAAATAACATAAGCAGAGGGTACATGACTACACTCGGGTTTCACATGGACCACCAGTCTGAACACAATTCTGTCTGTGTTGTGTTGGTGTCAAATATAGGACATATGGGTCATTAAAACAGCCTTAAGTCAAAAAACTGGAATTTTCAGCAATTATTGGAAAAACAAAAAAAACATTGTTTCCTAACAGCTTTGCACTGAATTTATATTTCAAAATATATTAAAACAGAAAAGAGTTACTTTAAATTGTAATATTACAGAATATTACTGTTTTACTGTATTGTACATGGAATGCAAATTTGTTAGTCCAAGTGCATTATTACCTAATAAAATAATTTGATATGTCATGTATCACTTTACTCTATAAAACTTTAGTTTGTATTAATTATATATTATAATTAATAATTATATACTTGGATATTTCCAAGTCAGCAGGGAAATATCCACTCCAGTACATTCAAATAATAAATATTTGATGTTTTGTTATCTTAAAAACCCAAAATGTCAGGTTGTGCAACCTTCCGCAGAAATGAAATGACTACGAAACCAATTTAAAATTGTGTTTTAATAATAAGAAATTCAAAATAAAATAGTATGGCACAATTTTATTTTTCAAACATTTGCATTTTCGTTTTTCATGAATTGAAAAGCTAATTAACAGAAATCATGCAAGCATTCAGTGGAACCCAGATTATACTTTGTAGTACTTTGTAGTAGAGTAAAAAGGTCTCTCTCAAAAACGAATAATAAAGCTACTTTCAAGTATGTGCAGGTTGCTACATTTTCAATGTTTGGTGTTACAACCAATAAAAACAAGGAAAATTCTGTATTATCGTGTTTTAAAATGATATGGTTTATTTGTTTTTTGATTGATTTACTACTTTTACTTTAATACAGACTCTTTACTAAAACACTTTAATATATTTATATTTTATTTTTATATGCAATTGAAAAATATATTAAATTCATGACCACTAAAACTACTGGTACAAATGAATATGAATGAAATACACAACCACAAAATAATAATTTATTAGGCCCTATAGCCACTCGAGGATTACTTTGCTGAGAATAATTTACTTTAAGATTTCACAAAAAATTTGGAATATCTATATTTACAAATATTTGGTTGTACCTCCTGACAAAAGTAGTAAAAAAAAAAAAAAAAAACGAGTTTAAACACTTTGACGTTATTTAACGATTTAATGCGTTTTAGAACATTGTTCCTTACTCAAACGTTTTAACCACATCAATTTTTAATGGATTAAAAAGAATAACGATTATTTGTCATTGACCCAAATCTACAAAATGTTCACATGTTGGTTTATTTAGCAATTTAAAAGGATTGTTTAACATTTAGACACAATCTGATTTCCTCAGTAAAGTTATTTTTGGCATATTTGATCAGAGAAGACAGCTGACATTTTTGGCTGTTAAAATGAGTTCAGTACAGTTGAAACAGTGAACACAAACACAGGAACACAAAAAAGACAAGTGAACACAAATGAGCTTGGGGAGCAACAAACGTGAAAAAAATACAGTTATGAGAAGATAATTGTGAGAAAATGAGATGGGAGGAAAAGACTGCGAGCTGGGGGTTGGTAAACGTGTTTCATAACCTATTAGAAAATCCAACAGTTTGCTCCCATGCTTTAAACAAAATGGGAAAATGATTCTCACGCTCTCTGTGTTGTACAAAGCTTCTAACTTATCTTGTTTGTGAAGCTGTTGACTCGAGCTGACAAAATCAATTCGATAGATCAAAGAAAGCTTTGGAAATGGGTTCATGAGAAAAACCACCAATACAATTACAGACCCACTGTTGTGAGTCAACAGCATGGAAAGGATAATGTACATTCAGTCACAAAATAAACCTGACACTGAGGGTTTGCATCACCCCGAAAGGGGTTTATTTTGTAATAATGATCTGTTGACTGCACATTATCCCACATATTACACAAATGCTTATCAAATAAATACAGTATATGTACAAGAAATACTAGTACTTTATACAAGAACCAGCTTATCTTGTATATTTTATTACTTTGTAGATAGCTTAAAACCTTAAGATGGCTTATAGCTTAAACAAACAGCTTTGCCATCACAGGAATAACTTATATTTATCATATATTTAAGTAAAAAAACAACCATTTTAAATCTTAATAATACTTTGTCTATTTTTAATTATAAACCACAGCTTGGTGCTTAAACATTTTATTGACTGCAAACTTTTGAATTTTATTGTACATGTTCATTTGTGTTTTTTTTTCTTCTTCTGTGGACTAGTTAGCTATACAAGTTCTATTGAAGGTTTTATGTTCATTATTAAAAACATTACAGGTATCACATAGAGGCTACAGTTTGTGTATGCATGTACATGGGTATAAAATATGAAGGATTTATGAAAGAGACAAACTTACCCATCATATTATAAAGGCTCTGTGGGGCAAACTGCTTGGGCATCTTCTGAATGGCTTCTTTATATACCGATATGGCCTCCTAAAATGGATTACAGCAATAATTCAATAAAAAGCCACAACTATATAAGCATAACAAAACACTCAGACTACAAACCTAAGGTCTGAAAATGAAAAATCATGGAGCAAAAATGGGTTGAGACATACTTTAATATCATTTTATTACATCAGATTTGGTAAACCTGAAAACTAAAGGGTTTAACTGCAAAGATCAGCTCACCTCTTGGTGACCCTGTTCATGAAGAAGCTTTCCCAGGTTATACAGGCAGCTGGTGACTGAGCTCTTGTGTGCATGAGGATCCTTCAGGTTTTCATCTGGGATATCAGCACAAGTGACAAAGGTGCGCTTGGCCTCCTCTAAACGGCCCTGGTTCATCAGGACAATTCCTGTGTTCAAGTAGGCGGCTGAATGAGAGAGAAAAGGGGGTGAATATTTATGCAAAAGGTAATGAGGCTTATTGAGGCCCAAAGAAAGACGTCCACTGGGTCTAATGAAATGAACTAGTTGATTTATGCAGATCAGCGCCTGCGGTCTAGTCGATAAGGTGCCAATACATATTCACTATCCACCTGGCCAGAATCAACTCCAAGTCAGCAGGGAAATATCCACTCCAGCTGCAGGCTTAATTCTGATGCTCTTAATAGACCATATAGACCAGAATCACAGATATAAATAAGTTTACATCACAGGATGGGACAATCCATCTCGACTCATGCAGCAAGGAATCAGGAAAAGTAGACATCCATCACTCTCTTGAAGGCTGCAGTATGTGCAAGCTCTGATTTCATACTGTTACAGATGTTACAGGCGTCTCACAAACCGGCCTAACTATACACGGGCTGACCAGCTGGTGCATTCTGAAAACAGGTAGTCATCCTTAATCTTGCACACATGCACTGTGGCGAGCAAGGCGGGGTCGAGGGACCCTGAGAGCGTCACGAGAGAGCCATCGGGCTCGCATCTCACGGAGGAGTGGAGGCATAAAAGGAGGAGCGACGACAATGAAGGACGAGAGAGGACCAGGCCTGGATTTATGTTGTTTGTGTGGGCGGCAGTCGTCCGTGAGGGACTGCCGCCATTATGTTTATTTTGTTTTTGTTTTATTTTCACATTAAAGTTTGTTAAACGTCTGCCGGTTCGCGCCTCCTTCCTCCCCGAACAAAGAACTGCATTACATGCACATATCATGACAACTTTCTCCTTGGGTAAATCTACTAATTTAAGCAGAGCAGCAACTATTTCGTCCAATCACACTAACACGAGAAATTCTATGAGAAACCTTAAAACCCACAAAAATAGTAACTTGCATTTCATTTGGATATGGGACAAGCAAATCCATCCATTTGTCAGATAGTATGAAAGGATTTTGGTCTTGATTTCCCCCCCTGTTGACATCAAATCAAACATCTATCATTGCTTGACATGAGTGGAAATAGAGCATCTGTTTTGGCCTGTGAATAATCATTGTTTCTTTCATACTGGACTTGATCCGAGAATGAACACACAGAGAGAGAGAGAGAGAGAGATCCACACAGACCTTTTAATTTGTAGTTGCCTGGACACAGTAAAGACTGAGAAGGCTTGAAATTGTTCATAAAAAGAGAAGCTGTACTTACAAGCCAGCGTTGGCCTGCTCCCAATGGCCAGCTTATAGTAGTGGAGGGCCTCTGAGAATCTATTGTTTTCCTGGAGCAACAGACCCCTGCAATCCAAGGGAAGAGAAAGACAACAACACAAGAACAGTTTCAAAGTATGGCAACACAATAAAGGGAAACGGTCATAAACCATTAAAGTCACTTTATTTATATATCCAAATTTGTTCAATGATATTTGAGGTACTACCTTAAAGCCCTTGATTGGGTATGCATGAGCTTGTTGAAAAATTGAGATGCATCGAGAATCGTTGTGTAATCACATCACGACTCTCTGAATTACAGCCAAATCGAATTCTGAGGTGCCTAAGGATTCCCATTCCCACTGCTTTATGGATAACTGCGTGGATAACTGAATAGCCCAAACGTGTGCGGTATATGAATTATGTATTAAGTGCCTTCATGCCCTGACTGTGGGGGTTAATGTGTCTAGGGGGTCCCTGTCAATATCGTCTGGAAGGCTGATGAATCTGGGGACAGTCATGGTCTGGCCTCTCAAGAGATTTCCTTGGGTTTAATAGCACAGATCGATAGAGTCTGCCACTAGGAGGAAGTTCGCTCACTCACAGGTTATACAACATATCAGCCATGTTCCTCCGGTAGTACAGAGCGTTCCTGTAGGCTCGTTCGGCCTCCGCCACCTTTCCCTGGTTCTTGAGGACATTTCCCAAGTTACCCCAAGCTGAGGAAGGAGAAAAATTCATATTTAAATTGATAGAACAAAAGAAATGAGCCTGGACAGAATACTAATTCCTCAGAAAAAGGGAGACTAGATTAGCATGCAATAAGAAAAAATATCTTAAACTTAAAATAATTATTATGGTTTTATAAAACACATATTAGGCAACTAAAACATAACAAGCATGTTGCAGTGTGGTACAAGTTTTCTGATAATCTAAATATGTAAATTGCATGTAATTTCTTTGTTGCATTGTTTAATCTTTGATGTGGTCTCCAGACTGTTGCATTTTGGTTCCGTTTAGATTTAAATTGAAATTCATTAAGGCTAATACTGCTTACGAGAGGCACAAGTAAGCAAAAAAAAGAAAGAAAAAAAAAGAAATAGTAAATTCCATTAAAACAATGCAATCTTAGATGCTAGCCATGTATCGTATCTCTGCCATGAAAAGGGGTGAGAGTGCCATAGCCTGTAAAATTGGATTGTGGAGAGGTAATTACAGTCATATTGATGCAGTCTGCCTTGATTAATGATTTAAATGAAATTTTGACAATCAATTTGAGAGATCTAGCAAATGAAGATAATGGGCTGTCGTTAATACATAGAATTTAATCAGCGAGGATGATAATTTAACAGTTCATTGGCTCTCCTCCACACACAAATAAATTTGATGCATGAATCCATGCAAGTGATAAACTGAGGGAACTTCTAAATTATTCTAATGCAGTAGATCTCTTGCTTACAATAAAAAAGTAATATTCTCTGAATTAATGGAAATTGGCATTTTAAAAAGGCTTTTGTGGTTTTGTTTTTGTATTTAATACTTCGTAAATGTCATCACTTGCTTCAAAAAATATATAAATAAATGTTTTATTTTTAGGTTACATTTTTTTGGGAAATAGATCACTAAGCTCTAAAAGAAGTACAGAAACGAAGAAATGCTTAGGAAACTTCAAATCTCAAAGCTTTTTATGATAAGCCACATTTCGTTTTGAACTGCCATATTTGGTTTGCAGTAGCATTTTTTATTTTGGGGAAACAAATAAATCGCAACATATTATGCTTTAACCCCGTCAAGTAACACTTACCAACTCCTGGTTGTTGTGCTGTTAATGGATGAAAACTTGACTGAGTTACTAAACGCAATATGGCTGAATAAACTAGAATTATGGTCAGAATAGAGCAGGGTTATTAAAGTCAACTAAAATTAAAACCATAAAAACATTTTAGTTTCATGAAATTATATTTGGTAATAAAAAAAAACAAAAACGTATTTCATCTTATTTGCCAACGCAAAATTTCTCATTTTCATTTAGTTTAACGTACCGTTATGTAATAAAATAACTAAAACTAAACTAAAATGAATAAAAACTACATATACATAAAAACCAAAAATGACTAAATGAATTAATTTAAATATTAATAAAAAGTATAATCCAATCTCAATGATACTAAAATAACATTGGAAAAAAGAACAATCCTGAAAGCTTCTGATAGTAAAAATTCTATATTAGAATAATTGTATAATAATAAGGGGAATACAACAGGAATAGGATGAATCACCTGAATTACTTGGACTATGTTTAAATTACCTTTAGCAGGATTCACAGATATTCCTGACTTGTATAGCATCTCCTCGTTCTGCCAGTCACGGTTCCTCAACACTGTCTTAATCCCAAAGAGAAGGACTAGGGCGGCGGAGCAGCCTAGAACCAATGTTCTGGAGGACTTCCTCCTCAGTCTAACGCATAAAGCTCTCATCCCCACTGCTACCAACAGGCAGAAGCCCATACTAGGGATATACAGTACACGCTCCGCCACCACGAAGCCCACATAGAAGAAGAGGTTGGTGGCAGGCAGGAAGGGAACGGCCAGTAGACCCAATGAGAAGACCACCAAACTCTCTGTGGTGGGTAAAGTTGACGAATAGTGTTTTGCAGTTCCATTTGTTCCATTCACATGCACGGAGTTTGAGTAAAAAGTCGAGTGTTCATAATCAGAGCTACAACTGTGTCCATTCGTGGACTTCCCATTTGCTACATGAAGGGCTTTCCCATTGGTCTCCTTACTCTTGGTTGGGTATTGGCGAAGTCCAAACCACGCCAGAGTCAGAAGCGAGGCGTAGAAGGCAACGGTGTGGAGGTTTCGCCAATCTGCAATGCTCTTCAGAAGAGGCAGAGCATCCATTGACCAATCAAAACTCAGCATGTCAGGGCACAAGAGGAGCCAAACGTTCATGGCGGGGAGGAAAAAGAACGTTAGCATCCTAGTTAGGAAACAGGGACAATCTGCTGCAGGGTTGTCCGAGTTGGAGAAGTTTGGAGGTTTGTTGCCCATCCAGTAAAGACGGCAAGCCAGAAGGACGATACCCCAGAAGCCCAGCAGGAACACGCTCAACAGCAGGTGCAGGTTCTTCTTCTGAGAAACAAACACAGAGAAAACATAGATGAGAAGCAAAATCAAACATTTTTAAATTCATACAATAAAAGAAATTGTACAAACTCCTCTTCACATGCCGCCATTAGCTGCTACTGTATTGTCTGTCTCGAAGGTAAGAACTCATAATTAAAACCACATTTTATTTTATATCACAGGACTCCTTATATACTATAATATTTTGTGTGTATGTCTCAATAGCAATTAAAAACATGTTTTGTCCATTGTTATTAGCACTAATAAGGGAGTTTTTTAGAGGGCCGGAATGGATTAATTTTTTCTGTTATTTCTTATGGGAAAAAATGATTTGAGATACAAGCCATTTGAGCTATGAGCTCGGTCCTGGAACGGATTATGCTCGTATCTCAAGGTATTACTGTATTAGGCAAAATCATGACAGACAAAACATTGATTTGGGTTGATTATGTAAAATGAATGACGTTTTAATGCAAAATTTAGGGAGGCAATTTCTGCATGCAAAACAAGCATAGATGAGAACAAACTGACTGGAACATTTAAAAAAGGATACTGCATAATCATTTTTCAAACCCTTGAGCTCAAGTCTAGACAAGGTCTTGTTAGTAAATCAACACCAAGACTGACCTAGAAGTCAAAGATTTCCAAGTACATTAAATATGGAATAAAAAAGAAGAAGAAAAGCAGCAGATCCAACAGCAAGTAAACTGAGAACGAAAAAATAAACACTGCAGTGCAATCTGGAACACAATCAACCTTCATGAGCAATTTGTTGGAGTTTTAAGTGGTATTCAATACATACTGTACCATATGCACGTACTACAGTTTCATAGTGACATAAATCCTTTCGAGGCCTGTGATGGTTAACGAGAATCAGGCCTTTGCATCTCCAGTCACTGCAAACAATTTAAAACTCTTGGCCAAATGTAGACACACATTTTCCACATTTTTCAGAGGCCAGAATAATAAACGTAGCGTCACTGACTGCTGGTCAGCGAGTACAGCTTGACGTCACAGCACAAGGCAGCGCCACATTTATCTCTGTCTCGAACAGCCGGCTTTAGCCAGACTTTAGAAAATAAACAAGATATGGCCTCATAAAGGTGCCAATCCATCATACCGCAGTGCTGATATTAAACACTCCAGCATGAAAATGATTTCAGAGTATTTATGGAGTGTTTGAATATTTTACAGGTTAAGTAAAAGGGGGGATAGTTGTATAGTTCCCAGTAGAGCAGCTACAGAGTTCAGCACGCCTTCTTTTTCATGTTGATTTTGGATCGAGGATAACCTCAAGCAATTTTATGACTTCCTCCAAACACGGAACTCATTCAGCATGGACGGCAAACAAACACAAATGATTACTTCAAGGCCTCGTCAATTGATAGTTCACCCAAAAACATTTAGCATCACTCAATCTCATGTTGTTTCAAACCTGTATTACTTTCTTTCTTCTACAGAACACAAAAGAAAACATTAGGCAGGATGTTAACACCGTTAATTCCAATACAATGAAATTGAATAAGAACAGACCCCGCTGAATCGCACAAATCATATGACTTGTATGTCATATTAGAAGTCTTATGAAACCATATGAAAATTTTTCAGGAACAGACCAAAATTTTAAGTTGTTATTTGCTGAAAATCTAATCCGAATACAATTAGAATTTAATCAATATAATCTGAAAATCTGGCATCAAGAAGTTAAATAAGCTACAAAATAAATCTGGCATCAATAAGTTAAAATGCAATCAATAAAAAAATGCAACACAGAACTGCTAATGACATCTGAGATCTGCAGCAAAATGTTTTTCTTGACTCATATGGACTATTTTTATACTAGTTTGATGGTATTTTTTTGTCCGTTTTAGAGCTTGCTAGCATTCGGCTCCATTCACTTGCAATGAAACGAAAAGAACAGTATAAATCTCCTTTTGTATTCCACACATTTGGAACAATGTGAGTAAATGGCAGATTTTTCATTTTCATATCCCCTAAAAGATGTTATGTACAGTACATCTGGAAAATGCTCATATTAAAGATTAATGTGGGAAGTATTAACAATGCATTCCCCCTAAAGATTATTTGTGAACAATTTTGTCAGTCCAATACACCATTTCTTGAAACTTAGAGATTTTTTTCCCCTCCCTGCTGACTCACTAACAGAATGATATGAGACAGTGAGTATGCGTTCTGCATTAATGTCCAGCTGTTCTGTACAATATAGATTTTTTATCCCTATTTCGGTCAACTCTGCTTCAGACAAATAGCAACATATTACTCATTGGGGAAATGTCTGTAACAGGCCACTTCCCATGTAATCATGTTATGTAGCACAGATGTACAGAGCATATCCCAAATAACATAACCTTTACCAGTACCAAGTTCTGACAGGTACACAGCTCTGAATGTGTGACTGCATTTTTTTTGCATCTTTTCAATAATCTTCTATTATAGAAAAGATTTTATTTCATCCCATTACGTCAGATATTTCATTAAATATTTTTTCAGTACATTTCCTATTTATTAAAGACATTAATCTGTCACTAGTTAAAGTCGACAGATAGATGGACTGATACATAGACAGAAAAGTATTGTATATACATAAATAAATGAAAATAAATTAACCTCACTTTTTTATTTTGCTGTACAGTCTCCATGTCTGTAAGACATATCAATCTGCCATCAATTAAAGTGCGGGACAACATCAAGTTAACTGCCTGTGTCTCTTAGTTCCTGTGACATCTGTTTAAGTTTACTGACCGAAGGCATGATGCGTGCATTAATGATCCTGAAAGATGAATAAGCAATACAACTAACAACAATAGCTTGAACATATATAAAATAAGATATTGCTCACAATAAAATTGGTTAACATGATAAATATTGATAAGATCTCAAGGTGTTTTGATTTCATGCATACAGAATGCATGGCTGTTTCAGGTGGAACGCACATGCATGTCCCAGCGGAGTGAACTGTAGGCTGAAGGGAAGAGGTCGTAAACGGGAGGTCCCACAGGGGTCTTGAAGCGGCAGGCTACAGAGGCCAAGCGGAACTGTCCAACTAAAGAGAAATACAGAACCGCAGCCAGGCAGATTCTGTATCTTAGAACCTAAAAAACCTACAGTGGTATGAAGGTTATAACTGCCCACATAAATATAAAAAAATGTTACAAGAATCTGCTTATAAACAGTAAATTAGAAAATTAAAAAACTATTGCATTAAGTAGAGCTGGGCAAAATAACAGTTTCCAGAAATTATATTCATTTAAATTTGTAAATATATAATGATCAAGTCCATATCCAGAACAAATAGATCTTTTAACCCGTTTTTGTCAATGACGTTTGTCAACTACTTACCTATGGAAACACAAACTATACATTTTTCCCACCAATAAATGTGATGTAAACAATATAAAAAATAAACATAAAAAAAGCTAAATCTAATGTTTTGTTTCCTATTGTTGACCCGAAATCAATTGGAAATCAGTGGCAATACCCAGCTCTAGCAATTGTATGCATGTAATTAAAATATTTACCAAAAATAAATAAATAGCAAAAAATAATAATAATTTGTATATAGCGAGCTCGTATCCCAAAATGCTCGTACACCAAAACAATTTCCCCCATAAGAATGAATTAAAAATCAATTATTTCGTTCCACACGACCATAAATGCCCATTTTAAATATTTTGTTTTTATTTTACCCTATTAATTACAGTTAAAATTATAACCATTAAGATCTCAGATAAATACTCTTTAAACAGACAATTAAACTTTAGACAATTAAACTCTAAAGATACTTGACAATTTACTGTAACTCACTTTGAGCAGCGTCTGCTGGCATGAATGAGATGAGAGACAGAGGAGGGAGGGGGAAAACACAAAACCTGGATTCAAGTGCAAATGAGTGAATTTACTATAATAGTGCAGAAAACAAACGAAGTGATAATCCAGAGTGAAAGTAGTGGAACCACTACTTTCCACTACGCGCCACCGCCGCGAGCTCCAGGAAACTAAAAACTAAAAGTATCACTGTGGGGATTGATGCAGCCATCAGAGCGAGGCTGAGAGAATGAATGCTTTAAGGGGTGATAAAGGGGTTGGAACTGCGGGACTTATGAGAGGCTGTCATTAGGATATTTCCAGTAAAATTGCCCGTGAAGATGCAGAGCGTTAGGACAAAAATGCACGTGGGTGAGGGAAAAATTTACTCGCACTCCGATACAATGCTCGTACCCCGATTCAACCCTCCATGCTCGTACACCGATTTTCTCGTATACCAAGTCGCTCGTAAACCGAGGTACCACTGTGTATATATATATATACACACACAAATTGATTTTTTGATTCTTGATTTTTTCGCCACTTCCACAAGTTCTTTTGCGGCTGTACGGCACTGTGAGTGAATACAGACCGCGATCCACGTGCAACACAAACTAAGCGCATGCACAGTGAACTAGGTATCATTAGTCACTAGATAACCATGCAAAGTGGCGAATTTGTCCCTCTTTTGTGCTCGAGATATTAGGGTTCAGCGACATAAAAGAATCGACATTACCGAAAAGAAAATGCTAAGACAATGAGGGAGTTTGGCGGTTCCACTTCAAAAACGTCGACATAATAGGACTGGCGAGTTAACCAAGGTCGAGATAAGTGGATTCCACTGTCTTTGATTAGAGAAGTGTGATTGGTCTTCTTTCTTACATCTCTTCAATGATGTGTAGTTCACACTGCAAAGAGATTGTGTTGATTCTCGGGGACAGCTGAATAAAAAAACAAGATGGCTGCCAAGTGTCATGATAACATCCACAGCGGCTTTGATGTGGCATTTTATTTATGCAAAAAACCTCAGTCGTAAGACTAGATATAACTCTAGCTACATTTTTTTCTGCCTTGCAAGTACTGCCATTTCCTCGGCTACAACTTGAAAGTCCTCAATACATCTGTAGTACAGAGGCAGTTCATGTCCCTAATTAGTAACTCCACCAGTAAGACGGCAATGATCACAAGGCATATAGCCATAATTACACGAGTCAAAGAATTCATTGCAGAAAAAACCTTTCAAAATGACACCTCGCCCCTGAATGTTTCTCTTCAGTGATATGCGAGTTTTATATGGGCCGGGTGAGCATTGGGGTGATGTATTACCGTCTTCATCTAGCACTGAAGGACTGTGAATTCAAACAGATGAGAGTATGAGAGACATTCATACTTTTCCACAGGTATAAATCTCTGCAAATAAGTGTGGTGATGGGGACGCATCTGTCATTATAGTTCACTTACAAGAGAATTACTGAACTCCACATAACCCTGTCAGTCAACTTCATGAAAAGCCTGCAAATATGGGTAGTTTCTTGCGCACACACATATAAATAAAAAAAAAAATCTATACATATTACCAGTGATCAAACAGAGCTTAAGCTCAGTGGGGGTGAGACAGAGTGAGAGAGACAAATTATGAAGCTCTAGCGGAGGCTGAAGATGTGTCAGTGAGGTCATGCGGGAGTGTGAATACTTGCACACAGGATTCTCGCTGGATTTATGAGGCGGCTGCAGGTTTGGGACCACGCAGGCTCTCAAGAACCAGCATGGGTTTTAGTACTTGCGAGTTCAGAGCCAAAACACATAGACCCTGGGATTTGCGTAGGTTTGAAACGGTGTTTGCGTGAAGAAAATGCTATCCATATTGTATAAGTTTAAGTGGAAGCAACAAAATGACTGACTGATGAAAATAAAAAAAACACTAAAACTGAAATAAAATAATAGTAAAACTTAAATAGTAATATATAAAAAGTACATTCATAAAAATAACTCAAAAGTACTTTAAAATTAAGCAAATTCAATATGTTAATGAAACCCATAAATCTAAAGATCAAGTATCTAAATAATTCTAAAATAACACTGGTTCCTGGTCTTGAGAATACAGTAATCCCTCGTCACTTCCCGGTTCAAGTTTCGCGGCCTCAGTGCATCGCGGATTTTTCTAAAATATTAATCGAAAAATAAAAGTTAAAAAATACCGGCAGGCGTATTGCGGAAAGAAGCGTTGTTTCATCGTGATGCGAGAGAAACGGTTTCCCAGGATGCCAGACAAAGAGAGAAACTCTCTCAGAGGCTTTGTACACACCCACGGCACTCAGACAAGACACGTGATTGGTTCCCGGCGTGAGATCGACCAATGAGAGCACGAGTGGATGTATCCCGTGAGCTGATTGGCTGAGCACATTCATTCAGATTCTCTACAATTCTCACAAGACACCATATTTGAGAGAGCAGAAATGTGTTTGCCTTATTGTATCTGGTGCATAATTAGGAACTAAATGAGGCTGTATTTAACCTAGCAAAAATATCCTCAGGCTGTGTAGGAAAAACTAAGAAAAGAGAGTTTAAGAACACATAGTAAAACCCTTATTCACACTACCTGGCCATCTGACAAACAACAATTGTCACTTCTAGTCTGTCTATTAAGCAGCACTGTGTAAAACAAAGTGAACCTAAGCGCATTCATATGTGCACACTGAAGACGTTGATATTTGGATGTCTATGGAGAGACGTGTCACTATAAAAGAAGGGACTCAAAGCGCTATCACAGCACAAAAGAAAATAAATTCTATGCACACAATTTTCATTTCCCTGAAATGGCATTACTCTAAAGATGAGCTTGAACAAGGGAATATAACAAGACAGAAAGGCAGAAAACCATCTAGAAACAAACTAAAACCTTAGAGAACCACCACCAGTCATAGACTGAGAGGGATTTTAGTGCTTGGCTCTATCTCCATCATCCCTCGCTTAAACAGATGCATAAAAGTGTCCATCTTCATAATACAGGCCCTGGTTTCTATGTCAGGCACAATGCAGCACAATATGGAATTTAGCTTTTGTCTTCTTTTTTTGTCTATAATCCAGTTTGTCTTGAAATAAGTGGTTTAACACTGCCCGGTAGGAGGGATGCAGGCTTTCTCCCTTCCTCCCATTGTCAGTTTCTCTCCATCAGTTTGAAATTAAACTACTAGAAACAAGGATATGAGGATAACATCCATAGAGATAAAGCACACAACAGACCAATTCAAAAGAAAGGTGAAAGACAGAAAATAATTTCTGGCAACGCTTTTTTCCAGAACATTTGGGATAAAAAGCAACTAGCCAAAAATGCAATAAGCTTTGGATTCTTCTGCAAAATGCATTTTTTTCTATTTTATGAGATTTATTGAACGAGAAAGGTAAAAAACAGAAGTTACTTTTTACTGTTATTTCTCTCAGCTATTATTTTTATTCTATTACTGTTTTCATTTTTGCTATTAAAATTATATACTAGAATTGAAATAAAAATACATTTATAAATAATAAAAAAGTCAATCATTTAAAAGGATTTTTTTTTTACAAATAAATAAAAAGTACAACATTAATACGAATGGACAGTTAATATTCATTACTTATTAATTTTTACCACTACTATTACTGATAATAACATCAGCCACTAAGAGATTTAACTGTGGATTAAGTTCAAGTCCTTTAGTGCCTAATTTTTTCTTCTTTATACAAATATATTCAAAAAGTAAGCAGTATGATTGGGTGTAGCTCTTAAATTAAGCTCTTAAAAGTAAAAAAAAAAATCAATACATGCCTGAGAGTTTTAATATGCTGCTATACAAATGAGAAATACTTCAAATAAATTCATAAACAACAACAAAAATAAATAAATACATTGATAACTCTTTTCTACTACATTCACAGGTACGCTACAATTTCACTCAAAGTCCTGCGGTGTCCAGCCGCTCAAACTAATAAAATGCACTTGACTGGAAAACATCTAAGCCATTCTGTCATAGCAAAAAAACCCATGGGATTTGCAATTCAGCTTCAACAAGCTGAATATTTATTCTGAAGCTGCTTTGAGCACAGTTATAAACGGATCAAGAAAAAAACAGCTCATCAGCCAAGATGCCATTTGAGGATTTAGCCTTTAAAATTCACTTAAGCCAACAAGCCACTCATAATATGTCCAGAGTGCACTTCTACCGATGTATTTTCAGCTTTCAGCTCAAAGTTTCAGAGTAAGGATTTTTTTTCTACAAAGTCTGTCAGTGTTTTAAGTACCCGAGTGCTAACGCATGCCTCATCACTCTCGGATTTAACCTACATGATTGATAGAAGAGGGAAGTGTTAAATATTTGACTTTCCTTCATGAGTAAATTGGCTGTAACCAAGAGGGATTTGGTGTGAGGAGAGTCGATGTATAAAAGCTATCCGAGTCTGCACTTAATAATCCGCTGCTCTTAATGAGACTCTTCACATGAATCTGCAACTTTTGGCCTGAAGACAAGTGTAGAGCTACAGAAGATGATTTACGAAGCTCAGCCTCAGACAACAAGCCTCCAAGCACCACCATTAAATATTTATGCAGCCACTGTCCAACCGTACAACATTTTTTGTTTACTCTGAACACTCTCATTGTGAAAATGATAGATTGAGACAGAAAATGATTGGGATCATTTACATTCGGCACAAGAGCTGTGGGCCAAAGGCTGAAGGATGTGACTTCAAGTGAACAAAAAAAAAAAAAGGTTTTGTAATAAATTTGTAAATTAGATTTAAAACAAAATAATTCAGGAATAGACTCCAGATACGACACACAAAAAACATTAAATCATGGGATTTTATTCCTGGCTCAGCCTAGCTCACTATACTTTCCACCAAGAAAAGCAGCAGAAAAGGGACGCAGGAATTACACTCAGCTAAACTGTGACATTTGTTAAAGAAGAAGCTGAGATCAGATAAATAAATTAAATTTGAGGGATTGAAATGTCACACATGAGACTACACACAGACCGAAACGGAGATATTTATTCAGTACCCAACGTACCTTTGAAATCATATAACAAAGACAACCAATAGCAATACCATTGTTGTCTAATAAAAAAACATATATGATTTAGTTGGGAAAAACATCTTTGTAATTGTCTTTAAGCACACAGAGTAGGTGATATGATGCCAGAGCCTTACTATGTCTCAGCAAATTCTCCCTGAGCCACAAATATAGAATCAGCAAAGGAACTCTATGGAGAATCACACTCCAGCATTTTTTTTTTCCTTTAGGGATGTTCCCAAAGCCAAATACCTTATTCAGAAAGACAAGGATAATAGCTTCCAGGGCTTAACAGCTGAGCCAGGGGATAGCATAACACAATATTACAGATACAACTCTCGCACACTCATTGCGTAGTAATTGAGTGTGTGAAGTGAATGTGTAAACTCTGTATACATGAAATGACCATAGCACGATCGCAAATAAAAGCCGCATTGCTGCCTCTCAGAAATCAGAGCGTGATAATTGATATCAACCAATACACTGAGGCCACATCCACACGATGCAGGCGCGTTCCTTATCCAATCTTTTTTTTCCTCGTTCAAAAAAAAATATCAGCGTCCACACGATACCACTGAAACCGGTGTAGTTTATATGCCAGATCAGTATGGGGCGCTGTAATTCTGCCACAGATATACACTATACACAGAGAAGACGACTTTGAGCATGCGCATTGTTGTTGCTGTTCAGTGTTGCCAGTCACGTCCGACCGGGAAAAAATGCATTGGGCTGGTTGATAAAATTTGGGATGGTTTTTGATGCATAAAATCGCTCAACATTTTTCATTATTTATAAGAGTACGCACTTTGGGCTGGTATTTTTTTAAATGGGAGGGTTTTAAGCTGTAGCTGCGCTGGAATCTTCAGTCCAATCTGGCAACACTGTTGCTGTTACTGTGACGCAGCCGACACGTGATGTGATGACATCATCGGTAAACAAAAAATATACAGATTGGCCGTCCACACGAGACGCAAGGGTGTCGGATTCAGATCTATCCACTTTAGGACCCGGTATAAAAAGTGAGCGGATTCAGTCTCCCAAATCGCCGGATGAAATAAGAAAGAATAGATAAGAAATGTATGCGGATGCGGTGATCCACGTCTCCGTGTGGACGGGGCCTGAATCATTCACACACTGTCTAATTAAAAATTTTAAACCTTGAAAGATTGCTGTTTCTCTGTCTCACTCATTTGTGTAATATTTAGACCTGTCATTTGTTCAAGATTTACATTTTGTATGCCTTTTTAAAATGTTTTAGCCATTTTTAGTACTTCCATATTCACTAATCAACTATTTTAGAGTACTCTAAGGTATCTAAGGTTGTGGATGATTGTCCTGACATAAGTCTGTACACAAAGTTCCTCTGGAATATGAATAATGTATTACTCCTTTTATTTAACATTTAGTATTATTGTTTTAGTTAGAAGATATTTAAATATTTATTTAATATATTCCAAAGCACAACCAGAGAACTGTCTATGAGAAATAGGTATGATTATAATACAAAAAAATATTTTTTCCATCAGTAATAGAAGGCATTTTTGTCAAATAATACCTATTAAGGGAACAGAACTACAATTAAAATGCGCTTCTTAAATACCGTATTTTCCGCACTATAAGGCTCACCTAAAAGACTTAAATTGTCTCAAAATCAGCCGTGCACCTTATAGTCCGGTGCGCCTTGTGGTGCGGAAAATACGGTAATTGGATGAAATTCTTGTAAAAAGGACTGATCAATTCTGATTTTATCAAAATATAGATACAAATAACTTTATGACTGTTACAGATATTGGTTCTGCTGCACATCATTAATTGTAACATTTTACTAATATCTAAATTTACATATCATGGAATTAGACTTAATCGGGTTTTCAATACTGATTTTTGCCCCGTAAAAACAATATTTGCCCTTTGTTACTGGGACTTTTGAAGATTTCCATACCTGAAGATGTGCCAGTGTTCCAGATGGCCGTAGTCCAAAAGTATCATTCCAGCTTAAACGGGAATGCGCACAGATAAACTGGCACTACTGATATGCCAAGCGTAACAAACTTTATAATCAAAAACAGATATCTAAATTCTCAAGGTGGAGATATGGGTTCATTTTTGCTTTGTCCTGGATGGCTAAACAGAAAAGAAATGCAGTACTTGCAAAAGAATGAGAAAATGATAATGAATGATTAGGATCTGAAAAACATTTATCATGAGAAAGTAATAATCGTCGGATTGCGGGTATAGACTCAAGCAGAGCAATCGTTTGAGTTGATGCGTATATGAAACTTTATATTTAACATAAAAAGAGAAAGACATTTATTACCATACCTTGCAAGGCCATAACAGTGGAAATCACAAAGGGGATCAGAAAGCTGAAGATGAAAATATTTTGGCCTTGGGTTTGCTTGGTTTCTAAACGACTCTCTGTATTTCAGCCAGGTCAGCAGTCAGCAGTCCGTTTCGATCACAGGCAGAGAAGAATGACATCTGAAGGATTTCTAGGCCTACACGCCAATGTATTAGAGCTTTCCAAGGTAGCCAAAAGAAATGCCTTGCAGCTATCACCATTCAAGTTCAACCACAAAAGAGGAAAATCTGAAACGTAAATAAAGTGATGAGATTGAGAAACCTCAATCTATTCAAACTCAAAATTGCTCCCTGTGAAAAATTTATTGAGTGCAGCCACAGAGAGACCTCCAAACATAAACTTCTGCTTCCTAAATCGCTGCTGTTTATTTAGCCTGAATGGTTTGACGAGCCTATGTGTGTCCACAATCCTCCGCGGCAGTTACAAGATACTGATTCATCCCTTTCAGAGGTCACTAAAATCAAGGAGACTTTTCTGCACTCTGGAAACAACAACTCTAGCACATGAAGTCATATTTTCAGACCGGACTCGAATTCAAAAGCAGCACTCAAAATGATTAACACAGAACATCTGTGATATCATGTACTGATTTGAATGGGATTAAGATTTCTGTAAATCAGTCAAAAATTCTGAAAAATATATAAATTTCTTTCTTCCATAGAACACAAGGGAGCTGTTTCTGTTTATATAATGAAAGTCATTGGCATCCAGTGTTGCTTTGGACCTCTTTGACTGTCAATATATCTTCTATTATGTGCTCCACAAGAAATAAAGTAATACAGGTGTGAAATTACAGTAAATGAGGTTAAAGAATTTTGTTTTGGGGAGAAAAATGTCTTTAAAATGGAATTTTTGAAAGATCACATACAGTGATCCCCTATTTATCAGGGTTAATGTGGCATCCCCCCCCCCCCCCCCCCATTTACTCTCTCTCTCTCATACGATACGTATTATGGAGCTCTACACTCATCAATGACAGTAGTATCTTGAGACTCCAGTAATGACGACGATGGCAGACCTGTGCGGTCCGATGAATGTGATGATGATGATGATGATGGTGGAGTTACTGCACTGGTATAATGAGGCTTTTAAATCGGTTCGGGAAGCGTCTCATCGTCAGATATCGGTGCTGGATCGTCAACATTTGCTTCTGAGAGAGGCGAAGAGGCTCCCACTCCACTCGTGCTCTCATTGGTCGATCTTGCGCCGGGAACCAATCACGTGTCTTGTCTGAGTGCCCGTGTGTGTGTACAAATCCTCTGAGAGAGTTTCTCTCTTTGTCTGGCATCCTGGGAAACCGTTTCTCTCGCATCACGATGAAGCAACGCTGCTTTCCACAATACGGCTGCCAATATGGCGATATTTTACAATCTTTATTTTTCAATGAATATTTTTGAAAAATCTGAGATGCACTGAGGAAGTGACGAGGGATTACTGTACTCTGTATATGTGCAAAAATATGATTTAATATATAGTTAAAACATTATGTATGTTGAGGAACAACAAAAGGTTAAAAAAAGAGAAGTGTACAAAATATTTAGTTAAATGAAACAGCCCAAAATAAAGCATATGAAACACCAATTGAACTAACTTAATCTCCTCAGATAAAAATACTTTTGGGGTTTTTGCAGCTTCACAACTTGGCACTTTCTTTTGTGGCAGAGTTTGGATGGGCTGTGGTGCCGAGTGAGACCTCCTGTGCACCGTCAGCACTGCTTCCCGAAACTAATAATCTGAAACGAACATGACTTGTGATGACTACTGCTGGATAGGCTATAATGTTTGAACTTGCTGAGTTTCCATCCTTCCATTCTTGTTGCTGCATCAACATATAGCAAATCCAGAGCTGTTTGTATTGGCTGCGCTTGACCAAAGAAAACATGCTGGACGTGACTGAGTACCATTCGACAAGCTGTGGTATATGGCAGCCTGTTTGTGTACATGTATGTGGCCACCTTGAGGTCGTACTGTGTTCTACTCTATGCTTTCAGCAAATGTTTCTTAGCACTAAGTACATATAAAGAACCTGAATCTTTGAAGAAAATGCTAAAAGTTCCCATAAGACATTGCTTTAAAAGCCTTTCTAAGGAAATTATGGATTCCTGAACACCACACTCCATCTTCAGCCAGACCAGTGCTGGACCGGAGGGGAGAGGCAACAATAAATTAACCAGTCAGCAACTACAACCCAAACAAAGGCTTACTTCGGCCCATGGTTTACATTTGGGCTTAAAGTACAAAGACTTTTGCCTCTGAGACACAAAACGAGATGACTCAATCTGACTATTCTGACAATATTTACCATGTACGAATGGTATTTTCAAATTCAATTGAATGGACACCACAGACAACAATGATCCCCGTATACATTCACTAATATGGGGGGGGGGGGATCTTTTTATCTAGTTATCTAGATTATCTTTCAATAACTAGTATTTTGTGAAGAAATTACAGATCAATGTAATCAATATACGGATCTATAATTTCAGATATGCAAAATGCACCTATCTAGTCATTTTAAATGGGCCATGAAACACACTGAATATAAACAAGATTTAAAGTGGAGGCACAATTAATAAAAGTTATTAAGATAAATGTGATTTGCAATTTGTAAAATTATAATTGCGCATGGAAAAAAAATATGATCAGAATATCAACTTGCATAATAATTATGCACACTCTGTATATGTGTGGTATACTTATAACATTACTGTATATAATAATGGAAGATAATGGAGATTTATTAATGTGAAAATTACCCAGAAAATTGGCAAATGAAGATGAGTTCACTGTGCATCCTTGCAATGAGCCAAAAATATAATATGTGTAACACAAATGTACATAAAAATCCTCTGAGACAACTAATCCCAGAACACAAAAACACAATATGTGGACATTTTAATCAGCGAAAAGAGAAAGAGAGATAAAGAGAGGTAGATAGAAAGGGGAGGGGGAGAGAGAGAGAGAGAGAGAGAGAGAGAGAGAGAGAGAGAGAGAGAGAGAGAGAGAGAGAGAGAAAATTGTGTGGGAAACCACTGAGAAACACACAGAGGACAAAAAATAAAGGAATGGAAAATACAAATGAGGGAGAGACTATTATTGAAAATAGAGGGTAGGAATTTAGTTATAACTTTCCACAGCTTTTTTTAGTTGTTCGTGTTGTGGGTTTTTTCTCTAAACAATTTGTTGAAACTTTCATCTAAACTATGAAGAAATTGTACAAAAGGTGAGCACTTTGCATTGGAGGTTGGGTTAACCATTCCTTTGACTTCTGCATGTTCATGCACACTTGTAAGAAACAATATTCATCTCACATTCTCCTCATTTCGTTGTGTGTACCACACTGCTGCTGAATTACAGCTAAATCAAAATGACAGCTCTTCAGTACAAAAACATCACAGCGGTGAATTACTGCTGAAGTGGCAACCGACTCTGACATTAGAGAAAAATGGAGCCGTTCCACTCTAAACAATATTAGCATTCATGTCATGAGTAGATTCTTCATGGTTTTGCTCCAGCATTTAATAATTCCAATGTGGTACAACAAAGAAATGGGAAATGGAGCAAGATTACTCACAGAAAGATACACTGTAAAAAGGAAGTGTTGCAATGCAAATTCAGGTTGAGTACTCCCAACACATTTCTTATATTGGACCTATTATGCCTTGATTTTGTTTTTGAGAAATATGAGTATAGGTTTTAATGGTTGAAATGCAAAAAAAACAACAACCTTTTTCACATATTTTACGTTGTTAAAGCACCTCTCTTCTGAGTCGTCAGTAACACCATTTACTATCTCTATGAAGCTCCTCCTTCTTCCAACAAAGAGTTTATGTTATGCAAATCTTTGCATAACATAAAAAAACACTGCATCAACATCTGCATCAATTCACACTGGCATGCTGTCAATCAACATCTGTGCCACATTCTAACTGATGGCAAAAAGTTTGTCAGAATTTGTGGGTTTTTGATTGTCCACTCGACTCTTGAATGAGGGGAGTCTGGGGAGTTTCCTGGCCATGAACCCACAATTTCAATGTTTTGTTCCTCAAGCCATTTAGTTATCACTTTTGCCTTATGGCAAGGTGATCCATCATGCTGAAAAATGCATTGTTCATCACCCAACTGTTCTTGGACGGCTGGGAGAAGTTGCTCTCTGATGATGTTTTTGTACCATTCTTTATTCATGGCTGTGTTCTTAGGAAAATTTCTGAGTGAGCCCATTCCCTTGGCTAAGAAGCAATTCCACACATGAATGGTCTCAGGGTGCGTTACTTTTAGCATGACAGAGGACTGATTTTAGCACTCGTCTTTACTTCTCTGGAAAAGCTTTTTTTTTGTCTGGATGCCCCAAACAATCAGAAAGGGGAGTCATCAGAAAAAACAACTAGTCCTCAGCACTCCAATCCCTGTACCTACTGCAGAATATCAATCTGTCCCTGATGCTTATCCTGGAGAGAAGTGGCTTCTTTGCTGCCCTTCTTGACACCAGTCCATCCTCCAAAAGTCTTCAGCTGTGTGTGCAGATGCGCTCACATCTGCCTCTCAGCACTGGTGATGCCTCAATCCCGCAGCTGAATCAACTTTAGGAGACAATACTGCTACTTGATGGACTTTCCTGGGTGCCCTTTTTCAGAATGGTTGAACCTCTCTCCTTAAAGATCAATGGTTGATTAAGGTGCAATCTTACTAGCAGCAATATCCTTGCCTGTGCAAAGCAATGATGACTGCACGTGTTTCCTTGCAGGTAACCATGGTCGACAGAGGAAGAACAATGATTTTAAGAATCACCCTCTTTTTAAAGCTTCCAGCCTGTTATTTTATCTCAATCAGCATGACAGACAGACCTCCAGTCTTATCCTCATCCACACACTCACCTGTGTTATCGAGCAGCATTACACAGTGAAGAAAGTTAATAGGACATAATAGGACCCCTTTAACAACAGTTCTCAGTAACATGACTTTGGATTGAGTAAGCTGAACTTCAAAACTGAATCATTGCAAATCGTGGAAAAAGAAAGAAAATAAAGCTTCCTCTTGTATTAGAGACATCCCTGTTGTGAGTGTTTATGAAGTGAATGGACAAAATTATGCTGTGTGAACTGAGAACTACATTTACATTTATTAATTTCGCAGACGCTTTTATCCAAAGAGACTTACAACTGAGGAATACAGAAAGCGATTTGTCGTGAAGAAGCAAAAGTACACAAGATGTGCTCACAATACAAAGTTTCAGACATTGCTTGGAGTAGTATTAGCCTGGAAAATGGAGGAACTAAAGGAAAGAGATAGCATAGATTTTTTAAATGTTATGTTAAGTGCTCATGGAAGAGATGAGAGTTCAGCTGTCTTATGAATATTGACAGGGATTCAGGATGAAGGCGGGGAGATTGTTCCACCAGGGAATGAAAATGTTCTGGAGCGTGATTTTGTGCCTCTCTGTGATGGTACTGATTAACCGATTGTAGGTTTCTGATAGGTGTGTGTATTTATAGTAGAACTAGAAAAAAGTAGGTGTAAAGTATCACGCAACATTTTTTTTTGTGTTCATTAGCATAAATAATAAAATATACACATGTGAAATGAGAGTGGAATTACCCCACAGACATTCCTGTGATCATTAATCACAGCGCTTAAACTGCCTCTTTGTTATGATAATGAACATGAATTCATATTTTTCATCTCCCTCTTGGTTTTATAGAAATTAGTGCAAGGCACAGCACAGAGATCTGAGGAGAAAGAGTCCTACAGTATGTACCAACCGCCTAAGAGATCTGGCTCTAAACCTTTTTTAGCTAATACTACGCAAAAAAGGTGATTTTTGTTGTCTAACAACCTTGGGGGGCAAAAGTGCAGCATGTGGGCCCTTTACATAAGTTCCTAAAAGTACCAAACAAAACTGCCACCTCTGATGATTTCTCTTGGCTTGAATGCAGCCAAATGGATGCATGGTTCAATGATCATGCCATTTAGCTGATGCAAGAAATACAAAATGGCAGCGCTGCCTTTGGAGGACGCTGTGTTTTCAGGATTGCAAAGACGACGCTTCTTGTGAAAGCTGCCCTTTAAAATGCCACCTCAAGGACCATCAGTATTTGCAGTGAACGATCAATAAAGGCCTTTGCACACATAAAATTCCTTAACCAACATCGTAACAAGATACTCTTGATTCATTGTGAAGTTTTTCAGAGGTAGGATGCAAATTTAATTTCGCCATCCAGATGCTCTGCTTACTGAAGGACTAATTACATGAGTGGGCGAGTCGGCTGAACATAATGCTAATTGATAATTAGGGAGTGAGAAATTACGAGCAGGAACAATAAAGTGAGCTAATCTGCAAGTAATTTATTTGCCGTCATTATATTAATAAGATACTCCTCCGATAAGAGATAAAAGATTTTGCTGTAGTAGCTCATTATACTTTTCTTTAGTCTTCACGACAAATGACTGCTAAAAATATATAGTAGGAGTGCAAGATGGCTTTATATCAGCACCAATGTGTTTAATTTGGCCATAGGCAGCCGTACTGATTTAAAAGGTATATCGCACAACATCAAGTGATATTTATTTGAAACAGAAAGTGTGTTTAAAACACTTACTTCCACCAAGGATTCAAATCTCAAGACAGTTCAATAGATGAGGCCTAGTCTCCATTACTAGTTCTAAAACATTAGAACTAGCAATGAAAGAACTCTGTTATTGCATTATGTAGAGAGAGAACCGTATATTCAAAAGAACAAAAATCAGTTTGAATGTCCACTGAGGAAAGCGATATCTTTGTCTTAGTGTCCTTTTAACAGTTAAGGGTTACAGTTAACAGTTAAGACTCATAAAGAGTCTTTTCCCACCATCTAACGGCATAATAATGTAACTTTAAATTAAGCTGAAATCTGTCACTAGCAGACCCTAACCCTAAAATAAAATATTTATTGAACACTAATATTTAAATGAACAATAATGGCCATTATAAATGTATATGAAGTTTGTCTAGTTGCCACAGTTAAGGAAAAAAATTAAAAGTTATGAAGCTTAACTTTTAACTTTTAACCATTAGTCAAATCTATTTTTTTTCCTGAAACAAGTAAAAGATCATTAAGGCCAAAGATTTCCATTTGATATACCAAAAACGAATCATATCTCATATTGCCAGCAGCAAACTCCTGAAGGACTGGTCAAGATAAAGCCGTTCTCGGCGGGTACGAGTACTGATCGGCCGCTGACGGCGAGGAGCTCACATACAAATTGTCAAATTAGTCTCATGCTTATATATGGATTGCAGATGTGAGAATGGAAGGGTTAAAATAATGATTATTTTTGTCAGAGAGAGAGTGAGACGTCCATGTGAATTATCAGCGTCTGTGCAGCATCTCTTTACGAGCATCCTCTTTGCAGAGTAATATAATGCAGTGATTCAGTGGCAAAGTTCATTTATTTAAGTCATGGGGCAGCGTTGCAAGGCAGTTTCTGTGCTCCTCTTTCTGTGCGTGTGAAGTGTGTGCGATCTCCGATCTCTGTGTGCAAGTGATGTGTGTGTACATGTGCTTCAAGCAGCACATTAATATTGAAGGGTGATTAAATTGATTTAGAACCTGTGCATTAAACGGTGTTATTGCACACCTTCCAGCTAATCAGAATGGAGTATTCAAGACAGACCATGGTATTAATATATATATATAAAAAAAAAAAAAAACATTAATAATAATAATATATATATATATATATATATATATATATATATATATATATATATATATATATATATATATATATATATATATATATATATATATATATATATATATATATATAATTATTATTATTATTATTATTTTTTATTTTTTTTATTAATATACATTATATAAATCCTATTATTATATAGATTTGGTATTATATATATTATATACTATATTATATAATACATATATTAATCCAAATCTTGGGTTTCCAGACACTGGATTGTAATTATTTCATTTTTTTAATAATAAAAAAACCTGAACATATTTGATTCAGATATTGCAAAACTAGTTGTTGTTGGGTTACTGAATGGGTTCATTCAAAGGTGAAGCAAGCATGTCAGATATCCAGTTCAGCCAAAAGCAATCAACTCCACATGATCATCTTCATCAGATATCTCCAAATTATCAACGGAGCATCACCGCTGCTGTGTGGCTGTGTGGGAGATGGAGTCTAGTGTTTCCAGGCTGCATTAACTCAAGTCTGAGGGTGGACACCAGAAGAGAGACCCGTTCAGACACACTAACCACAGAGCCCTATATATAGAGGATGCATGACAGATCATTGGATCTGAGCTCTCGTGTGTATAAAAACTATGGGAAAAACATAACACTGAAGCCTTATAACGCTTCACACACCTCTCCACAAAGCTGAAAACACAAATCATACAAGGAAAAGGCAGTGAAACTACTCTCCTTGTCGGATGATTACACTTACACATTTTTAAGGGAATACAAACCAATTAACAAAAAATATTTTTATTGAAATTAAAAATACATTCTCTTAATACGGTCACTGTACTCTCTTATCTAACAATAACTGAGGTTTATTAAAATATACCTATTAAAACGAAACTGATGTTTCATCTCTTGTACAGATAAGTCTAAACAATGTGAAGAGGGCACAAGGTGGCACTGGAGAGCACATTGCCCCCTCTAGTTGTAAACACTTTTATGCAGAACTGTTTCCTATATATATTAGGGAAACCAAAATGAATTTGGGTCCTTCACATTGTGTTAATCTCTGAACTGTCACGGATATTGCTGTGCTCTTTTGAAAGAAGTAAAAAAGGTTGAGGGCAAAGGGTGATACGCCCGAATGCACAGCAGGGTCACCGCTTACGCTGACCTCAATGACAAAGCAGATTCTTTAAATTCATGATATATGCATGCAGAGAGCTTAGCATCTTCCTTCATACAAATTCCCATTTATTCTGAAAAGAGACCAGTTAACAAGACAACAATAGAAAAAAAGAATTTGGTTTGCAGATATTTTGGTTCTTGAAGCAGTTATACAGGCCGAAATAAATGTGATCCTGGTGGGCAGGTGCTCCTGTATGGGGTCATGCCTACAAAGCATCACTTCATCATACACTGACAGAAGGCATTGGAGCATACACATGCCATCTGTGTGAGAATGTGCATTCATGACCGTATGTACACACGAGACCATGTAATAAATTCACACCTGTTCCTAAACACAGCCACTCACACCCAGAGCTGAACTTTACACATGCTTCACTGACATACCATGACTTCCTTCGAACTGAACCACCCACACAGTAAAACCACTTGACTTATGGAATACCACATTGCTCTTATAGGAAAAAGATGGTAAAATCATGCTGCATTATGGCCCAACTCTCACGGCCTTTACTCTGGATACCAAATCAAAATGTCCATTGATGTTTTTAGTGGTTTTTGAATCTCTCTTCAACAAAAATATGTATTTTGTGGTATATATGTAGTTAGACCCTTTTTTTAAAGAACATTATGATATATTGCATTATGGAAGTCAAAGAAAAAAGCATAGTTGGTAAATAATAATGAGATTTGAAGCCAAAATTATAAGATACTAACCACAGTACACCACTCACGGTACACTCATGGTGTCCTGAATGCATCCCAAAGTACAAGATAAATAAAGTGATGTGGACTGACTATCATTAACCACCAATAGTCATAATAAGCTCCGCAATTTGTTACTTTCGATAAGCAACAAAGTGTCATCTTTCAAATTCTGTCCATTTTATCACAAAATTCAAACTATAAATGCTATTTAGACGCTCTTTAATGTGGCGTATGCATTACATTGCATTCGAGGAATACATTGACATTCTAATCAGTTCTTGCTTTCCCTGGGAATTGAACCTATGACCTTGGTGTTGTAAACGCCAATGCTCTACTGGTTGAGCTACAGGAAAGCTTTACCAAACCAAACCGCGATTTCAAAACCTAGATACGCACCAAACTTCATTTATATATACACATAACGCACATTTACTAATGTCTACATTGCTATTGATGTGTAAACATAAATGTTCTTTCTTATATTTTCCCATTTACCTCCAATTATTCTCTATGACTGGATGATTTGATTTCAGTTGATTACAATTCAACAAACTGTTGCATAAAATATAAAAAGATAAACAAATGGTAAACAACGTTCCTCTTGTACAGCACAAAGCCATGCAAAATTCTGTCACAAAACACATTTACCTTACTAGCTTACAAACAATGCCATTTGTATTGTGGAAAAACAGTAATATTGCCAAGTCCTCAGGAAAGACATTTTACAGCTTAATGCTGATGAATAAACATTGTGATCTCATTTTGAAAGGCATGTATGCCAAACGTGCTGTGCTAATTGTATCTAACTTCAGTATCTGTTACTGAAAATGAGCCTATTAACTTGTTCCAGAAAATGAGCTAATAAAACGGTATTTTCCACATAAAGATAAACTGATTACACCATAAATGCAATACCTTCCAGCGCCAACAATGTTATACGTGAGAGCTAGATTTAAAAAACCTACATTCATAGTAATGCAGGATTGACCTGCTCTAAACAAAAAAATTGTTTTAGACCAAGGGTCACAGATAAAGTTTGAAAATCTGCGTCAATCTGCGAGTAAAAAATGTAAAACATCTCAACAAGCGCAATTTGATTGGCTGTGAGTATGGAGTAGAAAAAAAGGGTGAGCACTGCAGTGACCAAAAGCATCCTCGAGCTCAACCAGGACTCTTAATAAAAATCCCCCAAGAGCTTCGGTGGGAGACGCTGCCAAAAGCGCTTAATGTGCAGCTCCCTGTTAACTCAACATGTGCTTATGCACTTAACTCATTCCCTCTTCTTCTCATGTTCATACGCATGTGCAAACTTACGAATAATTGCAAACTGCCTACCTAGACTGCATTTTAGGCATAATGGATAGTGTAGGCCATTTCAAAATGTACACATCGTGATTAAATGTACATGCTGCGGCATGAAACGCAAGTTGTGATATTCTTATATTTCAAATTATGATGCATATGGAGAGCAAATCAGGACTTGATTTTTTCCATTAGGAATTCATTGGATAGTTGAGGTCTGTTATTATTATTGTGATCTAATGTGAGTGACAGGTTGTCCTACCCTCAAGCCAGTAAACACGTCATTAGAAAAGAGAAGTTGTTCAAGTGGTTGGGGAAGTTAAGATGATTGAAGATCATGAGGACAAATGAATGAAAAAAACATAATATGGTGGAGTTCACTTATCTCGACTCACGGTTAACTCGCCATCCCTATTATTTTGACGTTTTTGAAGTGGAACCACCAAACTCCCTATTTGTCTAAGCATTTTCTTATGGGTTATGTCGATTCTTTTATGTCGCCGAACCCTGATATCTTGAGCACAAAAGAGGGACAAATTCGCCAGTTCACATGGTCATCTCGTGACTAATGATGGCACCTAGTTCACTGCGCATGCGCTGAGTTTACTTTGCATGTGGATCGCGGTCCATATGTTCGCTCTATCAGTGACGCTTCTCTCACAGCGCCGCGCAGCACTCTCTGAAGTGAAAGTACACGTTCTTACGCTTCTCAACGAGCAGTGAGTGCTGCCGTGGGTCCACCCCCATCCCAAAGCCTCATCCACTTCTGTGTGCACATAAAGCCCGCCTTCTCTGATTTGATTGGTTTTCTCAAATATTTTGACATTAGTTGGTAACGAGCGGTTACCGACCAATGAGTATGAGGCTTAGATAAACACACACACACACACCCCTGCTTCTGTTCTGACGCAAGTTTTGCACAGCACCACTGCGGATTGAAGAACCCGGTTATTAAAAGACGGGACGAAGCCGAATTTGTTGAGAAAGCACATTAGGCAGGCAGAACGCAAGAAAGTATGCAATCATGTACAGCGTGATGACCTCACGAATATTTTATGTTTATGCTGTGAGCGAAATTGTGTTTGCAATGTTGGAGAATATAATTACCGGTAATCGAGAATGGAAGGTTTTTTTATTGTATACTGGTAAATCTCTGTTGTTAGTTGGTGCACATATGCCTTTTGTTGTTGGCAAACATATACAGTGTATGTACATTTTTATAGCATGCCGATCGCTTCATCAAATAAATCGCCATATTGGCTGTTGATTATCTCGATCATCGGTTATCTCAATGCTTTTTTGCAACCCCCGAGGCCGTCGAGATAACTGTATTCCACTGTAATAATGTGCACAGATAAATCATTGATAATAAATAATGCAATACTCCATAAAAAACATGATGAATTTAAGATACCTCATTAATCATAGCATAGCATATATCCTATAAAAAACTATAACGAGAAACACTGATTACACATTTGATAATTCATATACTTTATACAGCACTCTAAATTATTAAATAAAATAGTTATATAATAAAATGAAAAAAAAAAATGGAAAAAATTGTTTTACTCAACATAAATTGTCAGACTCTTTTGGAATCAATTGAATGAGTCAAATATCTCACATAGATGACTATTTGGGTGCCACACGGATGTGTTGCATATGTAGAAAGTGTACAAATTGCTCGCTCGATGTTAGGATTCAGAAAGCTCATTGTGTTTTAAAATGGAGGTTTAAATGACTGCAAACAAGACTGTAGTGAATACCCTATAAATACCCTAGACATGCCTTGATTTCCTCTAAGATCTCCTTAAATGCTAGTGTGATTTTTCTTAACAATTAATCCATAACACAGCCACAAAACAGAAAGTGCAGCTGTTTGCAGGAGTAGTGGAATCACGGCTCTAATGGAAAGAGAGAAAATGCTCATTATGCATTCACAGTTGATACGTCTTGCTGGCTATCATTATAGCAGCGAGACAGCAGAGGTGTGAGGAATATGCAGCCAGACCATTACACCCTGATCCAGGCAAAAGAGCATTAGTATGTGAATGATAACATTAATATGAAAAAATACTTTGTGACACTGGGTTCCATGTTAAGGAGATAAAAAATTCCATTAGAAGTTATAGAAGGAAGTCTATTTTTGCTGCCATTTTTTTAATTTGCAGAAGAAAAATATAAAAAAATATCACTGAATCCAGCTCAAGTAATACATATTTCATAAGACTCAGGTGAATAATGTGCATAATAGAAATGCACATTATATCAGTATCATATTGGTTATATATATTTTCAGTTTATTTGCTGATGTTGAATGGTTCTTTTTTTTATAATTTTCTTCATTTAGATTAAGTTGCTGTCATTAACACTATTTTACATCTAATCTTTAAAAACACTAAAATACAAATGTTAAACGTAATCATCTCAAAACGAATATTAATCTTTCAATTTTGTACAGTAACAATTTCCACAACACTATGTGCTTATGTTGATATGAGAATTATTATTTTTGCATTAAAGCACCAGTAACGATGGACCACTATAAATGGTATCTCCTACTAAAAGTAATGAGCTTTTGTTCTTTTCAGCCTCATTTTCACTCACATCAAATGAAATGTGGCATCCATATTAACTGAACTCTACTAATGTATTTTAAGCACATCAAAACACTGCGGTTTTACTCATATAAATGTAAATACAAATTGAAGTTGGAGAAGATTGGAAATAAATTGAGCATCCTGAACAGTCCAGGGAGATTCTTAAAAAAAAAACACAACAACTTTAATGCAGTTTCGAAGCCTCACAACAACCAGACCCTCTTAAAACTTGAGATTATTAAATCGAATGCACCATCCATCCAGTCCAGACCAGCTGCCCAGGGAGCATTTAATTATAGCAGACGTTCTGATTTAGCATCAATATAAAGCTATGGGATGATGCCATAAACCGCATAGCACAATCAGATAAGCAGCCCAATTTACGATCTCACCGCTATTCTCATACACGCCTGCACATTTAATATGGACAGATGATGAACAGTCATTAATATGTCTCTGTGCCTCACACATTAAGCAAGCCCACAGACGTATCACACCAAAAGTGCATGCAGAAAGAATTATAGATGTGTTTATTATGCCATATTGACGGATGTGCTCTAACATCTAAATGCTGGTGTTTTTGAGTTTATTCCCCCATATTTAGTTTATGATCTCATTACATCGAATGAGTCTTCAGGCCATTGGATGTAGGAAGCAGTTTGTCTCCTCACTAAAACCCATCCAGCTTTCATCCCTGAAATTATCGCCACACTACAGCCTGGAAGATGAGAGGTTTTTGTCCTTGGGCTTGCGGAACGTGACACACTGATGCTTATGTGTTTACATAGTAATTCTGGCTTCCCCTTCGACTCTACTTTAAGTTAAGCTGTCATAAGTCAGAGTGACATGGTCTCTACTCATAGAAGAAAATCTGGAATTATTTGCCTCTGACAGCATGCTAAGACCATTGAACCAGTGAAAACACAGCCGGGACCTGACGCAGAAAGTATATACGAAGCACATGGGTTCGTGGATAAGCAAATGCTCCATGGCACACTGTGGAGCAAAGCATTTCTACTGTATGGCTTAATATAGTTCAAATGACAGCTGGGTCGATAGAAGATTGATAGGGAGATGATCAATCAGAGTGAAAAGAGCTGTCAGATATGAGAGCTCATGCTCTTTTGTCACCTATAGGCCAAGCTTCCCGGGCTGAAGTGATGTGCCATTAGAGAGCCTGTCTGCTGCAGTCTATGAATAAGCCAAAGGCAGACAGCATCACAGCTCAGCCGTCTCTATGATATCACAGGCCATTGTGATAAAAAGCCATGCTAGTCCAAAATACACTGATAAACACGTTTGTGTGTTTGTGGCCATAAGTGTCAGAAATAATCTTTTTAAGGCCTACATTTTCTTCCGGTATGAGCACATTTTTCCCTAACAGACAATACATGCAGAGCACATCTTCTATTTATCTCAAATGCATTTTAATTGAACAAATTAATTTAAATAATTTCTCAGTCTAAACAACTGTCATGGAAGTTGATGGAAACTTATATTAAAATAGGATAGAAAAGGATATTAAAATTCTGGCCAATAAGACAAGCAATTTTTTTGTTGTTTTATGGCTAATTTCTGTACTACCTGGTTTAAACAAATAAAAACTATACTCAAAGGAATATAGGTATCACAAAATTGTGTGAAATTATATTTGCTTTGTGATCTGCTAAAGATTACATTTAACAGTTATAAAACTGTTTAAAAGCATTAACTTTAAATGACAGTTACATGACAACAATGTAAAATGACAAATGTAAAATTACAATTAAATATTCAAACAAAAAAATCAACCGATATATCAAGTATCAACAGAAGCAAAAAAAAAAAAGAATAGTTATATCACTAACAATTACTATGGTAATTATTGTGGAAATGAGGAATTTTACTTCTGGTTTATTTCTGATAAAATATGAACATCATTTTTATACCCTGGCATAAGAGTTCAGCGGGTCTCTAATCCTAGTCGCATCTGTGCACACGTCAATAGAGTTTGCACTGATTGGATGGGGGTTACAATGTCACGGTGTTCTGACAGTTGATGGTAAAGCTTTTTGACAAGCCAAGGTTGAGCAAAAGCTGACCTGATAGTTGAGTGCTTGAAGAACAGAGATCTGCAATAAGGAGCAGGGCACCGCTGTATGCAATCCTTCTAATATCATTGATTTCCCTGTCCAGCTTTCTCCACTGTACCTCTTTACACACATACACTGACTTCTACTGTTTATGAGGTATCGCTACGCTAATTTCCATTCTCATGTAAACACAATAGATCCACATCATTAGACGTAATTAAAGGAGCATTCGTTATGATTGCACTCTGACCGTTAATAAAACAATTTCAGAACGTTAGCCAGGCCAAGCCTTTCCGGCCTCACTTGAAAATGTTCCAATTATAAAGGGTTCATTAAAAACAGGAGTTTACAAGGGACTGACTTCACCCGTGTCGGGTTCAGATGAACGGTAGTTTGAGAAAGCAGAATGGGTCATTGAAATTTAAAGAGCCAGCGTTCAGCTCCAAATCAGGGCAGTGAAAATATAGATGCAATAACGTTACTGAAACTTGATGTGGTGCAGAAACGTTTTAGTGTAATTACAGATTGTTGTGTGCTGCCAAGTGAAAACACAAACATCTCTGGCCAGATGCATGTATGTAAATACACCAAGCAAACACCAATTTTCTTTTGATTGCCCTTGGCGCTTGCATTTTTCTAGTCCATTGTGAAGAAGAAAAAAAAAACTGTACGGTTTGTTACAGTTCACTTATACATGCCAAATTGTTTTCCAAATTCTATCCTGATGGAAAGCAAACACTGTACATGAACGTTTATACAAATTATCAACCAGCATACACATGCAATATCCATAGTTCGCCGGGCCACTGCAAGAGTTTAGAAAATCAAATACATGCATTAAAAAAAGGGGGGGGGGGAGGGGGAAACAAAAAACAGCTGGTTTTCCCAAATGGCAGATAAAAGGCTGTTTACCTTGTGGAAGAGAGCAGGAACCTGCTGCAGCTTAAACCTGTGGAAGACGAACACATCATACATGGCAGCAACAGCCAGCACTGTCACGCCTTGTTCCTTCCACAGCATGCTGAAGGAAGCACATGCCAAGGTGCCCAAGAACCACGTCCAGCTTCGTCCATGGGCACCGCTCGCCCTCAGAGTACAGTGGCATATGTAGCAGCGCAGGGCCAGTAGGAAGAAGAGGGCGGCTCCCACGTCGGCCCGGCCCACGATGCCCGCCACAGCCTCGGTGTGGATGGGGTGAGCGGCAAAGAGAAGCCCAGCCAGCAGGCTCCAACAACCTGACCCCAGAAGCAGGCTTGTGAGGCTAGAGAACAGGGCAGTTGTGGTACAGTGTAGGACCACATTGACCATGTGATAACCCCAGGGATCTAAGGCACCCAGGGCGTAGTTAAGTCGAAAGGAGAGCGTGCAGAGTGGGCGATAGGACTTATGGCTACCGCTGTGGGTGAGAAGTGTCCCCCAGAAGTCATCGTAGAAGATGTTGATCCAAGGCGTTTCAGGGAGAAGGTCCTGGTTGGTCTTGATAGCACGGCTGTGTGAAGAAAAAGAAAGAGTTCATCAAAGAAATAGAATCAAAAGGACATTAACAGAATTATTCAAATCACGAGAGGGCATTACTAAATAAAAACACAACACAGGGCATGAAACCATGTGTGAAAATATAACTCTGCATGTAAGCTGAACAATGACTTTTCAAAGTAATTTGTCATATTAGCAAACCAGTTCTGTTATTTTGTGTATAAATATAATGCCAATTTTTCAAGACTCAATGTGTGAGAATACCTTAGTTTAATTAAAATGTAACCCTAAAAATTGGACTTAACCCTACAGCACCCTTGAACAAAAATGATCAACAGAAAAACAAGGATCTCCATTTAGCCATAAGCAAGCACAAATTGGTACCAAATGTCTGTCTATCAAACCAATCCGACTGTGCCAGAAAGAAACTAACACGACAAAGAGAGAGGAAAAGCTAAGGGGAATGAAAAATGCAGAAATGCAAGAAAAGAGTGAGTGGAAGAAGAAATGTGCCATTTATTCCAAGGGAGAAGGCTTTGGGACTCTAAATATGTCTGAAGAAGGCCTCATAAAAGCATACAGTTGTGCAGGGAACAGGAGGAGACAGGGCGGGATATGCTCTGGAGGCTAGAGACACATACTGTGCCCACGTTGTCTTCCTGCGTCGCACCGCCCAACAAAACTGAAAGAGCCCTCGAGGCAAACAAACAACACAAACACGTGTAAACAAAGCAACTAGGCAGTTACGTTATTCCATATGCAGTCATCCATGCCAAAATCCATGTCATTCAAACCCTAGGCGGTGGTTTCTTGCTGTGAAACAAACACGCTCTACCCCCTGTGATCATGAATATTCGGCTGCACACATGAAGACGTTGTTGAACCATCGAGCACAATTAGTCTCCTTAGAGAGCGCAAGCAATGACATAAGCTGTAATTAAAACATGCAACGGGAAATACGTGACAAGTGCGATAACGCATCATCTAAGTGAAAGAATAATCAGTCTTCACAGCACTGGAGCCAAGAACGTGTAATTAACACAGAATGGAGAGAAAAGGTTTAATGGAAACATGTTTACTAGAGAAAGATATGCCGCAAAAAGAGCAATGGATTCCAGGCTGTAGACCCAAATCTTTTATCATTTGCTACTAGCTAGCACAGTTGGCAGTACCGAACGCAGTCTACTCCTCAACCATGAGAACAGATGGAACTAGGAAAAGTGAGATGATGTTACAAAAGACTAAACTGCCAAAAAGTACTAGTTCAGGACATGCTTCAGCTTCTTTGTTGTCTTGGGGGAAAATTTTGACAAGACGCGTTGAAGTTGCAGCCATTATTTTGCAGGAGTCCACAAGAAAAACAGATGCATCGAGAACTACATTTCTCCAAGAGATAAAGCTCTCCGTCAATGGACACATTTCAAATCACCGCCTTAAGTTCAAATTATTCACGGTCTTGGCAGACTTTCCTGATTTTTCCCCCCGAAGGTATACCTTCTTTATTTTGTCCAAACCATTCATCAAATTAGATCTTCATCCTTCCAAACAAAGGGATAACACGAAAACCATTGTGGTTCAATAAAACCTTTGAATCAATTGGAAGGAGTTGCCAATTTACTAGATACTTTTGTGAGCCACAGAAAACAAACACTATGGCCAGAAGACTCAACACCCAGCAGCTCAGACAAGAAAGACTGTGCCAGGGCCGACAGGCATGGGATTCAGAGATCGGCTTTTGCATGAAGTGTGAATCAGAAAGAAACAATTGGAGATCTAGTGCAGAATTGTAACTGAAGATCAGGAACAGCAGAGGCTCTTGGATTGTATGACGAATACATGAATTCTTGAGCCACTGCCTGATTTGGCTTGACAGCACCCCGAGGAGGTCTGACTCCCAAGAATGATTCTAATTGGTGTTAGTGAGACAAATAACATGAAAGCTAATCTCTGGCAGGGGTTGATACTTCCTGCCCATAGAGAATGTAAATAGGGATAGGAGTCTAGTAGAAGCTTTTTTTATATACAAAAGCACATTCTTGCTCTCAACAATTCTCAGGGGACTGGTGGTATCACGCTATCCCAAAACTGGCCACTTTGCTTCATCTAGAGTCCAATCAGCATGTCGAGGATACTGTGACCACATCTGTCAAACCATGTTTGCTTATCACTTCATCCTTGCCATGACTGGTACGTTGTTACATTTTGGATGACTGCAGCTTTAATGAGAAGTGAAATCCAAAATAAGTCCTTTGTAATCTAGAACCCAGTTCCCTCAGACTGGGAGAAAGATTTAGCTCTGCGGCCACGAGGGGAGGTTAAATGCTGCAGTGTCGATAGCAGGCTGCGACCTCAATGTTTTCGGACAAGTACAACTTCGCAAGATCCAAAACAAAGTCTTATAATTCGAGCCAGAAGAAAAACAAACCAAACAAAGTGTTTCTGGAATCAAAAGCAAGAAGTGACCATCTACAGTGCAACTACATTCAATGGATTGTTTTTCTTTATGAATCGGAAAAGCCTTAATCTCGACGCATGATTACCTTAATGCACAGAGTAAATTCTGTCTGCCAATGTGCATGGATGTCATCAATAGTTCATATAACGCAAGCGCATCCATACTTTTTAACTTAAAAACGGTTTTAGATATTCTCCTGAAAGTTTGAGACAATAAACAATTGTTTGCTTTTTGTGGCAGCAAGTGAAAATAGGGACACAGGCAGTAGAAGGATGTGTTTTTCAGTCTGCCAAGTATGTGTCATCACCCGGCTTCAGTGTCTGAAAGGGCCACAGTCATATTTTGAGAGTGCCTACAGAGAGGCTGTCCGGTCTGTCCACTCTGCTCTCATGCCTGGGCTTTTGTCTATGGTTTCTTCCCATGAGAATGCCTGCAGGTCAATAACAGAATACCTTCCCCTTATGTGGTGCTTATGTGAGAAGAGCTCTTAGGGACAACGGCCTTGTTCCTTTTGTGTAGTTTCATGAAGAAAAGCTGCATGGGCTATAAAGAGAGGAAAATCAATTAATTTGTCAGAATAAAGGACTGAACTGTTGAGGAAACACCTTCCACACCAAGTAACTCACAAAGTATAAGTGTCCTTCATTCATTCACTCTCTATTTCTTTTAGATATTCTTTCAGCCATACTTATGTTCTTTCTCTCATTTTTTCTTTTGGCCAGCCTTTGCTTTTTTCTTTGGTCAGTATTACTTTCTTTCAGTCAAACTTTTGTTCAAAGCTTCAAAGAAGTTATTCTTTCATCCTTTTTCCATTTCAGTCATTCTTGTATTCTTTATCATACATGCTTTCATTCATTTTCATCCTCTCAATTATTATGTTATATTATGTACACGGTACATTGAAAATAGCATTTTTGGACATGCACTGAACTTATTTATATATGTTGGTTCAATGTTTACGCAGAATTTTTTAATGCTGAAGTACCATGTAAACACCATAATACATACAGAGGATAAATCATAAATGGTATTGTGGCAAGTAGGGCAGAGCCAAGAGCCGTGGGAACAGAGAAAGTGTTAATGAGCATCACCTGCACGTCAACACCAATTTCAAGTCCGACAAAGGAGCTCTTAAAAGATAAAATGAGGAGTGACAAAGGTGGAAGAGAACCAGGCCTGGAATTAATGTTTCGGTTTTAGCTCAGTCATTGTTACGACCCTATGGTTCTGTATTATTATTTCTCTGTTTTTCTGTTAGTATCTCTGTGTGTTTGTGTCTCATGCTGATTGGTTCCTACAGACCAATTAATGCTCTGTCCTGATTGGTGCATAGCCCTTTAAAAGAAGCATGTCATCACTTCCTCTGGAGAGATTTTGGGGAGAATGGAGAGAGGTTGTTTGGTGCATGTTGTGGAAGCTATGTTATTGTTAAGAGAGTTGAATTTGTTAAGTGTTGAAAACTGTGAGTCTTTGTTTGAATTAGTTTGTGTTTGAAGAGTTTGTTGGATTTGACCAATTTGCCTGTTTGACCCTGATTTTTGGATTGCCCTTTTCAAAGTTTGGTCGCCTGATTGTAAATACTGTACATACTTATTATTTGGGAAAGTAGGGAGACCATGAGGCTACCGCTTTACTTTCACTTTGTTGTTTGTTTTTTCCATCATTAAAAGTTATGTTTAACGTTTGCCGGTTCCCCGCCTCCTTCCTCTATTAAAAAACCTCATTACAGGTATATATCAAAAACGCTATGGTGTTTCTTTCTAATGTTATCACAGCTTCCTCAAAACTGTGGGAAAAAGATTTTTCATTAATCATTTTTCCACAAATTATTAATGCATGGCAGATTATTGAGGTAAAAAGACATTTCAACAGGTTAATTCAATAAATGCTGGCATTACAAAACAATTCATACACCTGGAAAGAAAAATAAACTATTGGCATTTCAAAGTCACAAAATCCATTACGTTAACCAATTTATGCACAATAAATGTCAAAGAATGAGTGAGGTACAAAGTGCTCTCTTGAGATATTAACTAATAGACTTGAAACTTTAAATGTTGTTAAACAACACAAAATCGATACTACGGTAAACTAAGTCAATGTATTTCAATATGTCAGTCTGGCAAGTTAGTCAAAATGTCAGCTGGTGTATTATTGAATTAGGGTCAGACACAGTGGGACTAAAGGCTTTCAGTTTGTGAGCTTCAACAAATAATGAAGCAGACACAACACACTGAAAGGGTCGGGGACTCTGCAGCCGGAACAAACCATCTCGGGTCACCATGAAATCAACATGGTCATGGCTGGACATTGTTGATCTGAGTGCCACAATTGCCACATTATCTAGATTACAACCATGTCAAAGCAAAAAGAGAATGGGTGTGGACCTTTTTCCTTATTTTATTGTTTAACAAAAGAAAAAGAAAAAAAAGTATATATTATACATTCAAGCACGATTCAATTTATACCACTTTCAAAGGTACCGTCCACAGACTTTGAACCTTTTCACAAAATAATATGCACACATCAGCAGCCACTTTAACTTTTTCATGGGTATGAATGAATCAATTGTTCACTAATGGTAAATCAATGAAAGCGCCATTTCCATTTAGGTTTTATTGACAAAAAAGGGAGAGAAAAAAAAGCACAATCAGCACATGGTTCTGTGAGCTCCCACTAAATTAGCATGGTGAAAAAGCACCATATTTCATTATATCATGCTACCCCTCTTGGGAAAAACAGCTTTTACAGGATTTACGATTATAATAGTTGAACTACGAGAAATATTATATTGCAGTTGATTACTAATTAGCTAACAGCAATAACTAATACGATTTCCTAAAAAAAAAAAAATCCTGCATTTTCTAAATGAAAAATATCAGTGCATGCAAGATAAAGACAAATTTAAAGTTATACTTTAGTTGAAAAACAAATGTGTACTTGTAAAATAACGTACAACAATTATTTAAATTGATTCAAGAAAAAAAGAGAAGGAGAAAAGAAAAGTCACTCCTCCCTCCTATTTTCTGTGTGCAGAATATCTACTGTAAATAGCAGACAACTACATACAAAGTGTGAGCAGCTTTGGCCAAAAGAGATCAGAAAAAAATAAGTTACACCCTACACATCTGCTCTGCAACACTTTCATGGATGGTAACACACTTTCCAGAAGGACGTTCAGTGGAACATCTGTAGGAAGGTGCTCTTTTTAACCCAAAAGAAATGTCTGGCCTCTAGGCAAAAAGAGCATTTTAGGGGTTAGGGATTATGACCATGTATGAAAGCCAATGAAAGAACCGCTTCCTTGCAGCAAAAATATATTATATTACTCTATACACTATTACCGTCTTATAAAGTCAAATAAACTTCAGGGATATCAATCTGTCCAACTAGGAAGAATAAGTGATTGTGAATCAGTTTCACCTTTGGTGCAAATGAAAGTGGCAATATGTGCACTGGAGAGGCAACAGCAAAACAACTCTCAAAAAGGGAATGATTTGGCAGGTGGTGGCCATAAACAATTGTCCTCTCCTTATTCTTCCAGACTGATTTGTCTTTATTTTTGTGTTTTGTCAGGGTCCTTAGCATGTAGCATCCTCCGTAAAACGAGGCAGTACCTGCAACCCAATCAGGTTGCACAGGCAGTCCTACTCCTCTAGGATGGTACATCCATATGTGCAGACATAAGGAGGTTTGGTGTGTCTCCCAGCACAGTTTCAAGAGCATGGAGGAGATACCGAGTGGCAGGCTGTTACACGAGGAGAGCTGGGCAGGGACATAGAAGGGCAACAACCCAGCAGAAGGACCGGGATCTGCTCCTTTGTGCGAGAAGGTGCAGACTGCCAGAGCCCAACAAAATGTCCTCTAGCAGGGTACAGGTGTGCGTGTTTCTGACCAAACTGTAGAGGACCAAACTGGCAACTCGACTGGCATTTGCCAGAGAACACCACAATTCAAGTCCACCATTGGCACCCCGTTCTCTTCAACGATGAGAGCAGGTTCACACTGAGCACAGGTGACAGACATGAAAGAGTCAGGAGATGCCGTAGGGAATGTTATGTTGTGTATAACATCATCCAGAATGACCAGTCTGGCAGTGGGTCAATAATGGTCTGGGTAGGAACATCCTTACAGGGTTGGACAGGCCTCCTCATGCTAGCTAATGCTTCCCTTGCTGATGTAGTGGGCACTGGGCTCGCCTGGTGCATGATAATGCCTGGCCTCATGTGGCTAGTGTGTAAGTTTTTAGATGACGAAGGCTTTGATGCCATTGACTGACCGCTGCGTTCCCCAGACCTAAATCCAATTCAGAACCTTTGGCAAATTATATATTATAGCATCTGAAGCCGCCAAGTAGCACCACAGATTGTCCAGGAGCTCACTGATGCCCTGATCCAAGTCTGGGAGGGGGACGCAGGACACAATTTGACATCTCATAAGGAGCATTCCCAGACGTTGTGAGTGCATATAGGCATGTAGGGGCATACTACTTACATTATGAGTTGCTGTGAACTTCATGCAAGTTAGAACATAACGTAAGTTTTTTTACATAACTTTTTGCTATGATTTTGAATCCAGCTCTCAGTGTGTTGATGATTTTGGTTTCCATTGACTGTTCTCACATAATTTTGTTCTTAACAAATTATAGAATGTATTTAAATAAGATTTTCAAACTGAACATTTCATTCATTGAATCTCAATGAGTGATGTAAGTGTTCCCTTAATTTCTTTGAGCAGTGTATTTTTGACCAAGCGGGATGCTTTTTGAGTAAAATTGCGTACTTGCGTCACATGTCCGTTCGTGTTCTCTTTGCAAAAAAAGATTGCGACAGAGCTTGTAATAAACCAAGAATCAACATTAGAGACTGGCTTTTCAGAGATGGCAAGATCTGAGGAATTTGAAACGTAAAAGCGTTGCAGAAATTGCGTTGTTATTATTCAATAGGTGAGTAGGGTATATTATTGAACAGATAAATTGCCATTTGTAGCTAACAGAGGTCATTGTAAAGCATTATCTATTGTGAAAGGTCATTTCAATATGCCTCTTGTTGCCCTGTGCTGATATTTGCTTTCAAGGAAGTTCTGAGTATATTAATGCGTATAGCTAGAGTAATGTTTTCAGCTAGTCATCTTTAAGATAACAACATTCAATCGCACAGTCACCCAGAACCAAAGCACAACCAAAACAATGTTCTTCTGCAAAATTAATGCAGTTTTGATTTTTTTAAAAGCTTGAGGGTCAAAAGTCACATAGTGAACCTTTAAAAAAAATAGGAAAAAGCTCAAGTGCTCAAAATGTGAAATGGCAAATCACTAAATTAATAATAAATAAATAAAAAACTGACTTTCTGCCAGAGTTTAAGCAATACCATGCAGGATTTAGTACAAACCATTGTTCACAGAGGCAATGCAAGCTTTGTACTGTATCAGGTAAAATCTTTGGAGCTAAGTTTATTTCCTGTGGATCATAAAATTGCACGTGCGTCCTCCCGATCAGCACTTCAGACTGCAAACTAAGCCACCTGTTTGGCATCAGTGCTGACACAAGATACATCTTGCATAAAGGTTACAAATGTGCTGAACAGAGATTTTCAGAATAGTCATCAAATAGATTGTTAAAACAAATGTACTGTTGAACTACATCAGAGACTTGCACACATGCTGCTGACCTGCAGTAGAAATCTCTTAACTTCAGGAGTTTGTTGCAAATGACACATGGTCCTTAAACCTGAATGCAACAATACAAACAAAAGCTCCCACTCCACACTTTAATCAACCTAAATTACACTTCCACTAAACGACTCAATGTTTTTTCAACTTACATTAATTCATCAATCATTTAAACCAGCATAATTTAGATTTTCATAGTATAACTGTCACAGTTAACACATTCAGTTTTAAAGACTACTAAATAAATTACCTTTATGCAATTATTAGGTTCAAAAAAGTTTGTGACAGTAATACTATGATCTATACTTGTCAAGCTGCATCAATAATAATAATAATAATTATGATTATAAACAGATACTGCATTTTAGCTACTCCCTAACATTGACAACAAAGACTTTTTTCAAATTCCTCTGAATAAGCTTTGTCAAATGCTACTTAGCTGCAACAATGGATACAAAATGTCATCCATCCTATATCAATTAGCCTAATCTGCCAAACATGCCATGCTCTGTGAATCCTCTGCTAAATAGAAGAGCCTTTGTTTTATCCAGAGTTTGACCTAGGTCTGAATGCTCAGCCCACTCTCTGGCCACGGTACACAGGCCTCTCAACAGGAGGCTGATTGTCACGGCTCGAGTCCCTCTGGCCAGAGTGAAATAAATTAGCTGGACTTTGTTCCTGCATGTTTGTGGAGCTTCTTTGTCTTCCCATGGAGTGAGAGAGTGGGCGGCCTCCTCGTTGTGTTTGAGTGCAAGGACCATCCTGACCACCGATGGGATGGTTTATCATTTGTGCAGCTCTTGTTGACCCACAGGAGCACGTGGGAAGGAAAACGAGGAGAATGACATGCAATGAATGAGAACCAGCTGAAAGAATGCAGAGGAACATGTGGTACAGAGATGGGATTGTATACCGAGGAGATCCACACAAAGAAAAAACTCTTCAGATGGGAGTGAATACATTGCGACCACTATGCAGGCTTTTCTTTTCCCTTTTCTTCCTAAGAATTTTCTGGACTGGTGTGCCAGCAACATTCTCAGTTGTTGCCTTGTCAGCGGGGTGTCTTGGCTTTCTGGACAGTTATGTGCAATAGTCTGGCAAATGTCTGAAATTTTCAATAGAACATCTGCATTGTAGACAAAAATCATCAGAAATGCTTTGAGAAAGGAATGAAATGAAATGAATTCATCTGAGTGTCATTTGCATCTTAACTTGGCTTTGCTTCCTCCACTGGAGTGTAAAGACTTCTTGTCTACGGACACGTGGCGGATGTTCTGCAGTTGTGGGTTGGAGTGCATGCTTGCATGCGATGCAGTCCTTTTTATGAGGCATACCAGCAAACGGCCCGCACCAAGCCATGGCACGCTATTGGTTATCCAAAACTCACTACAGTTAAGAGCACAGCACAACGACCATGAATGCCAGCAACTCAATCGACCAAATCTGAGCATCTTCAGTAAAATATTGGCAGCCAAAACCACTTTGCCACCCACACGCAGCTCCCAATGCCTTCAGACCATAATACTTCTTTTTTTGTTTGCCTGCTGCATATGGCTATTCCAGATCTTCTCCTCTAACGTGACCCCAAAAACCTTTGTTCATCATATGTCTGATCTGCTGGAAGGGATGCTGATTACCTCGGCCTTTTGGAGGACACCAGGTAATCTATCAACTAGAGGCCATGATCGCAAATCAATCTTGGAGGAGGCTGACTACAGCTCAAAGACCTCAAAGACGGAATGATATGCCTGATTTATACATACATTCTTTACCCCTGAAGAAAGAAAGGTTCTTCACCTTTTTTGGGTGGAGAATTGGTAGACCATGAATAAAAGAATGGACAGTTTCATATATTTATGAGTGTCCTTGTGTGGGCAGAAAATTCTCCAGATTTCTCTTTTGCATTGTCTTGTATTTAAATAGTTTAAAATTGGCCAGACATTTGCAAATGCATAATCAACTTTTTGCCAATTCCTTCAATTGTTCCAGGACATTGTGCAGTCCTTACTGTCAAGCCTTATATTGTACTATTAAGTGTTTTTCTGGAGTTTGCCTCTCCAGATGGTTTACAAATGGTCTTGCTTTCCTTTACATCAAATTAATCCATGTCTGTCTGTTTTTCTCTCTCATAGATGTTGACATTTTTTTAGTTAAAGGCATGCAGCAATTGTATGCTATTAAAGGTACAGTAGGCAATTATATTTTTCAGAAACACTTTATGTTTGTTATACTGATTGAAACTCTCTTTACATCTTGACAGCAATCAATAATAGAAGTGAAAAAAGTCTCAGGACCAGAATTTCCATATCTCCGTGCACCTTGCTCACGCAGACATCACACGTCATAAGATTTATTGTGACTGAATCTCAAAAGTTATATTCCCATCGTTCTATTCGTTGACAAAAATATTTTCATTTTAGTTGGTCATCAAAAACTTTTTTTAATTTTGCTTTTTCATCAGTGAAAAAAAACAACAACTGACAAACTATTCGCCAACGAATTAACTGACAAAATCATGAATAATCTTCTTAATTGCAATGAAAAATCCCAACTACTCTCTCCATCCACTGAGCTGTATAATGATCTGTATATAGATCAGCGTCTATATCCCACTGTCCTGCAACTAAACAATTGCCTTCGTTGATGAGCTCACTGGAGCACAAAGCACACTTCCATGCGTGATTCCACATGTTCCACATTAATTATAGACAATCACAGAAGATTGTTCATGGTGGCGCACAGTGTGATCTCATTAGACACAATCACACTGTTATCACAGATGCCTCTTGTTCAAGCGCACGAGTTATTAGCTGAGCATTAGGGGGCTTGCTCATAATTGAAGGTACATATGTTAACTGTCCCATGTGTGTGTCCCGTGAGTGAAATCGCAGATGACCCCCAACAGTACATACATGAGACCTTGACTTTGACCCCGCCCCCTTCCTGCCACGGAACGCATCATCCTTTCAGCATGTCCAATAATGAATTCTGTACAAAACAAGGCACAACAGATATGTTCCAAAACTTAGTGAGCTGCCTCGCTGCCTACATGGGAATTATCTTAACAGTCATGGAATCTTAAAAATGAGGGGTCTGGAAGGCTCTACACAGGCAGCAACAAATAGGCTTGACGAATTGAATAAAATTTTATGATAGCTTGCTGCTGTAACATACAAAAAAACAATACATACAAATATTGGGTAATATAATCCATTATGAATTACCGTATTTATTCGAGTATATCGCGCACACGTGCACCCCTAATTTTCGATTAAAAATCGGTATAAAATTTTGTTTAACATAACATAACATAACATAACATAAACTAATGAACAATACCGAAAGAGAATTACCGGTAAAAATATTTATTTAAAATCCTTCGACGTCAGATTCCTCATCAGAGACACTAAAGAGTTGCTCCCATTCTTCTGGAGTTAATTTTTCATCAGTGTCTCAGTTGGCAGGAACATCTATTTCTCCGGTTTCTTCGCTTTCTTCTGCGTCTGAATGGATGAGGAAATGAAGTGGCGAGGGGACGTTTTTTTTTCTTCGTCCTCACGTACAGTGAGAGGCTGCAGCCTGTGTTACGGGATGTAATGTATCATGCAATCGGCAATCGATTGCTTTGGGCTATGTTGCGGTTGTTGCCGCGGTTTATGTTTGAATACAGTTGCTGAATTGCACTCACGAGTCTGCCTTTTATTTTATGCATATATTGCTACTTAAACAGCCTGTAAAATGCGCAGCGCGAACTCACAATTCGCCAGCGCCCTCAAAGGACCGGCCATCAAAACAAACCCCAGCCCAGCCCAGCCCTCGAGCATCCCTAACTTTGATTTATTTTTTTGGTAGAAAAATTTGCGCGTTATACTCGAATAAGTACGGTACACAGAACTATCTTTTACCAATAAGTTTCATTATATAATTAATTTCATTATATAGCTCACTGAGCTCATCGTAGTACATCAGTTCCTGTTTATATATCATAACATGTTATTTAAGCTGAACTTTTTTGAAAATTACACATCTCTCCTTTAAATGATAAATATCCCAAAGATAGATATCCATTTAAAACATCGTACATATTTAAAAATATAATTTTTCCATTAAAAAATGTAGTGCTCAAATATAATTGAATGATGTTAGTGTTGATTTTATGATTAATTGATTTAAATATATAATAATAATAATAATAATAGTACACTATTATTATAAATCATAGAAGTTGGAAGTATTCAAAAAGTTAAACACGACACTGTGTGACAAGAGTGAAAAGCAAGAAGCCTTGATGAAGCTTCTGGAAAACAATCCAAATTGCTTCATTCAGTGCAGACTGGCCTTTGACTTTTTAAACAAACTAAGGATTTTCTTAAATTAGTGTCTGGAAAGAAAATGAAGGGTGGAAAAGTTTGCAATAAAATGAAATACAACAAAATCTATCCCCTTAAGGCATGACATTAATTCAAGTGTAACCAAAATATAAAATATATTTAGCGGTGCTATTGCGTGAGACGAAAGCGTCTGGTAATCCCGTAAACATTCTTAAAAGCAACCCAACCAACCACTTAACTGTTTTTAAATGCTTTGTCTTCCACATGGTGTCAATTTGCATTTTTGTAAAGGAGCTCATTTACGCATTTTAGACTTTATAGTCACAAAAATCACAGAAACCACACCACCATCCTGGTAAGCAATTGTGTTTTACAGCCTTTTCATTTCGCAATTGACTTTTCAATCATTGTGGGACCACAAAGGAAAGATCATCAGTTCTCCAAGTCTAAGCATTACTAAAATTCAAGCTCGAGTTACCAATTACCACCCAAGACTGATTAATTCTAAATCGTTTTTTTTTTATTTTAAATAACTAGGAGATTTCACTGCTTGGGATGCTTTCAAAATATTTGGTTCATCATATGGTTTCAATGAATCTGAACCCCCGAGATCTTCAGTGCACAACTGTAACTGACCACGCTGAGGGGAAACCCATCAGAAAAAAAGCTAAAATTTCATGCACCCTGCCTTCCTCCTCACTGCCTGAGAAGGAGAAACAGAGGAATATTCGGAGTACAATCCATCAATCAATACCATTCTGAGCCAAATCTCCACCGTCTTCTGGAATCGAATCCAAACAGACAGGCCATAGCAAATACCTCACTTTGAATGAGGCCAGTGGCACACCACGCACTCGTCATTATAATTGCATTATCCTGTCGTTAATGTGGAAAAAGACCTAATACACAATACATTACTGACTCACAAGGAGCTAAAACATATGCCGCAGTTATGGCTGAAATGTGCATGATTGACTTTACAAAAATTATGATGACAGAAACCATTTGTTTAAAATAAAACTAAGGTATTGGGGAAGTCAGCACTTCAGATGAGGCCTTCTTGACAAATCACTTTCTACATTCCTCCAGATGACAGGATGTACGAGCATGAACCTAAAGCTGAAAGTGAGTTCCAGAGGTGTTTTCATTTCCTCTGGAAAGAAGCACAAACATTTGTCAGGAGGAGGCCATTTCCCATTGTCAATTGTGGGTCTTTGAAATCTTCAAACAAAATGTATTTCCTGATTAGCAACAGCTTTGTGCATGAGAAAAAGGTTTTCTGTGCTGCTTCTGCTTGAGATTATTTTGATAAAGTTCATAAAAGAGGTCTTTCATAAACATCCTAATCAGCGACTGTTTACACGCACAGATTTTCTTCAATCCGAATTAAAGTGACAGCGTCAAATCTGTGCAAATAGCGGCACCAAATGGAATTGCAAAAAAGCAAGTTTTCATTCAAACAGTTAGTCACACCTTCAGAACTCAAGCCATTGGAGGCGATGTTGTGCCGGAAGGTATTCTAAACCAAAGCAAAGATATGAAATCATCACAGCCATCTGTTTATGCTTTTCAGGGAAATCTACCTGCAAATGGATTACTATAAAAACTTTCAATAGATCTGTCAATACTTCCGATAATGTAGGTCAGCAAACAAGTAATACAACTTTTACATTAATAAAAACTGCATGTTTAAAAGACAATGCATTAATTCACATCAGTTGTTATTAGATTTGCACAATTTGTTATTAGATTTTGTAACTTTTATGAATTTTACAGATGGGGTCGTTTACTACAGACCCCAACGATGCAAGACAAGAGCAGGAATTTGCCCACACATCAAATAGTTCTTTGTTTTAACCAGTAAATTACCTTCACATGTATGAAGAATTATGATTGAAACACAAGTCATGGAAAAATATGAGCCTACGTGGTGTTGCAGAACAGCAGATGTGATTATGGCAACCATCTGAAGAAGGTCAGGCTCCTTTCATTCCATATAGCACTGAAAAGCTCCCGGTCTGACCTACTCTAGATGCAGCAATATGCACTTCTGCTGTCAATTGACATTGAGACTCGAAAAAATTGAATCGAGTCTTCAGCGGCACAGCAAAATAAATCACGTTAGCAAGTTGTGAATATATAGAAAAGTAGGGATGAGCGAGTACAGCATTATCTGTATCTGTTAACCATATGAATTATCTGTATCTGTACTCAGACTGGGTGGGGCCTAACCTGGAAGTGGGCGGGATTTAAACCAGGAAGTGGGTGGGCTGTCTTGAAATGGGCGGGGCTTTAACCGGCAAGTTATTTTTAATCATGCAATTGATATGGATTGATCAGAAATTGTTATATGTATTGCTGATGAGAAAACTATATTCATGACAGCATCAGCATTGAGCTTCAGATCAATGGTTTTGATCACGATAACAAACGAACTATATCCAGAACAAGTTTTGCAAAAATGAATACAACACATGCGGATTAAGAAGAAATCATTATTTTTAATCATTATTTTTTGCGTGAAGTCAAAAAACTGGTTGGAGCCAGTAGATGGTTAAAAAAAAAAAAAAATGGATAAAAAAAATCTTGCAACGCTAGACGCATTCTACCAAGCACCACGTCTGAACAAACCCCACGTTTACCAGAACTCTACTGGTTAATAAGTACTACAAACAAACCAAAATAAATAACAAACCTGAAACTGAAGAAACCCTAAACGTTAACGGAAAAGAACCGCAAACCTGAGTGACTGAGGGAGAGACAGAGAGAGAAAGAGAGCTGTTCTCTTCTCAGTGTTCTGTGTGTGAATGAGCAGAGCGGGACACAGCAAATCTGTATGTGTAGGGGAGGGGCGCTGTGACTAGCCTATCACAGAACACAGACATAGTCAGCTACCTAATGAGGATTTTTATTCAATCTGAGCACAGATACTGACTTCTGTTATTCGTATAATACTTGTACTCGGCAAAAGTGCTTTATCTGTACCGGATACTCTTTTCAGCAGAGTATTAACTTAACTCTATAGAAAAGCATAGTCTCAACTGCATACAAAACAAGTCTTTTTAAAACATACAACGATACCGGTGGAGCCTAATTTCCCAATACATAAATTATGAGACGATTCTTTCAATGAATAGTTAAATGGATTAAAATGGACATTACAGTTCATTATAGCTACAATCTTCTTACAAACTCAGATAAGTAAAATATACATTTTAAATTACTGTTATGTATTTTGCATGAATGCATTTGATCAGTTTATGCATTCTCTGTGAATGACATCCAAAAATGTCAAGAATAGATTTACCAAGACTCTGCAAGAAAATTGTTTTGAAACATCTACGTTTCTAGGCTTTACAAAGAGGAAGATAAAATGCTCAGTTCAGACTGCAGACAAGTCTCGGATACGAGACAAAACCTTGAGTGTCAATGTCTAAAATTGAAATGCCTGCTTTTCACTGCTCTATCAGGGCAAATGAAAACCAACAAAAGGGAACTAACATTCATGGCATGTCTGAGATGCTTGCTAGTGGTCTATTGTTGGATTGTAGATGGAGAGCAGAAAGATTAGGGGAGGGGGTTGAGGGAGGGTACTCCCAACGTTAAGGACAAAGAACCAGGCTCAGCTCTGCCCAATACACCAACCCTATGAATGGATGACACAAAGAAACAACTGAAGCTCTCAACTGGCGGCAGAAAGGCGGAGAAGGAGAGGTGCTCCTCTGCCCACACTTGAAGGCACGGCAATAGAGGAATAGTGTGAGCTTCGATCATGTGTGGTCCATTACTCAGCTTGACTATTCCCAATGCCTATGAGACAACGGAAGCTTGCTCGGTGGGTAAATAGGCCCGATAACTAAGAAAAGCCCGGAGAAACAATAGTTAAGCCCATTCATCGTCATTGAGAAGGCTCCTGAATACGTCGCAATATGCAAGCACTTCAAAATACCTCTGGGAGAGGAAAACTGTTCCAGGTGGCAACGTGGAGAATGGAGAGAGAAAACAGAAATTGTGCAAATGGCTAGCACACATTTTCCAAAATGCACTACCTTTGTTGAATTTGTTTGAACAGCTATTCAGTAATTTCAGATTCCAATTCAATTTTCTGTGGGGTGTGGCTAATTCTAATTCACACTCATAGATTAAATGGGAGCCAATTCTTCAATTATGAATTTTGTATAACCCTGGTGAACACTCCAAACAAAAATCAAACTGGTCACAGGATACCATACAAAACAAAATATAGGTAACCAGGACATTAAATGAGTACAACTAAGTAGATCTATTTCAGTGCTTAAAAGTGTTCCTTTCTGATGGAAGTAATGGCAAATATAATCTTTTCCCTTTTTTATGAAGGAGAAATCAAAATTTTACTAAATGCATGTCAGAAAGTACTGCTTAAACACGTTAAGCTTCTAGTGTTACAAACGTCTGAGGTCTCTGACTTTTTGGCTTCTCAGTGGCTATTTCTGCCAAAACTTTTTGCATTTAATAATATTATTTTGGGCCTGAAGAGGTTTAAAAGGTGCAAACAAGTCCGTTCTCATTCGAATCATTTTCCGATGAATGTAGCTGACATTTTGTTAAAGTGCCATTACTTTCAAAGCAAGCAAAATAAAACAGATGGAGTCTCAATTGACACATTGTTAAAGTCCCCCTGTAGTCAACAATTTTATCTTTAAAAAATCATCTTTTATCACCAAAATAACATAGTTTGAAAAAATAAAAAAAAATCTCTTTCACTGTAGTAAACGATGTACAATGGTTTGCTCTTTACAACATTGGACTCATAACAGAAATTAATTGATTAGTCTGGGAATGATTAACCTTTTGCTTGACTACATTTTCAAACAGGTAATAATGTGTTGCTAATGTTACCCAAACCATGTTCTCATTCACCATCTCAGTCTGCCTTATAAAAATCAAAATCCTTAGAAATGCTTTGAACATCATAGAAAAGCATATACTTCATCATAACATCATGATATACAAATGATTCACAAGCTACTTTGCTAATTGCTAATTGCTAACCCGATTTTTCATATAAACAGAACAATAAACCGGGATATCCTGGCTTGTCTTGAAGGTAGTTTGTGACTTTGTGAAAGAAACACCGGCAATTTTAAACTGTGTTTTTGAGACTGTCTTTAATTATCGAAAAAAGGAAGAAAAAACTTAGCAATGGTGTTGACATGAATTTGCACTTGGTTTGTTTTAAAGCATATTAAAGACACCACATAGAGATATGCACAGAACAAGGTTACAAGGCACAGCCCAGGTAGAACTCCTCTTAATGAATTAGGGTCAAAGTGTAAGTGCGTTTACGTGTCAGCGACAGAGGATGAAGTATCATGCAGGAAGGAAGGTGTGAAGGATGGGGACTAAACTAGCTCTGAGATAACAGCCTTTCACTTCCTCTTGAACAAAATTTGCAGTTTGCTTTATGTGCAACAGGCAGTATCACGAACATAAACAGACACACAGAGATGTCATCAGCCTGTTACCACCGCTGACAGAAGACCATGTGTCTGGGGTGTTTACTAGCATGGAGACTAGCTTGAAGGCATTTGTTCTGAATGTGGGAAATACAAGCAGTCCATTCGGCAATAAAATGATGATGAAAATATGGCAGCAGTAGTGTTTATTTGTCAATCCAATTCAAATTCACACTCAAATTCATTTTTAAACCATGCGTTTGTCAAAAATTAAATAAAACATAGAATGTATATTATTTCAGTGTCAGTCATTCTAATTATCGTATTAACTTGCAGAACAATTATATATGAGCAATAATAAAACTAGCCTTGACAAACACCACAAATCAAATATTACAAAATTACAAAAACAAGGGAAACTGTAAAGAAACAGAAAGGGAATTCTGAACTTAACCAGATTTTTCACTCCAGGGATACAAATGTTCAGCATGAAGACAATTAGTGTTGACAGCCACATCTAACCACTGCACAATCTATTGCTTAAGCTGTCTAAACATTAGATTATCTTATCTGAGAGCTCAGGCAAAGAAACGTTCGAGCTGAGCCAAGCTAGAGCGAAACATCATAAAACATTACCTTTTCTTATTAGAGAGCTTAATGCTTTGATAAGATAGGCTTCCTCGTAATTTATAACTTCAGCAGGAATTTTATTTAGTAAAGAATGCAGATGACCTGCAGAAGCAATGCTCTGATCAGGAATTCATAAACATCTTGGTGGATTGTGATTGGGGGAATATCATCCCACAGCATGGTCTGTGAAACATTATTTGTAGAGATTGATAAATGCATTCTGTACAAGTCAGGTTAAAATGTAAGATTTTATATTCATGTACCAGGAGCGAGAGCTCATGAAAAAAAAAAAGGTCATGCAATTTAAAAGGTATAATCTTATTAAAATAACGGAGATGTAAATAAATCAAATGGTTCACAAAAAACAACAGAATATGTGGAAAAGCTAAGGGAGATCACACAAGTTAGGCCTTACATATAGGCCTTATATATCAAATATATATACAGTAATACCTCGTTTACCAGTGACTTTGTATACGAGCATATCGGTGTATCTGTGTGCGAGAAAAATATCCCTCGCCGACGCACATTTTTGTGTGGAAAAGTCCTAACGCTCAGCATCTTCGCGTGCATTTTTACTGGAAATATCCTTAACAGAGCCTCTCATAAAACAGTCACGCGGTTCCAACCCCTTTATCACCCCTTCACTCGTTCATTCTCTCAGAGTCGCTCGGTTTAGTTGCATCATTTACCACAGTGTATACTTTTATTTTAAGTGATTTACAGTGGTTTTACCTCGTATTGCTAACATTAATTGTGATCGCTATTGTTCACGTAGTGAAATATATACGTACAGAACAGCATATAGACAATGACCTCAAGATGAGTAAGAAAGAAGGTACGAAATTCTCCCTCTCAGCAGTAACATCCTCCTCTCGTCTCCTTCACGCCAGCAGCGACGCAACTCAAAGGTAAAGTGCGCGTTACAGTAAATTGTCAAGTATTAATTAGTATTTATATGAGATCTTAATGGTTATAATTTTAACTATAATTAAAAGGGTAAAACCAAAAAAATATTTAAAATGGTTTTAAAATAATTTATATATATTGATCATGAATTCACTAAATACTGATAAAACAGTGTAATGCGTTGCTTAAACGGCTTTACTGCCCAGCCCGAGAGCATACTAATGCCAGTAGTTTACAAAATGTTCCTAAATGATCTTTAATTAAGGCTAATTGTTCATAGAGGATTCTAATTGGTTAGAAATCGAGAAAGAGGTGTGTTTCTGGGTCAAGCTGCTGAGATTGATGTCTGTTTTGAGGGGGTTGAATGGGCTTGGCAAACTAAATCAGACAAAAAAAATCCCTTTTGGTACATTTTTCGCCCATCCCCCCTCTAGGTTAACCTCCTTTTTTATAAACACAGGAGTGCGAGAACAACAAATGACACAGTGACCTAGAAAGCACCACCAAAAACGATTCAAAGGCTCTCAGCGGTAAAAGGCTTTCCAGGGTGCCACACATGCACAGACCTTTTAACGAAGCAGTACATCAGCGAAGTGACATCATACGCTCGTAATTATTTCATGAGGAAGAGAGACAAAGAAGCAAGCTAGTCACATTTTTTGTTCAATGCAATTACACTAATTAAACTAACCCATTCTCCAGATAAATTAAATAGCATAGCCTGGCAAGAATTTTAGGGCATGTTTACATGACAACAATGTACCAAAAAAAGGAAAATATTTTCTTTATACCAATAGATTGAACACGTAATACGCATGCACATTATGTCAGTTTTCACAAATTGATGTTTTCCTTTTTTTTTTGGTTTACATGAAGATGACAACTATCGTTTCCTCCAAGGCACCATTGTCGTGTAAATAAATGCATACAAAGTTTTCCAGTTTTAGTTGAAGTCGGTGTTATGTTAACGTCCCTTTAAGAAAAAGGTTAGCTTCATGATTACTATTGCTCAAACAAAGTAAGACTAGAAGGTTTTTCAAAAAGCAACCACACAACACAACCCTGGCAACCACATTAAGTTTAACCACATTTTCAGCATTCCTGAAAATAAAACATAATGAGCATCTATTGGCACTGCATATTAAAAGCACATCAATGCAAAAAGCAGCGCTTCCAAAATGACAGGCATTGAAATGACTGCCAGTTTGAAAGAGTGACTTATCGCAAAGTTTCTAACAGTGCACTGACAACTAACTGCAACCTAGCGGTGCTTTCATGTGGATACGTTTACCGCATTTTAAATCAAAATGACATGAGGGGCCAAGTTTAAAGAGCAAAGAGCAGAAGAATTTCTTGCTGCTGAAGTGCTGGAACCACATCAAGGCATTAACGTACACGAGACTCCTTTTCTGATGGAAATGTGCCCGTCATTTCCTTAAAAATCACCTTATTCTCTCTCAAAATAGGTCTTTGTATACTTCTTTCCTTTTTTCTACAACCAAATGATAAGGATTTGACATACCAGTTAAAACAACTATATGAAAGTTTACAAAGCACTTACATTTTAATCTACATTTATGCATTTGGCAGACACTTTTATCCAAAACGACTTACATTGCATGGTACATATTGCAAGATACACATTCTAATCAGTTCTTGCTTTCCCTGGGAATCGAACCCATGACCTTTAGATTTGGTAATTCTCTCACACATTTTATCAAATTCTCAAGTAGTAAATCAAAGCACAAGCAACAAACTGCTACGGCTTCTCATACCAGACGTTATCTCACTGCATGATTGTAAGAATGGTGTAACGCTGAGCCCAGGAAGGCTGTAGAGCCAACTACTAGTTGCAATTAAAATATTTGTATGAATGTCAGTCTTCCAGCTGTACTGTAGATTTATTGGTTGTGTAAAAACAAAGCACGCAATTTAAAACACCTTGCTTCTACTGATGTACAAAGTATTAGGATCGTATAACAGGAAGCACTCCTGATGCATTTCAATTTCAGTAAGGATGATGAAACTTACAGAAATAGGAGATAAAGAATTGTACACAATTGTCAGAGCAAACAAATTTGCTTAACCCTTAAACGTATATTTAGGTTCATAAGTGACAAAGAATGTCATTCACTACCCTCCTCATTAACTTAGACATCAACCTTCTTAGTATTCCTTAAACAATTAATTACAAAGAATGATAAATTATAAAAGAACGCCCAAATTCAAAATTTACCCCATTCCTTTTTTGTAAAGACCTGAGATGTTTTACAGTGCAAGTATATTTCTGCATGACAATAATTTATTCCACAAGGTAGCAATGTCTGAAACACAATGATTAAATAATGTTTCGCTCATAGTTACCCCAGGCAGAAGACAAAAGAATAGAAACTATCATCAGCAAAACATGAAATGTTTTTAAATGCTTAGAAATTTCCAGCATAGCAATTCTTGAACGCAATCAAATATTAGTTTAACACTCACTTAAGGGTGGATCTGGTGACGCAGCTATCAATGATAAAAAAAAAAATCATTTAGAAGATCTTAAATTATAGTTTTGAGAATATGGTTGAATTTGCAAATAAGAGCCAACTGCTGAATGTACTGGGAAATACACTCTGATGAGGATGGTGATGATGGTATAAAACATCTGCTAAAACTGAACCATTTTAAGCTCCGAAATGTAACAAAATTTGCTTTATTTTATTCTTCTGTAATTGTTACTCTAATATCTCGACAGGTAGAGATTAATATGTGTTCGATTTAGTTACGGGTCACTAAAGACCTAAATATGTAATAATGATTGGCAAAGCATTCATGCATTTAAGGGTTAAAACAATATAGTTTGGGACTTCCAGACGGCCTGTATGAAGCGCCCCCATTAAACAGGGACTGGGAGGTCTGGAACGAAGGCTAGGAAGCAGGCTTACTCACCCTCTAGAAATCTGTCGCAGTAAATTCTCTCCGGGACATTACAGATGCAAGCTCATAAAATAAGGACATAAACTACACGGCGGGGTTGCTTCCCAAATGCAGAAGAAGGAAAACAATCCTCTGAGAAAAAAACTTGCATATGACAAAAGTGTCACCGACATGTTCAACTTGTGTGAAAAAATCTTACTTGAATTCAAGATGTTTTTGTTTGTTTGTGCATAAGTTGCTTGCCTTCAGCGCAGACCTAATCGTCATGTCACCACAAAGGCACTTTCTCATCACAATGGAAAAATGAATACAGCACATCATGTGCTCAGCATCTAGTTTAGGTTGAGCTGTTTTTATAGACAAATAACATTGAACAGCCTTGTCGGGTCGGGTAAAAATGTGTTTTATAGGCACACGTTGTTTGTGAGTCTGGGAAACAGATAGCGGCTGCGAGTAATCTTCTGCAAGTTACTGCATCAAAGCCTTTCTGGAGATTCTCTGCACATTTCCGTCACTGCTGATGATAATTACACACAACTTCCTCTCATTAAGGAGACAGGATAAGACTCACCTTGCATCACCTTTACTGTGTCTGTGTTAGGAATGCACTGACATTAAAATTCTGGATAACATTTTTTAAGCAATACATGTTTTGTATCCCCTAAGTGATACATTGCATTATTAAAACTATATGTGATTTTGTCTCAAATAAATAAAATACTAAAATCTGTTGTTTTAAATGCTATGTGGATAACAGTATACAGTATGAAAAATGTATAGTCATTTTGAGATCTGTTAACAGTGTTATTCAATTATTGGTGTTTTAAACATTATCTTCACATGTTATTTATTTAAAGTCACCATGAAATCATATTTGATTATTCCTATTTTAAAATTAATATTGCAGGTTTTTTTTTTAATAAAACTGCAGTGGCATCTTTTCTGATTACATGTTTTTGGACAATCTACTCAATTCTCGATGGACAAAGTAGAGTCCTGCCCTATATTTTTTTTCTTGTTTAAAAAACAGTTTACTCCGATATAAATCACAATATGAAAGTAAAGGGGAAAAAATATATTTTCTTAAATAATTAGCCACTGATATCGAAGTAATCGAAATGTGGAAGCAAGCACAATTAAATATCTAATACCAGGTGATACCAGTAAATTCTAAAATTCACTGCATTAAACTAAATAACTTGCAAATACAGGCTGATAACCTGTTACAAATATCCATTACCATCCTAGTCTATTTAGACACTTAATAAATTTATTTATTATTTATACTTAATAAAGTTATTTCAGTAACACTTTAGTTCAGGGTTTTTAGTTTAGTTTTATTAAATAGCTACTTATTTGAATTGTATATTGGCTGTTTATTAGAACTTGTATAAAGCACACATTAATGTCTTACTCTGCTTAAGTCGTAGTTAATAGTTAACAGAGAGAACTGGACCCTAATCTAAAGTGTGACCCTAATTTCTATAAAAAATTATTTATTCCTCTGAAAAAACGAGCAAAAAATTGCTCCAGTGTTTTTACTCTTGTCAAAAGAACACTGCTATGTTCAGCCCACAGGCAGACAAAACATTATTACATTTAAGATTAAGATGCCCTGACATTGAAGATTTTACTTCCTAATATTTCACTGTCATCCAAGATTTTCCAGCATATACTTAGTCATGCTCAAAAATTTAATCTGCAAAATGTTGTGACTATGATTTTAAGGTCCATCTTTTCACAATGAGGACAACTGAGGGACTTAAGCGCAACTACGAAAAAAAAGTTCAAACAATTACTGATGCTCCAGAAAGGGACTTCTTAAAATCTTTTATCTTCATTTGTCTTCCAAAAAACATGCAAGTATCTTCTGTCACTTCCAAAGGGCTCTTAATCGATTGTGTTTCCTTCTGGAGCCTCATTTGCCATCGGTGTTAAAAGATAGATCTCAAAATAATGCTGGAAAGGGTTCAAATATGCAAAAGAAGCTGGAAAACTGAAGAATATGCATGACTAGGAGTATATTTTCTAGAAAATTGGGCAGTTTAACTGCTCAGGACAAACAAAGGACTCAAAAACAAAAAATCCAAAAAAAAAAAAAAAAAAAAAAACAGCCGTGGATCATCCAGGTAACAACACTGTATCTTAAAATGATGGGTATGTAAACTTTTAAACATGGTCAGTTTTATAAATTCAGCTATTTATTTATTTTTTTGCTCTTGTGGGCTATAGTTTATGTAAAATATCTTATTCAGGACAGTACTAAATAAAAAACAACAACATGCATTTTGTGATTCTGCAACTTTTGAGCACGATTGTATATGCAAGGCCGATACAAAATCCAAAAGTTCCAAAACTTCAGATTGAAACACCTGTCAAGCTAAATTTTCACCCAAAATTAGTGGCAAAAAAATCTAGGCCTGATAATACCTTTTAAAAAATCTTTCCAAGAAACACTAACATTTCTTTCTATTAAAGCACAGAAACAAATACATATACGATAGAATGTAAACACTTAATTGAAAGGACAGAATTGAATATATATTCAAAGAAATAGACATCTGAAGGCCTAACATGTCAAAGAGATGTTTGGAAGATGGTTGTCAGATGTTTGCAATGCAAATCAGAGCAAGTCAAGCATAATATAGTGCGTGTCGATCAGTCCAATGAGGTCAATGTGTAACTGGATCTGTGTTTATTATTGCTCGGTGTGATCTGATTTGTGTGGTTAAGCTCAGGTCAAAGGAAACCCTATCAACCAGACTTTTCAAGGTTAATTAGACAATAAAGGGAAAGAGTGACTGCTTAACCAAGTATGTAAAAGCACCAAAATGGATAAAATGGAGATCATAAAGATGACAACTTAGTCAATGGTGTGAGAAAAAGAAAGGAAAGATTTACAAATTTTATAGATGTTCTCAAGTAAAAGCAAAAGAACATTTATGAGTAAAAAAAAAGAAGGAATCTACCAAACTGAACCCAGGACTTGAACACAATATTTCTGATTGATTTTGCCTTTTTAGATCGTTCAAATTCGAATGGAAAGTTTGAAGGTCAACTTAAAGTTCAAATGAGAAAAACAGACTGAGCTGGGAGGTCCAAAAATGAGCTTTATGATCTAAACTCTGACGTCAAACAGACCAAAACCTCACTGAAAAAATAGAAAGGAACACAAACCGGTGACAACTGGCACACAGATGACATTAAGTCTCAGAGTCAGGCAAAGAGATTTACTGGTGCAGTGTCAAATGTCTTTACACTGTGTTGCATCACACAGCTTAACAATGAGCCTTGATCTATGTGCAGATCACCTAATCCGACTCTCTCTAGGTACAGAGGTTAAGTCTCTCTCAGCAGGATGTGTGGAGGCACTTCAGCGCCTTCCACAGCACTCTGTCAGGTTAATCGGGATTATCCCATTCCCGTCTTGTGATCAAGAATGATTACAACTATAGCTGAGTGAATGGTGATGACAGGGGTTGAAAAAAAATAAAATAAAAAAACATTTATAATACATACAAGAAGGTTAAAGAATTACACAGCCCTGCATCTTCAAAAACAATTTAGACTTCTGATCTGCTGATTTGGCAAAAGGCCTTACATATTTTCCAATAGGATGATGTTTTTCACCAAACAAGAAAAGCTTTTTCAAAATTGTGTGTGTATAGTGCGTACAGAAAGTATTCAGACGCCCTTACATTTTTCACTCTTTGTTTTATTGCAGCCATTTGCTAAAATCATTAGAGTATTTTTTCCCCACATTAATGTACACACAGCACCCCATATTGACAGAAAAACACAGAATTGTTGATTTATAAAATTTTATTTTAAATAGCTGAAATAGCTTGTTTTTTTGTATAATTGCATTAATAAAAGACTTTTAAAGGGAATTCAATACTGATATTTAAAAAAATAGAAGCCAATAAAATAAAATAACCACACGTTTACTGAAAATAACACTAAAATTAGACAGAAAATATATTAATTTGAAATATTCTATGCACCATAACCACATATTTTCGTCCATTTTCTCATTTGGCTGAAAACGGAAAATGGCATATTTTTTGCGCAACCCTAGCAGAAACCATAGTAATTTTTGCATTGTCTTGTCACTGACCATAATTCTAATCTTGAAATAAGGTTTAAGCATAAAATAAAGAAAAATATGTAAAAATTGACTTTAATAGGAAGACAGGACTGAAATAGCAAAAATGCTGAATAAGGCAAATCATATTTTGTGAGAAAGTGTGTGATGTGCTAGACTAGAGAGAAGCAGCAATGGAATCAGCACACCAAAAGCAATAAGAAACAAGTATCGTTTCAGCAAATATGATGCAGGGCAATTTTATTTATAAGCTGCAAAGATCCTTACTACATGCTAAATAAGACTATATACAAGATTAATAAGATAAATGTATAGATTTTTCCCTCAGCAGCTTTGTTGAGAGAATATCTGCCGTGGTCTAACCACACTCCATCCGTACTACAAAAATAAGCAAGTTCAGATTAAGACACGTATTGCACAGATACTCTCTCTTAAACGCATGACAGCTGTTGCCACCCATGTATTCTATTCTATTAATGCGCTGAATGAATTAAATCAGCACCTTCAGCATATGGGGGTGTTTCCTCCAAGCTTCTGTAGAATGATTAAAACAGAAGCAAGGCCAGGGGCGTCCGATTGAGTGTACGCATTCCTAGAGCTTAGCTCATATTAAATATTCAAGTCACGCAAAGTGGGTTAAAACCTCACACAGTACGCACATTCAGCTCTGCTCAGTGGCCACAAGCATTTGGGATTTGTGGCAGAATGCAGCTAATCTCAGCACATAATGTCCTGTATCGCTCTATCTTTCTGCCAAAATCTGGGCTATGGAAACAGCCGAGGTAAAACATACCCAAAACTTTCTGTTTTCATTCTTCCACAGTAAAAGAACAGCAAAAAGTCAGATTGATAAAGTCAAACTGAAATGGTGTTGCGGACAAAACTTATCCCCATAAATAGTAAAAATCAGATAAAGTCAAACTGAAATGGTGTTACAAACATAATTCATCCACATAAATAGTTTTCAAAAACTAACAGGTGATGTGCATCTGAACCAACATCTCAGGTGTTTACATGAGGCACGAAAAAAAAAGAACATTCTTGCATTTAAAATGTGATTTTACCAAGTTTTTTTTTTTTCAACTCTTGCACATTTTCATATTGTGGGATAAGCTGTGATAGCTTAGTGATTGTTTCTGTTTATAAAACTGTTTTTGCAGAGGTTTCTTAATATCAGTTGATGATCTTGTTATTATTATTTGACCTTTTTATTGCTTATTGATCAGATCCATGTTTGCATCGATAGCTTAAGAGATATTCATGTGTATTACACAAGTGTGATGTACATGTGTTTAACTGAACAAGTAAAGTTCTTTTTGTTCAAAAGCTGAATTTGCACCATCATGGATCCACAACCTGCCACAATTTAAAGTTTAATTCAATCTGGTATCCAAAAACTATGTACTGATCGTAACTAACAACTCTAACTGTATAATCCTGGTTATTTTGTACCTCACTATTTTGTCTTAATCCAATTGTATTTCATTTAATATCTGAACCCTCATTTTCGGTTTATGTCCACATGGTAAATTAAACTCTTTCTAAAGTTTTCCATGAAAGTTTCCTTCTAAGACTCCAATGGGCATACTGGCCAACAAGCAGGTGTTTCTACTTTAATACACAAGGTGATGAAGAGCTGCGAGCGTTTGGAAGATTTGTGCTCCTCTCACAAGTCTTTATCACTTCAAACAAACACTGAGTAGAAGAGTGAGCTAGGATTGAGGAGAACCCTACTTCACATGCAAACTTCATTCTTTATTAGGTGCAAAGCAGAGTATTATTTCTACTTCCTCATCCCCTCTCATCCCCTCTCCTCCCTTTCTCTGGCTCAGGACTTCTTAAACCCAAAGAATAATACACATATAGAGATTTTATGATTTGAAAAGTGTAGGTGCAATTGACCAAACCCTGTTTTGGCTGTGAGTGTTATTGCTGGAAGGCGACGTTGCCAGGTACGGTAAGACTCAGTGGATGAAAACACGGGGTTTGGATCTGTTTGGTTCCAAGAAAGCAGCTGCTTTAACAGTTACTTATTTTAGTCTAAAGAGGAATAAAACCCTTAAACACTCAGAAATATCTCACACTTGACAACTATCCTGACTCTTCTCCTGGAAAATAATCTGCTTTACAAGATTAGCTTTGAGTAGGATGAAAATTCACAACGGCATGATGTTTTAATGGCTTTTCATGACAAGTACATTTCTCCACCCAGAACACCTGAGAAACAAGAGTCAATATTAAAAGGACCACCAAAAATGGCACCAAAATGGTTCATCATGGCAAACAGTTAAACGCACTGCACTTGGTCCAGCATATGGTTACAAAAAGCAAATCGGCTGAGCAGATACTATATATATTGACTCTCTTTATCTTTATCCTTACCAGCTTTAGATCATTTTCAATACTGTCAGGTTTCAGAAACTGGTATATCACTTATGAAATACAGCCATTAAATCGCTTAAAGAGGCAGCTGGCTCTGAGGGACCACCACTGATTACCATGGCCCATACACTTCATTAAAACAACAAACAGCATAAGTTGCTTTTACAAAAAGTATCAAAAGGATAAACTACATTAAGTTCTGTTTGCATTTGTGCAGAGTAAAGAAAAACAAAGTGACTCTTTCCAATTGGTTTTCGTTATTTGACTTGACAGAGTACTCCGTCGCATACAGGCTTCAATCCAAAATATAGTTTCTAAAAGTATAAACATAAAAAGGGATACAACTTTTTCCACAACAAGGCCAAAACCGATACTTTCATTTTTGGTACTCACCAATACGATACCAGTATTTTCAATGCATTTGTAATTTTCAAATATATTAGGTAGAGAAACCAAAGGTATACAAATCATATTCGTTGACATAATTTGTTTAGCAAATATAGATTTCCTTTAAATATTTTCATGCTTAACTATTATATTCGCATACCCTGCACGTGAAAAACATCCCGTCAACAGCTTATTCCATGAGGCTATGCAGAGTTGAATTTGGCACAGGTTTTATGCTAGATGCCCTTCCTGACTCACCTCAGCAATGACTGCTGGGACACACTCACACTCACTCCTACGGCCAATTTGGCGTATCCAATGCATCTAACTTGCATGTCTTTGAACTGTGTGAGGGAAACCAGAGCATCTGGAGGAAACCCACGCTGACACAGCAAGAACATGCAAAGTGTTAAGAGAATAGATATGGCTCAGCCGGGGCTCGAACCGTGGACCTTAATGCTGTGAGGCGACACTGCTACCCAATGCCCTTGTAGACCTCTACACCAAACATAAAAAAAACGTATGTGGCATTTAGCTGCCATTAGAAAAGCTCAGTTGGATCCACTACAGCGATGCTTCCTAATTGCTAGCCCTGTCCTCAGCATTGCTGTCAGCCTGTTGGACAAACAGGGCTGTTGTCCTTCAACATTCATTTGAAAGTGTTTTTGTGTCTTTGAGGAGCACTCTCTCTGAAGGCCAGCCAGGAGATGGTTTGCCCCAGGCAGCCCAATCACAGTTAAAATGGTTTAGAATACAGACAGCGCCTTAATTATTCTACAGCATTGATGGCCTCCACATCCGTCACCTCACACAAAATCAGAGCCAATAGCGGCAGAACAGACAAGAACTAATCTGGCCGATTTCAGCTCCACTGCCATTGATTCATCCTTTCTAATTAGGTAATGGAGGACAATGGATAGAATGCCCGAGTCCAAGCGTTTATTGGGAACAGTGATGGCGATGACCTCCTTTGATCAATATAGAGTGCAAAGGCCTAAAGGATCGCTCACCGCTGGCTACCATCCAAGTCAGCAACTAATGGATGTACTTTTCCTCAGCAACAACCTAGCAGTGGTCAAAATACACCATTCAGCCACACGAATCACTCATTGAAAAAACATACATACAAGAATTCATTTGCCACTGATCTAATAAAATGACACAAAGAATCTAAACAGCTTTGAATCAATCAGACTTTCGAATTTTCGCCACAGATATGAACATGGTCTCAACATGTTACTGATTTGAGTTAAAATAACTCCCATCCCTAAAAAAGCATAATCTATGGACTTTAGAAATCAGGACATTTTGCGGGTTATAGCTAGCTACAAGTTGGGAATCAAAATTGAGGCAAATAGCTGTTTGACACGAAAGCAGCATTGGTTTTATTGGTTGGTTGAGTCAAATGTTCAACGCCAAGCTAACGCCACAAACAAATCCAAATAGGTTCAAGGATCCTTCTTGCGTTACAACTGCACAATAATGCCACTCTTTGCGAACCAGTGATTTAGAACGCATGAACATGAAAATGTGGCATTGAAAATGTCTCTGCAAACCGTAAATAAGCATGCAGAATCAAGAATTGGCACAATTCTTTGTCAGATGCTAAAGACGTTTATCAGTGCTCCTTTGAAATGACAATGACTGGCTTATATTACACTTTTGGAACCACTGACTGTGAATACCCATAAATCCACTTGAGTTGAAGGCATAATAGCAAAGTAGAGATGAAAGATAGTGTCAAAAATATATTTTTTCCCCACAACTACATATTATCGACATGACAGGACTTCCAAACCCAGTAATTCCCCAAGCAACATACCATCTTCACACAGTAGTGACAAACCCCAAAACTACCTCAAACATGCAACTATATCAAATATGTTTGGACACAGAGATAGTTACAGAATTCATGAATCAAAAGGAATCAAAAGGGTTTTCATGTTTTCCAATGTCACTTCAGATGGACCCTTTCGGCTGTGTAGGGTTTGAAATGTTACTATTGTGATGATGATCATCATGTGTTACTTTATATTACTTATTTTTTCTACTAAATCTACTTTACATCCTCCCATTTGTCTCAGTAGGGCTATAAATGCAGACACCAAGTAGGGCTTATCAATTTAACATCGATATCAATGCTAAAGCACATCTACTACGATCCTTATGGTCCAGGCCCCATGGTTCAAAATATGTAATTCATTGTAAAGTTTAACCATCAAAGTGTTGAAATTTGTCATTTGCATGCGTTTTAGATCGAATTCGGATCTCACATAATTCCGCTCTCCTCTGAGTCTATTTGTGCCTGAACAGAAACATAAACGCAAAATTAAATGAACTACAAATGCTGACGCTCAGCCAGTATCCTCGTAAACACATTCATGGCTTATGTGAACATAAACAACTGAGAAAGAAGACATGAAGATGAATGTGTATCATTATATTAAATCCGTGCATTCGGTCTTAAAGTGACAGCAGCCTATAAATACCTGCTGCTGTCTGTGTCATTAATGTTAGTCAAACAACAAAATACAAAGAGAAAAATAACTTTTGTAGCTTTAACAAAGATTAATTACATGTAAATTATACAGTGAAGAATAAGCAGTTTTTTACACATTCGATTATTACATTTCTGTAATTAAATACTGTTAGAATTGTATTTATGCATTTTTTTTTAAAATACAGATTTACTCCCCTACAAAATCACCACAATCATTCTAGAAATTTCTCTTTCCAAATAGAGCTCTTCAAGTCATCTGGTGAAATTGTTTTCAAAATGGAATATATATTGGGGAATAACAAAATACTGCAACGTCAGTTATCATCAGTGAGTCCACTAAAGATCTGAGCTTCCCCAGAACTATCCCTGATGCTCTCTTTAGATGAACACTAAATGACTTCAAATAGTGGGAGGAAAAGAGAAACAAAAGAAAGTGTAGGATTGTGAATAAAGAACTCAAATAGTGATCAGGGAATTTCATGGCAAGATGTAGAACTTTCATGGAAGGGGCTTGTGAAGTTCACATTCATTTCACACAGCTGGAAATGCTTGTCTCGGTCTTAATAAATTCAATAGCTCTTCTCAATATACCCCTGGAGAAAGACACTATTAGCCTTTGAAAGAACTGTACGAATGTTTTGTTTTTCCTCACTAAAGCTACAACTTATAAAGTCACATGCTAATCACTGACCAATAATACCATGGATGTCAAACAGTGTTTTTTATCACAAAAGAAATGGAGAAAGTGATGAAGACTGAATGAAAGAAAGAAAGAAAGAAAGAGTTGAAGTGATAGAAAGAGCAAAAGATCTCCACAATACACAATTCACAAAATATTTAGAATTAAAATATGCATACATACACACACACAAACACATATATACACATGATACACACATACATTTCACTTCAACTCTTTCATCCAAGACGATTTATCGGAGTTTCTTTTCAATGAAATCAGAAACCTTCAGCCACATAGCCATCACTTCCTTAAGTTCACTTGTAGAAATGTTTTCCTCCGGTTCACCCTCCTCGTCCTCGCCATTGCTGAGCTCTTGCAACACTTGCGTATGTTCCATCGTCTGCAGCTCGATCAACTCCTCTGTCAACAGTTCCTGAATCGAAAATTTCATGCTTCATTTCCATAGTCATCATGCGTTTCTTCTTCTCACTAACATCTCTACCACTCACTTTCTTAGAACTCATCGCTATTATGAAGAATAATGCACAGAATAGAGAGAAAATCAGCTACTCGCGGGGGATGCGTACAGAAGTCAGCGAACGAATCGACATCAGTACGCGTGCTCGTATCTCGAATATTTACTCGTATCTAGAAGCAAAAATCAGCTTGCTCGTGTCTTGGAATACTTGCATGTAGAGACACACGTATCTCAAGGTATTACTGTACAGTATAACAATAAAGTCAAGTCAACCTGAGTAGAATCCAAGTAGGCCTGTCAAGTCACCAAAGAAAGACAATCCATGCCAATGGATGATTAAAGCATTTAAACAGAGCTTAAATTGTGATATTAACCAAAGACAACCATTACACAAGCTGAAACCAAACCCAGTGAAAAGCCAAGCGCCTCCGTGGGTTCTGAGGATATGGATTTCAGAGGGAACTGCTATTTCCAATGGATCTTTCCACTATAAATCAGATATGGTCTAAGCAAGACAAATAACTCTTGAATGCTCTTCATGCTGCACAGACACTATCCAATTTAATTTGAGATACTTCAAAGTGACTGGAACGTCGAATTAAACATGCCCACTTGGGTGAAGGAAAGAATGGAAAAATCTGCAGCCAGCCACAGTGCCGGTCAAGACATCAGAGTGACTCTGGCAGTAAGAAATGCAGGGTTTGTATTGTTTGCTCAAAAGTAAATCTCCTATTCATACAAAGCAAGACGATCTTTGTTTAATGGCTGCCTTCCAGATTAGATCATGTTTAACCAGATAAATGCAACCGATGTCTGAATGCAGAACTGAGAGATAATTACTAGAATTATTTTATAATGGAGCTGATTATGTACTCAGAGACAGTGCAGCGGCAGCTGTGGATGATTCCTTTTAACATTGACTGTGAAATGAACATTTAACCCAAGAAGACGAAATTATATTTTGGCTTGAAATAGGGTGGCTTAAAATAACAAATATAATAAGTCTGAAGGGTGTCAAGTGCAATGTAATTTTAGGATTAAGACTACATATTAGCTTTTTAAACACTTAAATCCAAATTCAGTGCTCTAAACTCAAGTCAAAATGGACCCCATATACTTTCTGGTTGTACTTGACTAATCAGGGCATGTTATTCTAAAGAAAAATGCAAAGATATTTCCCATTTTAAAGATGTCAAAATTTATATGGCACCATTCTTTTCACAATCCAATCAATTTCAAATGGATTAAATCATTTTTTTCTAGCTGAATACATTTAGGTTTTGAACAGCTGTTCAAAATACTCAGAAATAATTCAACACTTACTAATGTAATAATGTGACCTACAGAAAGATTCAAAGAATGAATTAGCAATTGAACAACTATTTTTAATGAATTGATTCAATGCAAAGATTTAAAAAAATATATAGAACTCATAGTAGGTTGAGAAAATAAAATGGTAAAAAAGTAAAAGTAATAGATACTTTTCACACTGCACTTAAGCATGGGTAACAGTCTTTCTTAACCCTGCTTTTAACCTTGGGTAAAGGAACATTTCACACTTATAATTTACACTTATAAAAACTCACACCCCACCCCTTTATTACATCAACAGAATATACAGGAGATGCAGCTGGGATAAACTGATGAATTCAAGGTCAGTATAATGCGGGTGGAAAGAATCACTCAATTCTTAAGCTCCATTTGAGAATGGGCATCACTAAGCAACGCCCAATGGGAACATGTCCTCTTAGGCTTGCGGGACCAAATTGGTCTTTCTTTTCTTAACAAAACCTGATTTTTGGCTAATTCCCTTCTGAATCTATAGGAGCAAGATGTGATTACATTTCAATCTAAGCTCAAGATTATCAGAGATCTGTTTTTTTTCTCTACATGCTAGACCATTACTGTGCAATTAAAGATAGATTCCGCCAACAAACATTTGAGGGCAGGAGCCTGCCAATTCATCTTACTACTGACAACCATTATTAATCACAGAGACAATTAACACACCCACATGCATACACAAACACAAACCGTTCCCCAGACACGGAGTGTGGAAAAGATGCCTTTCCCAGACACATTACGTTTATATGGCAATTAGGGGTGGAAAGTAGGAAGCTACAACTAACAGATGATTTCATTTTATTGACATCTGCAAACAATGCATACATCAAATCTGCAGAGATTTTCATCAATGCTTCTAGTAATACATGTGAAAAGTGCTTCCTCAGTCAATGCATTAAGATGTGACTCGAGACACTTCTGTCCATCACAGACAAACTGGATTACCACGAAGCAACATCTCATCTTGTCAGAGCGAAATCCATTACTGCACTTGGTGCTTGGATTTCTGACCTTTAGAAACATGAGCAAGCCAGAGCTAAGCCTTGCAGTGTGCAGGCGAAACAGGTTCAAAACATTTTTACCCTGTTCCCCCATCTTCTTCCAATCGTTTTCTTTCTACTATAAACTGAATGACAGTGAAACAATAATAAGAAAAAATAAAATAATAAATAAATTTATACATTTGCGTATGTATACCCATTACACACATAACCATTCCAATGATCGAGGTAACCAAAAGCCAATACGATGAGGCAATGGGCATGCTATGAAAATGCACATGCACTGTATATGTTTGCTAACAACAAAAGGTATATGTGCACCAACTAACAGCAGAGATTTACCAGTATAGAATAAAAATATTTGAAACCTTCGATTCTCAATACAAACCTTTAATTATATTCTCCAACATTGCAAACACAATTTCACTCACAGCGTAAACACAGTCACAACACACATAACTACATTAGCTCAAAACACAGTCATTTCACTCTGACACAGTTCTGAAAAGTATTCAGTATCTAAAATGCTTTGTTGCTTTTTGCCTTTAACGGTCTGCTTGAAAACAAATGCTTCTAAGCTTCTATCAGTAACAACGTCTTTGTCGATGTCAATGTAATCTGGGAATTCCTGGACAGTGATGGCGAACTCCTGCACCTCCTCTTCCAAGATAGCATCTGTAAGGTTTGATTTTCCCGCCACTTTCGCGGGTTCTTCTGCGAGAACTCGCAAGTTCTGTCAAGTGTGAGTGAAGCGTCATTGGAGTGAGCGACCATACAGACTGATGAACGTGCAACGCGAACTCAGCGCATGCGCAGTGAACTCGGTACGATCATTAGTCACGGGGATCGAGATAACTGATGTTAAGTGGCGACTTTGTCCCTCTTTTGTGCTCGAGATATTAGGGTTCGGCGACATAAAAGAAAATTGACATAACCAATAAGAAAATGCTAAGACAAATAGGGAATTTGGCGGTTCCACTTCAAAAACGTCGACTTAATAGGGTTGGCGAGGTAACCGAGCTCGAGATAAGTGGGTTCCACTGTACATACATGTATATATATTCTACAATAATCTCTAGAAAGAAAAATCTAAAATCATTGTAGTCTTTGTTCCATTGTTTTAAAATGACATTGGCCATGTTGACTTAGTAATCAAACATTTTGATTACTTACGTACTCAAACATTTTGATTACTTACGTACTCAAACATTTTGATTACTTACGTACTCAAACAGAGGAGGATCATGGGAAATTATTGATCCCCCCCAAACAAACAAAAAACTTGAGTAGAGTAATGTTGACCGTAGCCACAAGGTTCAATAAAATCAATCAGAGACTGTGACAGGCCAGCACAATTGAGAGTTTCCAAACAATTCCTCTATTTAGGCTCAGGATGAGAAGATGGAAGCTTTGAAGTTATTGTGTTTGTCTCTCTGATGAGAACCATTGACATGGGCCTCAAACCTTTGTAGCAGTCAATCATGCAAAAGCAAACATCTTCAATAAGCTGAAGAGGGTCCGCATCATTTAAAATGGTTTTAATTAGACATGTTGACATTTTCAACATGGCAATGGAGCTAGTGGGCTACATCTGGTGGTCCAGACTCCTTATGAGGATCTATTTATTGATTATGTAAAGATCCCCACCGAGTCATCAAGAGTGTTTCTTCAGGTCTTAGTTTATTATTCTTTGAACACTTAAATCCAACTACACTTTTAGACTGCGCTAGAGTCTTTGACTAATAATGCTTCTAGAGTCTTTCTAAAACAATTTTTTATTTTATTTAAAATCTTAGATATTCAAGAGAAGAAAAAACTTTGATATTACACTTCATTTTGCGGCAGGATCAGTGGCCAACCTGTCAAAAAGACACATGTATTCTCTCAAATGCTAAATTTCCTTTGAGACCTAAAAATAAACCTCCACTAACTCCCCCATTCAGGAAAGGAAGACCCCACTCTGCCTGATGTCCCACTGGGCAAACTAAACAGTGCGTGAGTTCAAGAGCAAAGGAAAACTTCCCGTAGTTCCTTTTACTCAAGATCAATGCCCTGCAACATGCACAATGCACAAAAGCATTTCTTTATCTGAAAGAATGCCTGACAAGACATCTTTTCAAAGTAAAGCGTTTTGGAAGTAAAACATGACAACTTTCCACTTGGTTTAATGACTGGGATTATACCAAATACTATTATTTTTTAGCATGAGAAGTGTAAAAATTAGCAAGCCTAAACCAGATATAGGCCTTTTTTGAGAGTTAAGTGCAAACAGTGGATGTTGGAATAGTATCTGTTTAAAAAAATGTCAAAAGTTAGTTAGTAACAAAAACATAACTCTAAGTGGTTTGAATACGCAAGGTCAAGCTAAGCGCAACAAAAATAATATTATGTATCTATTATATTGCAATATTATTGCAAAATATTTTACTACAATAATCTCCAGAAAGAGCACCAAAACAGTACTTCCTGAAAAATCACTTCAAATCACTGTATACTTCATTATAATCTTTATTGTATTACTGTCAGCACAACGGTTTTCAAATGACGGTTTTCTTATTACATAGTAATTACAATAATTGGGTAATAACTAGGTACTAAACCTAAACCTAACTTTAACCCATGTAGTTACATTATATTACCAAGTACTTTATTAGATAATTACACTGTAAGTACAAGTGCACATACTGTAAAACAAACTGGAACCAAAATATATTGTGGGTACTATTTTTGAATATTAGAATGACTTCTAAAGGATCATTTGACTTTGAAGACTGGAGCAATGGCTTCACAGAAAAGAAAAAGCATTTTAAAATTCATTAAAATAGTTCTTAAAATTCATTTTAAAAAGTTATCTTAAAATTCTAATAATATTATTTTACAATTTTACTGTGTAACTTTAAATCAAACAAATGCAGCATTGGTGAACACAATAATTAAAAAATCTTACCAACCTCAAACTTTTGCTATAAATATATATACATTGGTTTTGATACATATATACACATTAGTAACGTAGCTTTTGTTTTGTTTTTTCTAAAGGTTGTTCTGACAACCCCAATCCATTCTGTCCCATAAACTACTCTACAAATGCTATATTGCTGCTGATGTCAGAGCTAGAGATGTTTGTGTGCATTATAGTGATGACAGAAGAGATAACTTGGAAGTAGGACAACATGGACGTTGTTCCAAAAGCAATGACTCAACCTCCTATGCGATCACTCACAGCCAAAGGAAGCCTCAGTGACTGCTGCTGGGTTTGATCTGCTCCCTCCTTCTCTCAATTCTAATGAAAATGTAACAAAACTAAAAAAGAACAGACATCTCAGTGCAGGCTGTCTTGGTCTCCTCAGAGACTGACATTGGTATCACAGATCACAGACTGAAAAAAAGAAGTTTGACGGCTGTTGGATGTTGAACGACAAAAAACTGATGACAAACAGCAAGTGTGGCATTAGACATTCAGACGTGTTCTCCATGGGGCCAATTAACAAATTCTCAGTGCCAAACTGAGAGAGACCACATGCAGATAACATCATAAAAAGGCACACAAACTCATCGCTCTAACAAGCTCTAAATTTGATCTGTCATTGGTTATATATGTGCATATACACTTTATTTAAAAAAACAATACAAACATGGTGCATTTTAAAAGTACGTTTCAATAAGTCATACAAACCCAATATAATGGCAATTTCCCTCACCAAATCTTTTACTCCACCACAGTTCTCAAATCCCATTTATCTGAGACATGTCAAACTTCCCACGCTCTCGCATGTTTCATGAGTCATGGCAAATTTGAATCAAACGCAAGCTGGACGAGATTTCAGAACTGCGGCAAATAAGAAGATAACTTACATTTTGGTCTTCTCTTCACACAAAGCCATCACATGGAAGCATCTGGGGGACATGTGAACTTTTATGACACTTTCATTTTTTCACTTTCTTTTATTGTCAATCGGTAACCATTGGATTTCAAAAGAGCAGCTAAAAATCTTTGAAAATTTTTTTTTTTCCATTGATACATGAAGATGGGTTTACATTACAATGATGTACTAAAAAAGGGAAAGTCTTTCCTTTGCATTTTTCGCCTACAAACACCACTGTTGCCACAATGATCCCTGTTCACCTGGATCCGCAAAAAAAGGCTGTTTTCTGCTGCTAGGCCAGTAGTTGGTATTGTCATTTTGTAAAGAAACACAACGTGCCTATTAGAGTTGAGCCGGATACTCGGCTGAAATGAGTATCCGGTACGGATAAAGCACTTTTGCCGAGTATGAGTATTATACAAGTAATATCTGTGCTCAGATTGAATAAAAATCCTCATTGTGTAGCTGACTATGTCTATGTTCTGTGATAGGCTAGTCACAGCACCCCTCCCCTACACATACAGATTCGCTGTGTCCTGCTCTGCTCATTCACACGCAGAACACTGAGAAGAAAACAGCTTTCTTTCTCCCTCTGTCTCTCCCTCAGTCACTGGCTCTATTCAGTTTTTTGACTTCACGCAAAAATAACGATTAAAAATTATGATTTCTTCATAATTGCAAAACTTGTTCTGTATTTAGTTTGTTTGTTATTGTGATCAAAACCATTGATCTGAAGCTCAATGCTGAAGCGGTCATGTAAATAGTTTTCTAATCAATAAATAATTTCTGATCAACCCATATCAATTGCCTGATTAAAAATAACATACCAGTTAAAGCACCGCCCACTTTCAGGTTAGGCCCCGCCCAGTCCGAGGACAGATACAGATCTTTCACGGTTCATGTATTCGTTGTCTCCTAGTTACTGCCTGTGTGTGTACGCGAGGTGAGTGTGGGAGGCGTGGTCGCTGATCGAAAGTACACTCATCATCTTCATCCATCGCACCTGACATCCATTCTGTTCTGCCTATTTAGTTCCCATCTCACCCTCACCGTGTTGTCGAAACGTTGTTTCTCCTGTGATACCGTGCCTGTCTATCCCGTGGTCCTATGACATAGTGTTCCTGAGTTCCTGTGTTTCCTGTCGTCCTGTGTTCACGCTCACCATGGATTATTCCCCGCACGCTGTCTTCACCGTCGAGCCCATTGAGTCCCTGCGTCACCACCAGCCATTTCCTGTACATTCTTCGCTTTTGTGTTTCTAAATAAATCTTCACTTGCAATTGAATCAGTCTCCGACTTCCCCGGACACAGATCATTCATATGGTTAACAGATAATGGTGTACTCGCTCATCCCTAGTGCCTATAGACTCAACATATAATAGGAATGCGCCTGATGTCACCGTTTTCACAAATTCGAGTTTTAGTTCTTTACAAGGAGACATAACTGTTTCAATTTCAAAAACATACACGTTGAAATCCATTTTCCAAAGTTTGCAATTTCAGGCTCCTAAATTGCTGTTGTTGTGCAAATAAGTAGCCAAAATCCATACACAGGTTGTACACAAAGTAAACTACGCCTAAATTTGGGGGTCAATTTTCCCTCGAAAGCAATCAAATAACTCAAACCACAAATTATGATGTTATTTTAAATAAAACACCTGTCTATTACAGCTACAGTAAACCACACTGCCAGCACATAAGGACGTCCTGTGCTAATCGTTACATTTGCACTTTACATCATAAAAGTCTAAAGTCTTCATTACCAGAATCAAATCCTTCTAGTCCTGTCCCATGATCTCTATAAGAAACCAAACAGGCATTGCCCATCTGGCATGATGTCAGATACGGAAAGCAGATGGCTCACATGCCCTAGTTTGCTTACATGAGGTTGGCAAAGTCATCTCGAGCTTGCAAAGCCGGCCACAGGATTGCTGAATCAAAGGTAATCTCAATGATAAGATCAGGGTAGGAAAAAGACCAAAATGAAAGCTTTACTGAGCCTGAGCCAAAAACAACATAATTTGTTGACTTTGCATAAATGCATTACAAGATTTGTGCAAATATTTAAAGGCCTATAAAAAGAAAGAAAGAGGGAATACATTTTGGACTACTGAAAGTCTCAGTAAAATGATTTACGTTTCGCTTTAGGAAGCAGTAAATATATCACTTTTAAATTATATGGTCATATGATCGAATACTGATCTTTACCAATTCAATGCATTTTAAATAAATGTGCATGTTGTATGCGAGTGTACACATCTGAATAAATAAATACAAAATGTAACATATGAATGTAAATCTGAACACATAGTTATAAATATATTAATGCCATGGAAATATACAAAGCTACAGATGAAACACCAAATTCTACAGATGGCTGTGTGCTTAAGGTTTATATCCTTCCAACTCACACTTAAGGTCTATATCCTACACAGTAAAAACAACAGAAACCTCTAAAGCACCCAAATAATAATCTGGTCTTCATTGGAAGATGTCTATCCTGGCACGCACATGGTTGCAGGGTTGATCAGATCGTTTCTGACAGGTTGATAGATACACAAAGGCAATGCATTTATTCCCTGCTCCAAGGAGGGGGGGGGAAACGAGCACTGTATTGGTCATTTGAGCCAACAGGCAACACAACGGAGGCTTATTTCTCATCAGTGAGTGCTAATGGTGTGCACAGGCGGAAGAGTGAATAGAGACCACACAGCTCTCCACAAAGCACAAAAGCTTCTTGGCCAGGTCATGTCCCAGCTTCCTCTGCAGGCACACACTCTGCACAGGAGACACTAGAAGGTAAACCAAAGAAAAGAGAGGCTTGCTTTATTTTTTTTAAGTGCACTATAGCATCTTCCATAGACGCTAGCAACAGGGGGTTTTTGTGCTTCAAATGGATCAGACGCTTTAGTGACACAGCCCCCCCACAATCCACAGGGCACTGCTAATCCTATTAAAATGAAGGCAGGCAGGCAGGCCGGCCGGCACAGGACAGGAACATGGTAAGATCCATAAAGAACATTAGCTCTAAATCAAAGCTCTTGTCTCTGGTCATTTCCCATCTAGTGAAATAAAAGAAAATTATTTGAGACCAGCGATCAGGCCATAACATCACATCTACATTTTGTGGAATAGCTTTCATCTGAATATCCCCTGAAGCATAAACACACTAATGCACAGATAAAATCCATTTTTCTGTCAGTACAGCCAAGTTTTGTTGTTTAGTGTTTTGTAAGTTCATTCTTGTCGCTAATGTAATTACTGAGAGTGTTTGTAGTGGTTGTGCTATTTTGACAAATATTGTTACTTATTGTGAATGGTGCACGAAAACTATGCAAGAGTGAAACAGAACTCATCTGTCTGCATTGGCTTTGAATATGATCCTGGCTTTTGCTCGAATTTAGTTCCATAATTAATTTTTCTGTCAACTTTGACATTACTTTTATAAAACTCTAGCAAAGCTAAGTGAAAGTGAAGAAAACTATTACAATTTTATAATAAAATTTAATATTATAAAACACTCAATAATATTAATTTTAAAAAAAGTATTCTTAGTATTCTTTGCTATTATTTGAGTATTATTCAATATGCATTAACTTTCTTCTACAAAGGTAAGAAAAGGACTTACCTTAATTTGCATACAGTTTAGGGTCAGGTTTAACGCTGTCCTCGCCAGACAATGTCAGCGTTTTAACCCTTTTGACAAACATTTCATGGTCCTCTGAATATCTGAACATGTTATATATCATAAGTACAGACCTCCTGCTTTTAAACAAAAAAAAAGTTTTATTCTAGCTTCATGCATTCGTTTTTATCAACACTTGAATGTGGGTAAGTTTCGTAAAAAAAAAAACACTGAGCAAAAAACTGAAAAAGACTTCATCTGATCAGATTCAGAACGATGATCAAAACATAGACGGAGTAGAATGAGTCCATAAACAATCCTAATGCTTGTCCTGGGTTGACGTTTCATTCAGTAACATTAGGCACTTTTGATTTATATGCCGTTAATATACAGCAATCCCTCGTTTATCGCGGTTAATAGGGATCGGAACCCCCCACGATAGGTGAAAATCCGCGAAGTAGGGTTGGCCCCTCCTAGGAATGTGTGTGTAGGTACCAGAATGTTTAAAATATGTATATTTATCCATATATATTTTAATTAAATCTATTTAATTATAATACCTTAATATTATACATTTACTCTCTCGTTCTTATACGATACGTATTATGGTGCTCTACACTCATCAATGACAGTAGTATCTTGAGACTCCAGTAATGATGATGATGACAGACCTGTGCGGTTCGATGAATGTGATGATGATGAAGATGGTGTTACTGCACTGGTATAATGAGGCCTTTAGATCAGTTCGGGAAGCGCCTCATCATCAGATATCGGTGCTGGATCGTCAACATTTGCTTCTGAGAGAGGCGAAGAGGCTCCCACTCCACTCGTGCTCTCATTGGTCGATCTCGCGCCGAGAACCAATCACGTGTCTTGTCTGAGTGCAGTGGGTGTGTACAAAGCCTCTGAGAGAGTTTCTCTCTTTGTCTGGCATCCTGGGAAACCGTTTTTCTCTCGCATCATGATAAAATAACGCTGCTTTCCACAATACGGCTGCCGATAAGCCAGTATTTCTTTTTTTAGATTAATATTTTTGAGAAATCCGCGATGCACTGAGGCCGCAAAACTTGAACCACGAAGTGGCGAGGGATTACTGTAGATATATCACTTGTTTCTGCATCTTTTTCAAATGCGTTTTAATCAGGAGATTCAAAAAGATGTATCATAGCGCCCCCTACCCTTTAACAGTGAAAACACGGAAAGCTGGAAAATTGTCAACGGCGGTCGGAAGCGTTTTTTCACAATTGACGGAAATATCCATCAAGGGCAAGGAAAGAGTTAATTCCACCTTAACGTGGCTAATGTAATTAGTTTAACAATTGAAGGGGGTAGAAAGGCGGCGGCCCAAATAATGAATCTAGACAGATAATCTGTTAGGTTTTAATTAAATGACAGCAACAAAGACGCAGCACGATTGTGGAGGGAGCCATGCGATCCTACAGCTTGTCCAATAAATTTAATCTGCACTGCTGTCTTCTACTGTGCAGTAAACCTGCCGTACATATGGCCTCCCTCTTTCAGCCCTGATTACAACCTGTCTGATTTAGAAGGCCTGAAAGGCCAACAGCCCATTTTAGAGCCCCTATGGGCAGCGATGGGTCAGGCCGCACTGGCCTGCAGTTCATTTCAGCTCACACATCCCAAATGACAATCATCTACTCTGGCAATAACAAGAGAAGCTGCTCCCTCAGAGAGCCAATGGAGTGGGATGATGGCCATCCAATCTCAGTCTGTCCTGACAAAGCTTCACTTCAGTAATCAAGCTGGAGTGAGAGCCCCCCTCTGCTGCTTACCAAGACGATTGAGTAGAGAGGGGAAAAACCTCGGCTCGCTCCCAATCCCGACATTTCAGTCTAGACACCATCTGGACAATGGACACGGTTATCAAGAGGCACCTGCATGATTTAAGCATTTTAGCTGTTTCTTTAAAAAAATACAAGATAATAGTTTGGTCTGATGTGTGATGTCTATAAAGAAGTAATTTGCAAATGATTAATCATAGTAAAGCATAATTTTGTGTTTCAATTCAGAGCTTTGAGCTGATGCTTAATAGCTACACACTGTAAAACAATGTTGCGTTGTAAATAATAATAACAAATCTATTTATATTATTTACAGAATTAGTTGTTCTACTTTAAAACTCTAGAGTCAGTGGACGCAACATTGTGTTAAACACACACACACACACACAAGCAGCCGTTTTTATATATATAAATTACAGGTCATCTACACAAGTGCTAACAGAACATTTCAGAATACATCTCTGCACAGGTATTTCTCTCCAAGATCTACAGAATGATGTTTTTCAGTCAGTTTAAACCCCAGACACAGCAGGATTGCAGTAAATTGGAGAAATGGATGGTCTGAGGTTACAGCTCTGAGAAAGTTGACCTTACGAGGTCATGGCAATAGTAATTGTTAGTCAGATTACTCGGTGGGAGACACCAAAACCCCACACACAAACGGCAACTACAGTAGAGCGGGTTGTGTTAAATAGTGTTTGTGGTTTGTCAGAAGGCTGCTGACCCAGAACTCAGAGGTTAGAATACGTCACAGAGAAAACGGTCCAAAAGGATCCTCTCAGAGAACAAAAACGCCTTCACATTCGACAGCTATTAACGATCCACAATCCTGTGCAAATCCAGGTGTTTCTGAGGGCAATGAGAACAATGTTTTCCAGTCTAGCAATAAACTAATTTACACTTTAACAATATACTAATAAAATGTGTAACTTTGGAAAGCTTTTGGGCAATGGAAAGACTCTGGATGTTAATTAAAGAATAAACCAATAAAGAACCTTTATGAAATATATATTTAGCAGTTTTTTTCCCCTTTACATTTTTGTCGCAATCGAAATCAAGTCATTAAATAAGTACATAACTGCTAAATTAACTCCACCGAGCTTGTCACGAAACACATGCGTCACAGATCTTTTCTTTAGTTGACAGATTGTATGTCAGAGTCGATTCACACGTCATGATCTACACCAGTTATGTTGCGGTTCCTAATAAAGTTGCAAGCCAAATGGTTACAGGTTGCTGACCAATGCCAATTTAACATGCATTTGCCACTATTGGGCACTGATTCCATCTATACACTCATGCAATGGCCGACTACTGTCACGCCAATATGAACTTAAAGCAAAAATATTTATAATGCCGTGAAAGCGAATGCAGCTGTTTCACAGGCAACTCTAAGTGAAATGGCACAGGTGGCTGCTCAATCTGGTGTTTTATTTTATGACATCTCTACTCAAACCAAAAGATGAGGCAATACGTTTTCCTCATTCTGGATGTGCCAAAATACTCCCTGAAGTTATATGACTTAACCCACAGCTTGAAGCCTCTTAAACTCACAGGCCACTGGCACGCACTTGGTGCAGTTTCGCACTGTCTGTGCATAAAAATTGATGACCCTCAGTTCTAATCTTGTCCCAAAAGTTCTGAGCATAGAAGTCAACCATTTACAAGTCTCGCAAGGAAACATATTGCACTAATTAACAAAGAGCAATGCAAAAAAAAAACATAAGGCTAACAAACAAAGAGTCTCTACAGTGCCTGACTGAAGTACGAATAGAGACATTGCACTTGACCACAATATGCCAACGATCCGAGCTCCTTCTCGCAAGGGACTCTTTGTGCCATTGGCATAATCGTAGTCATCTGGAATGCTGATGTCTACATCAAACTCCCCATGAATCCTCCTCAAACAAAAGTACAGAAGAGGAGTAACAAGGAATAAAAAAAAAGAAGAGAAACACCCACAATGCTTTGCAAACATGACCATCTGGACTGAGCTGTTGGAGGATTAAAAGGGGGCCGTGTAGGGGTGCTGCGAGCAGTAGTGTGTCTCCTGCTCTAATTTTTCTCTCTCCGAGATAATTACAGGGTATTGCTGGGATGGACGGCTTGAGGAGAGAGATGCTCTAAGTCTGGGTTGCCGCCCTTGGATCTCGACATCACCACAGAGCCAAAGTGTGCGGTCGGATCCACAGGGTGGACACTCCAGCAGCGCCTGAGGAGAACAGAGCCAGACAGCACCACAAAACCCAAACCAACAGTGCAGACTATTTAAAGCGCACACCAGCTCATCCCTGCAGCCTCAGCTAAACAGGCTTGCAAACTAAACTACCAGCAGAACCACTCGGAAAACTGCTTTATGGAGAAGAGTCAGTGGGGAGGTTTAATATGACATCATGTGCCCTTTCTGTCAATATTAAATCTCTCTGTTTGAACAAGAGCTAAATTACAATATTTCACAATAAGTAAATTACTAGTTTAAACAATTGTAATATCAATATTTCAGAACCTCTCGATGCAAGGCCAGTATCACAAGTATTTGCATGCACATACATATACATTCACACACACACACACACACACAAACCTTGTCGGTTTCCATATCCACAATTTAAAGAAATAATTCTTACAGCACAAAGATAAATGCACTAAAGAAATGTTTTTTTGAAGCATTTCGAAGACATGTAGAACAAGATTTTGGACTGTCAGTTGAATAAAATGAATAATATATTTTTCTGCTATAATACATATTTTCACACCAAATCTCCAAAATAATGTAGAAACAACAAAGACAGAATGTTTCACGTATTTTCACCTTTTTAATAAGTACTATGAATTGAGGCAAGTCTCACAGATACTAATTCTGCAAATAATGTCTCTATTTAATGGGTCTTTTCTCAAATTCTGTGGATGAAATGAATAATTATAGCCATTCAACAGTACAGTATAATTGCAAGCAGTCGTTTTTTAACATTTGATAGGCTTCAAAAAAGAACAACAATGAATTTAAGTGAACTTGAAAATATTTTCACATTAAACCATAATAAATGTAGCTAAGCCTTTATATTGTGTTGAATATAGTCTAGTAACATAATGCTGTTTCTATCAATATTAAATCTCTCTGTTTGAACGAGAGAAGCCAGTTAACTTATAAAGCTTTCGCATTATTTTCACAGCTTAAATATTTGTTATCTATATTTTAGATCCTCTCTATACACTAGCTACGGTTACACAGAAATGGAAAAATACATTATTAACCAATATCATAGACATAATCAATATCATACCAAGGTTCACTTATCACAGTTCAAACAAATCCCATTCTAGATTATTTTCAGCGCCGCATTCTCTTACACTCTGAAAAATGTCACATTATAGAAGATAAATGCATTGCAAGCGCCATTTCGTGCTGTCTTCATAAGTACTTGTGGAGAAAGCAGTCAAAACTTATCTGATGTTATTTGACATGAGAAAGGAAAAAAGAAAAACATAGCCATTTTAGGAACTCGCTCCAATTCAAAGCCTCCTCCTTTCCAAAACCACAAACCCCAAATAAATACAGCCTACAAGAACTTGAAACGGCAATGGGTTTGCCCTCAATTTCAGGTGAATGACGACGATTCCTAATGCGAGTTCATTCATCAGGCCTCTGGACAGGTTCACAGCAGGCCAAGGAGAAGAGGGTATAACTCAGCACTGGCATCTCTCCACTCTTTTCTTCATCTCTGCTCTGGGTGTAGGGATTATGGCATCAAAGATCTGAGCTCCACAAGTTATGGCCTCCACTCAGCGGTGCAGGTGTCAGGGTCGGGTGTGATTTGGAGACAGAGAGCAGATACAGAGAGCTCCCTGGGGAACGCTGGGACACACAGCACTAAAGTCAAGCTTGCTGAACATCTAGTAGACCTGAGTGATGGCATGTCACCACAAAGTAAACAGTTCACGGATAACAGCAGAGGAAGCAAGTTTTTAATGAGGAAGCAATAGAAAATGTAGTAATGGTTATTTCTCGTATTATTTAACAATGCACCATATATAAAACCACAAGACAAAGAGATGCGGTTACACTTTTAAAAGGAAACATTTCAATCAGGAATGAAATGTTTTTTCACTCAGAATTCTGTTATAATCCTTAAGACAATAATTTCTGTTATAAACTTCTTCCAACATGAAGAAACAGTCCCAAGTTGCCAGAAAATGCCTGAACATGTCATGCTTAAAAAGGGACTAGACATATAATTCACGCTGCCTTTGCCATCAAAAGTTCACATATTTCAGCTTTTTAGCCAGCATTTTGAAGCGAATGTTTTGTGCATTACTCGGGTCGCAATATATATGAGCAGAACCACTTTGCTAAGTGCTCCGTTTCCTGTCTCCACATTAAAAATCATAACCCCCATTCTCGACGCTTTTATTATCCTCCAAAATCAAATGCCAACCTCCCGTTTTTAATAAAGCCCTTATACAACTATGGATATCTGATAGTGCTCTCTTAAATGTTACCAATGTTGGTCCTCGCGGGCCTGTGGTTCAATAACAGAGGTCGGTGCAGTGATTTAGGAGACGGTTCTCCTTTAAACATGTGATATCAGGATTCAAAAAAAGGCTTCTCGTCCCCCACCATGTCACATCTGCTCTTTCTCACCGCAAATTAAAACGATAACTAGCAAAGGGTGCGTAACACTGCCCAGGACCGGCCTGACACTTGTTTCTGCGCTCCTTCCACCTCAAGGAACGCTGCGAGACAAAATGTCATACCAGTTCTTAAACGTGCCTGCTACTAATTACAAACATGAGGCATTTTAAAAACGCTGCTTGAAAAAGCGTCTCACGCTTCAGCTTACAAAACAATAACAATATACAGTGCACAATTTATATGCTATTATACAAATAGTAACTGGTATTACTGCCCAGAGGACTGTTCTTGCTCTAATAGCTATATTCCATGAGGAAAATAAAAGATAAGAGTGTCTTGACGTCCTGAGAAAAAAGACAGACCCCATTTCTTTTTTTAAGATTCCACACATTTCTGAGATGGTCAAGTGCGAAAACAAGGTTAGCAAACAAGGTTCTTATAGCATAAGAAAGTCATTAAGCATCTAATTAAATAAATTAGTCACCCTAACCCTGGAGACGCATTAATTTCCCATTTGGTGACAGTTCATCGCTTGATTGCTCTCTGGATTATTGCTTCTCAACTGCGCGTAACTGTCGTGCAGCTCTGGGTTTCTTTAATGTTATTATAACGTGCCCTAACACTACTTAGGAAAATAAATTTGTCATCCCCATGGGGTGGAAGGGTGAATAGATTATGAAGAGCTACCGTTCTCCCTGTGTGAGGGTTGATGGATATTTGGCTTTGCCATCCATTAAAACCAAGTGTTGATATATTTGTTTTACATCATATTACTAGAGTTGGGAAAGGAGATTTATGATATTTTCATGACGTTCTGTTCTTCTTATTGAATCGATAACATGCAATAACAAGTCTGTCCCCCTTAGGGTTACTGACAGGGTCAAGGGTTAAGTTTAGACAGTCCACAGAGGGCCAGATTTTGACATGACAACGGTACAATCCGATTCCCAAACAAATTTCTCTTGAGAAGAATTAAAACCATACAGAGAGGACAGAGCAGTCCAGTTCCCCGACATATGATGAGTCGGTTGTTTTTAAGGAATTAAAAACATGAGTGACTCAGTCGGGGTGGTTCCTGAATTAATCTGACTCACTCACGTTCGTAATGTCTGACAAAATTAACAAAAAACTGGACTTATGGATCGCGAGACGTATGTCATTGGTTTTTGATATGACGACGTGTAATCAATTGAATTGTGTGAATGAACGAAATAAAAAAATATATATTATCGCTAAATATATAGGCTTCGTTGGACCGGATATGTCCCGCATCAATTTAAAAAAAAAAGTATTTGAAAAGTCACTAAAAGTCTGTGTTAGCACTTTTACTTTATTTTTCATTTTGTTACAGCCTCTCTGCTTTGTAGAAACCTGAAAAAATCGGCTCAACGACCGCATGCAAATTAATTTCTTCCTCAAAAGTACTAAAAGGATCATAAATACAATTGGAAGATAATTCCCATTCCTAAATATCCGCGTCTCAAACACGGTCAGTTGACCAATTCCCTTGTAATAAATGAACTAGCAGATTGTGATATTCTCACGCACCAACGCTTTCCCTACAATCCCAAACAAGACAGCACGTGATTCGCGTCCTTGAGCGCATCGCAAAATAAATGAAAGAAAAGAAACCCAAGCAAATCACTCATTGTTTCAAACTTGCACGCCTGGCTCTGTTTATCCGCTGACAGTTGTCACGCTCGCGCCGCCATTCCCTGCTCTGTCGCAACATGTATCAGAATAAAAAGAACAAAAGCCGTTCTCCGTTACTTCATTCGGCTCAACCGTCTCCGGTTGCTATGAAACCGGCGAACTCGGTGCAGATGCGCCCGTTCATCGGCATACCTGTCATCGTAGCAGAAATCGGCATCCAGTGTGTTGACATACAGGAGCAGTGCCACGGCGCTGCACACCAACTCTGCGATCATCTCTCAAAAAGAAAAGAAGGAAAGGAAACGAAAGAGTTGAAGGATGATATTAAAGCCCTTCTTTGATGTCTCTCTTCGTCTTTGTCAAAATGCCTCTGCCAGAAAACAATATCCGAGTCCCCATCCTTGCAAAGAGTTGAAATGAATTGTCCAGACGTCCTCTTCTTAACCCATGTTATTTGCGGAGAGAATCCTGTAAGGTGGAGCGGATGGGGCACGTATAGTATTTACAGTACAGTCTACTGTGTCTGGCCGTCCTTCCACCGAGAGTGTTGAGATGATGCATAGTGGACGCCGAATAAATGTCGTGATTGAGCCGCGTGTGGTTAGTGGCTCCAGTGCGCATGCGCAGAACCCCTCCTCCTGGGTATGTACACATACACACGGTCTGACTTAACCCTCTATTGCACGCGTTATAAATTGTTTACACAATGTTTGATTCACTTTTCTTGCTTAAAACGAACCTGTTTTGTGTCATAAAACATTTTAATACAATTTGGGGATGTTTCTCGTTAAGGACTATTATTAAATTTCATAATTGAAATAATTATGCAATCCAAATTGCTTTTGTCACATTTAGCAACCTTAACTGTTAAAGAAAATATCTGTGTTCTATGATGAACTTGACGTTTTTTTAACAGGTATGCAACAGACTGTGAAGATTCATCTTTTCTTTTTGTGTTTGTGTCATTCTGTTCATTTGTCATTGTGTGCATGACACTGTACACTGTTTATTTGTATTGGTGATGGTTTATGGCAAATTAACTTTGATTCAGTGTAAGTTGCTGTAGACGTGTCTGCCAAATGTAAATGTTAGGTAGTTTGGTATATTAAAATAACATCAGTTGTTGACATATATTATGAATTATAAAATATAAAACCACTAGAAAGATTGTGCCAGAAACATTGTCACCATCATTTATATATATATATATATATATATATTGCAGTGATTTTCTGGCAACCTCAGCTCAGTTTTTGCAATGTAAATTTCATAGGATTTTTTTTTACAGTAATAAAAATACATGACAGTAGGACTATTGCATACATTAATTTTTCACAGCAATGTATTTAAGTCTTTATTCTGCAGTCTAAAATGTGGCTCTTGACATAAGATTGCATGGCATGTAAACTCATCTCAGATTTAATTGACTGTGGTGTTCACAGCAATTAATGATAAATATAGAAGTGTCGATTTAAAACGTGCTAAAAGTACACCATAGACAAGTGAGTGATAAATCATAAGAAAGTCGTTTTGTCATGATGCAAATCTCATTATTTCAGACAACAGATGACAGCTGAGAATCAGCAGATCATTAAGACACAAAATGAAATTAATATTTTGACACATTGTCACACTTGAAATTGCAGCAAATGTGTCCAGTTGAAAGAATTGGGGTTGAAATCAATGATCTGCAACCATAATGAATTGTTTGAGTTTTCTAGCTCTCATCTTTTTGGTCATTATTAGCAGGGATGATTAGGTTAAGGTGCACACACGCACACACGCACGCACGCACACACACACACACACACACACACACACACACACTCGACCATAGAGGGCACAAAATGGTACAATCAATATCGTAAGATTTAGTCAGTTGAAACAGATTTGAGGTTAATTGATTTAGTTTTGTGTCTCTGGAAAATAGTGATGACATTGTAATATTTTGCATTTTAAAGTTTTTGTGTGTAAAAGTCTTTTGAAGGTAAAAGATTAAGTTAGACCCTTAAGTTAGACCCTGTCAGGGGAAGACTGACATAGAAGGTTTTCCCTTTCAGATGAATCTCTTTTAATGGAATTCTGCTTTGTCCTTTATTGGTTTCAATTATTTTCAACTCAATTGTCAAAATAAATTTTAAATACAATTGCTTATTTTATATTCTACATTAATGACACTTTAAGAAATATATAAATATTAATGAAAATTATAGCTAAGATCGTTTGTACATTCTGTAAAGGGGGAGTCGGGGGTCTGTTCTTACAAGGGTTCTTAATCCTCTTTAAATATTTGACAGTTTTTGCTATAACAGATAAATTAGAAATGGTTTCTACTCATTTCCAATAATAAGACATTGGCTGATACTCCACCATCCTGCAAATGCTAAGCTTATATCTAAATTAATTTCAAATTAAAAGTAAATCTACATTATTCTTAAGGGGGAATGGGGCATCTTCTTCCCCATCATAACCTAATAAAATATATTAACATAATAACTGTTACTAATAATAGTACTTAGAGTACTACTAATAGCAGAGTCTATCAAGTCTCAGTACTGGATATCCAATACAAAATGAGGTTTAAAATTTTAGAATTTTAAAACATCCAGTAGAGGGCCTACATTCAGAACACATGCCATTGTCTTTGGCAAAAGTGGAGAAACACTGTCATTGCAAATGTATCACTCCTATAATCAGGTCCTCCACCTACATACATTTTTCATTTAGCAGCAGCCATACAGTTTAACCAGGCTTTATAGGTAATATGTACTGCTTTCTTCAAACAGCAGGGAGTATTTGGATTCCTTTGAAGAATTGAGAAATTGAAGAAAAGAAACCGAGGAAGAGAGAAAGAATCAATCTTGTAGTTGCTAAGGGCACAAAGAGTGCTCTATGGTCCAGTGAATATTGATGTAATTCTAGTTCAATAGCGAGACCCGGGCTACTTAGACAGGCTTCAGTGTGACCATTCACAGAACAGCAGGACGCTATGATGTAATCTATTACAGAACTCATGGAATCACAGGAACTGACCCTTTGTAACTCACGCACTTGGTGGATTTTCACTGAAATTGTTTTAAAGAAGTGGGTGTGCCACAAGACAACCGTTTGTTTTCTCTGAGACTATAATTACCATTTGACTCCGTCCTGACCACATGGCTTAATTTGAGATAATCCTGTGCACACAGCACTAAAAGAGCATTTTATATTTATAACGCTAGCTATATTGTATTTAATTTTCACAAATTAAACGTTTTCATAAACATTACAGGGGTATAATTCTGTATTTTTACAGTTTTTCAAAATTAGAAGGTTTCCAAATCGCCCTTTTTTGGGTACACTATCAGATCTGCTAACAATTTTAGTTTGCCTCCTGCAAGGGATATACACGGAAACCTCAAAATTCCTGTCACTGTGATAATTCTACATAGATAAGTGCAGTAGTTAAACTAAGACCCACAAATTTATGCATAGCTATGTCTCAAATTCCACAATCTCTTGTAGAGCAGAGTAAATAATCTTGAAGTGAGTGGCTCCTTAAATTAATTTGCAGCACAGCGCAAGCTGCAAATTATAAATGGCAAACTTCACATTTGGAGGTATAGATTGAGTACACAATACAGAGCTCAAAAGCCGAAGTACATATCTGTTTGCTTATGGGTAACAATTCAAGATTATGAAGACTTACAGACCATGTAAATTTGATGTGGGTTTAATAGCACGCTGAAATGTCATTACCTAAAGTATAATATCAAATTCCTATATATGAAATAGGTGTAATCCCTCTTGTACATGTATTATTTGTGCATGTAATTTGTCAATGTCAAATTTGTATGATTTTCTAATAATCTGTTTCCTGTGTAGGAAAAACCTCTATTACTCTAAGGTGAACCGCCTGCTATTTACATATGATTTTTAAACTCAGTTGCCTAGTTTTTTACATTTATAACCAGCACTTTTTAGCACATTATATGCTTCATAAATATGTTCCAAAGGGCCCCTTTCTGTGGTTTACCATACATTACAAGAAATTAGCCTTTATTTCAATAGATGTCTTTTTGGATCATAAGAAATGTTCAGTTCAGAAAGCTATTTAAGCAATATCATTGGGACTTGAGTGAATAATACTCACATAACGGTGAGTGTGATATTGCTTTAACGTTTTTAAGAAAATAAGTGGTTAATACTGTAACAAAATTACAGCACAATAAATCACAACAGAAGAGTTACAGCTCTGTCAGTCTTGTCTTTGTGTTTGTCTTGTTTCGTCATTCACCTTGTTAGTCCTCTCCAGCTGTGCCTCACTGTGGGATCATCCCCTCTGTATTTAGTCATCATGTTTCCTTCAGTCTTTGTCTATTCTTGTCTGTAATGCGTTGTGTGTTTCCCTAATCCGAACACTCTGCAAATAAAGCTTGTTAAAGCACTACGTTCATCTTCATGACTTAATCTGTGCCTGCAGAAGAATAGGCCACAAAAAGAGAACGAAGATGGCCGAAAGCCAGCTCCTCTTGCTCCGGCAAAACGATTGTTCCCTGGAGGATTATGTGACCGAGTTCACTGGACTTTCCCATTGGGTGAGCTAGAGCAATGGTAGACTCAATGCATGCTTCGAGATGGGGCTGGATGGGATGCATCTTTAATCAATACCTAAATGGTTCTCACTTCGAAATCGAAGAAGTTTCAGAAAAAGCCAAACCTGATCCAGTCCCACCTCGTAGTGTCTGGCCGCTCCAACTCACCCATTCACTCAGCCATTCACTCGGTCAGCTCCCACGAGTAAGAGTCTCCAGTTGTCTCCAGAAAGGTCAGTTCTCCAGTCGTCCCCAGAGAGGCCAAGCCCAGAGTGATGACCACGGCTCTGCTCTATGTGTGGGCCACACACACAGGCTCACGTGAGCCCAGGCCGGAGCGCCCTCTAGACCATGAGCCCTCTCCTAAGCATCCTCTAGTCCACGAGTCTGCTCCAGAGCACCCTCTAGGGGTGCCTTTGGGGGGGCTATATACCCGCTATATACACCTGATCAACCCTGAACTCCTGGCGCCACCCTGGGTCCTTGAACTCCTGGCACCGCCGTGAGCCCCTGAGCTACCGGCACTGCTCTGGCTCCCTGTACTCCCGGTGTCACCCTGGAGACTCTGTCCTCAACCCTGCTAACCCATCCGTTGACTCCAGGGTGCCTCCCGGGTTTTACTATTGTTTGCGTGGGGTTACTCTTTCCAGAGGGAGAAGTACTGTCCCGGTTTCGCCATCATTCACCTTGTCAGTCTTGTCCAGCTGTGCCTCATTGTGAAATCATCACCTGTGTATTTAATCATCATGTTTCTTTCAGTCTTTGTATATTCTTGTCTGTACTGCGTTGTGTGTTTCCTTAATCTGTTCACCCTGCAAATAAAGCCTGTTAAAGTACTATGTTCATCTACTTGTTCGCATAACAAGACATAACACTTTAATATTCTTCAATTTTATTGATTCGCCTGCTCTTTTAGAGCTGCTGTTCAGCCAAAACAAACTTTTTTAAAATTGTTTTCATGTGACCACTGTTTTTTAACTGTGACCAAAGCTGCTTTAAAACAATCTGTAAAAAGCGCTATATAAATAAAGGTGACTTGACTTGACAAGAAATGCTTTGATGAATTTATCAGCATTTTTTTTTTTTTTTTTTACAGATTGATTCGGTTGACAGAATGATTCTATGATTGACACTAATAAGACTGAATTAATGTTTAGAAAATGTTTTAGATTTTTTAAAGGTTTGTTCTTACTTTGTACTTGTTATCCTCTTCTATTCAAAGCTTCACCCCCTCTGTGCCCATCTGTTATATTTAATAGGTAACTGCCCAGAAGATCACATGTCTAGTTAAAAACATGGCCTTCAACCACATAAGTGATATTACCATTTCATTTCAAGGGAGAATGATTTAATGTATGAGGATGTGGTGATGGATGGGGCAACCTGGTGTGTTTGTCACTATGAGATTAGAAAGAGTGACATTTGTGATTGATAATATTTGGTCCTTCATTACTCATTTATAGTTGCTGGTTTCATAAAGTTGGAACCATGGGCTGTAAATTTAATTGTCTTCATTTCATAATGCATGTTTTATTATTAACATCCCATCAGCTTGGAAAATAAGCTGACCTTTAGCCAGACCATTTTTAAAACTGATAATGCTGAAAGTTTTAAAGTAACATTTGAAAATGCCATTTCAATAACAGACCACTTATGGAGAAGAGTTCTTTCATCACAGTGTAAAAAGTCATTAGTGATGCATTCACATGAAAGTGAAATTCATTCATGGTTGTAAGTCAGCAGGCCATCAACAGCCAATACCAGGAAAATAGAAATACCTTTTATGAAATGTATGGACACATGGACATGTCCCTTGATATTAATGAATTAAAAAAGGACATATACTTAGTGTCAAAATGGGAGACTTGGGAGACAGAAAGAACTTTAATCTAAAACAAGAACAGAAACGGCACTCAACAGTCCAAAGTTATGAACATGGAAATCTCAGGATACCTCCACACACATAGAACATAATAACATCAACAACGACAATAAAGAACATGAAGGTATAAATAGACATTATAATGGGGAGCACCTGACACGGCAAACAAGGGGGAGTGGCTGACGAGACAGAGGACGGAAACACGGAAGGATCATACGGGAGGAACACGACATAACTGTTACACCTTGCTATTCATTTTGGATTTTGATTTCAGACATCATGCATACCCACTAATAATTAACTCAAGTAAATAATTGCTTTGTGAACTGGGGACTGTTTTTCAGTGATTAAACTCAAGATTGACTTTGACAGATCTGGTTTGAATGAGTCATGAATGAATAACTTTAACATTTCCAGTCACATGTCCACATGATTTTGACTTTGGTAACCTTATCTGAGCAAAAAAAAAATGTTTTGCAAGTTCCCTGCTGAGCAGCTATGGTCTCACAGACATGTGTGATCTGAAGTATGAATGAATTCTGGATTTGGAAAAGATCCACTATTCTATATTATGTGAGTTGGCGTAAAGTGTTTCATGCCCATAAAGCACAAAGAATCGGTATTTTACGCTTGAGTACCTGCACCTGCACACATTCACAACACATCAGAAGTAGTTATGGTTATTTCCAGCAGAGATGGAAATCTTAGATTACTCACAGAAGTGCGATAAAGAACGAACGGATGAACGGCACGAGCAACAGAAGAACGTCATACAAAATCTAACCCAGAACATCAGTGTAATAACAACTGAAGATTATAGATAACCTTTCTCCAGGCTCACGTCTACATGAATTTATGTGTAAGGAAATTCCAGGGTGTAAAATATTGCTTCCTCGTTGTATCAGGTAAAAGATCCCACCTTTTGCAAGAGAATATCTTCAATTTCCCATCTGTTTATACTGTATGAACTTAGGAATGTATGCATTTTTGTGGCTTTATTCTCAAACAGTCTTAGACAGAAGGGGGTCAATGACTGTCATTAAGAGGCTTGGATGGAGTTCTGTTCCCCACAACCGGCCTGTTCCAGCCGCCCATAGTTTCTCTCCACATCCAATGACTTTCCCACATCTGATTTACATAATCACATAACCCCGTTGCAGTTTTTCCAAACTCAAAACACTAAAATAAACCTTTTTCCTTCCATATCCTCAAACATTTTTTCCTCACATATCAGACAAATATAGTGAAAGTCAACTGGCAATCACAACCCATTTTACTTGATAATGTGACATTTCCGACTTAAATAAGATGTTCAATGAGGAAACAAGTAAGGTGGAACTTGATTTTGTGGTTTGATTGAAAAATAAGAAGCTGAAAAGGAAAGATACTATTTAACCTCACAAACTAGAGTTTTTTAGTTTTTTCTTTGGAATAATGACCAGTGATGAATTATGTACAGTAGACCAGGAACATGTATACAGTATATGTGAGTAAATGGAATTAATTGTTAGTTTTTAACACTGATGAGATTGTCTTCAGTCCATGTACCATGACGCTCTCCTAATGTCTGCTTTAAGCAATTCTCTCAAATTCATCACACTTTTTCCCCAGGTGTGATTCAGAAGGCATGCTGACATTTGACTTATCCACGTGCGCAGATGGTGAGCAGCAGAATGCCTTTCAGTCATTGGCCCGGTGCTCTTTCTGGTATATAAAAGTGGGTCAGCAGACTCACTGGTGTTGACCTTCAAGTCTGGGACAGAGAGAGGGTGGCTGCAAGACATTTGGAATAATTAAGTTAAGCTAAATTTCTATTTATAGGCTGGCAATGTTTACTAGGCCGTTGGTTGTGGGAAAGATCATAGCAGTTACAAAGCCATGAAGAAGAAATGGGAGGTTTGTTGGATTTTTGGTAGCATATGAAGCTAAACAAGGAGTACTCTATCTTTTATATCCCTATTTATTTTTCATCAAAAGTCTGTCAGAAGATGCAAAATGCAGGGCTTGTGCTAAACCAGATCAAACTTCCATATTTTTGTATTCCAAAACATGGGCAGACAGATCAAAATCAATCATGGTGCCAAAATCAAAAGTGAACTATGGGTTTTGAACTCTTTTTCTCTGTTTTGTCTAGTCATGCCTATCTTGCCAGCTGTGAATTACCCCTTCAAAAAAAAAAAAAAAATTATATATATACACATTATTATAAAGCTAAAATATACTAATATATCAATTAGGCACAAAATAATCGTATTAGCAAATCACATTTTGATGCTAATTGCATCTGGCTACTTGCACTTTGATAAGCCTTTCAAACCCTAATTTTCAATTGTGACAGCCTTTCATAAGGTCCTTAAAAGTCACCTTGTGTATTTCTAAATGCATGTTATAGATCTTATTGTGAACAATTGTGATTGATTTCATGAAAAACAACAACATTGACCTCATAAAGCCTAATCAAAATACTTAATCCTTGTAAAAGCGTCAGAATCCTTAGGATGCTTGTTTCTGCCATGGAATAAAACTATTTAAAAAGTAATTGTGACTTTTTATGTAAACTTGCAATTGGGAGAAATAGTCAGAATTGTAGGATATAAATTCTGATTAGGTTTCTCTTTCAATTCTGATGTTATATCTAACAATTTATGTCAGAATTGTGAGATAAATAGTCAAAATTACTTTTTTATTTTTTATTCTGTGGCAGAAACAAGGGAACATTCATTTTTATAATTTTCCAAACATTATGGGAATGTTTCAGAATGTTTGGTGAACCTTTATAAGTAGCAAGTATAACATTTAGAAAAACATTAGAAAAACATTATATGGACTTTCCAACCAAAACGGCTCTGGAAAAAAGAAGTTCCATGAACAATGTAAAAAAAATTCTCCCTGGTAATGTTTTGAGAGCAAATGCCAGATAATTTTGAAAGAAAATTATGTTAACATTTCAGGAAGAATGTTTGTTCATAACTTTGAGAGAACCTTGTCAAAATATTATTCCCTGTTCGCTGCGAAGCTGTATGTGATAGACAAACATTTCACAGAGCCTCATTAAATGAATAGATATTAAAGCAATAAACCTTTATGCAAATGTTTGTGGCTATACTGTCTGTTAAACTAAACTTTTCTGTAGAAAATGCAAAAAGAAAAAAAAAACTTTGTTTATTGGTGATGACAGAGCCATTTCAAGTGTGTTAGCGGTGAACAAGTGAGAACATTTCATAACTCTCCCATTGCCAAATAACTTTTTTGAAGATAAAAAAAGATTGACAGCTTCGGTTGCTGCACAGCAACAAGGATCAATCAAAAATTCCCATCAATCATTCCAGCAGATGCAGGCTTTGGCACCCTTTGAACTGTCACTGACGACATGACCGATACTTCAACAGAGCGTCTTAAGAGGTATGCGAGATGTTTCTAGACTCCAACCCTTTTGATGAAGGTTTTTACAACCAGCAGCAGAGTAGTGCTGGTTCTGATGAGCAGCATGCAATCATAAAACCAAGAAGCATGTGATGAGATTCCCAGCAGCTAATGTGTCTGGCAGAGGGTCCACATGGTAAGCTGAATCATCCTCTCTAGACCACAGACAGAGCATTCAGGCATACTACTGCTCTTTGTACGATGCACACACACTTGTCCAGACACACCTGACAGCACAGCATATTGTGGTGGTGCTTTACAGATTATCTACACTGACAGAAAACAAAAGTCTTAAAGGAAATCAGTCATCATTTACTCACTCTCATGTCATTTTAATTTCTTTCTTCTCTCTGACACACACTGTCAGTTTCAATTTGTTTTTATTCCTTTTACTTTTTCATTTACGTAGTTTTGACTTCATAGTTTTTGATTATTGAATAAAGATTTTAAACAAATATTCTCCTTCAAACCGATTCACAAATTAATCATTCAGATATGAACCAGTCTGACTAAATTCATTAGAAATAACTCAAAAGATTTGACTCATGAAAACAGCATAATCAAATGCATAACAATCATTATAATCCCTATCCGGGTATTTATTTTATTTACAGCGGGGGGAAACCCCCCAGTGTGATTCAAATCATTCATTAATGACACATCACTACATAATAAATGTTCTCTAGAAGTATTCAGTTATACATGCAAGCCATACTGTTACCCTTAGTCCTGTTTGTTGTCACGAGTGCCCTTCCTGTAAGGTCATTTATCACTTCATGTCTGTCGTGTCAATGTTTCACTTTCTGTGTTTAAGGTTAGTTGTTACTTCCTGTCGGGTGTGTCAAGTTTCACTTCCGGGTCCCTTTTGTGTATCTTCCTATGCCCTTCCTGCACCTATTTTGTCAATCACTTTCATCGTTAGTCTACACAGGTGTTCGTCATTCCCTTTTGTATAAAACCCTCTTGCATTTCCCTTGTCTTTGTCGGTTGTTCATGTTACTTTGTTGATGTCATGGTGCTGTCCTGGTTGTTATGTATGTGGATGCTGTTTCCTTGCTGGTTCCTGAGAGTGCCATTTTGTTTAGATATTTAAAGTCTTTTGTTTTGTCTGCCTTTTGTTTGCGTTTATTAATAAACTGATTTTGAGTTGGATCCTGCGACTCCTCGGCAGTCTCTCCGCATCGCACACACCCTGTTTCGTAACACATACATAGACTGTTTCCAAAATTGCATACTTCCCACTATATAGTAGGTGAAAAACTGTATATGAAAAAACTAATATGTCTAAATTCACCTGGGTGACTTATTACTTCCAGCTAGATTCTGAGGTGTGCACACAATGAACATTGTACTATTCCATGAGGCCACGAGAGAGGATTTGTGAATGTTGGTAAAGCAACGCAACTGGCACGGGCAGGTCACATGACAGTGACAACATGGAAAATTTATTTGTGGGGTCGAGGGACTGTGGGAGCATCACGAGAGCCGGTGGCATGATTGATAATGTATCTCACGGAGGAGCGGAGGCATAAAAGGAGGAGCGATGACAATGAAGGACGAGGTGTTTGTGTGTGTGTGTGTGTGGGCGTGTGGGCGGGCGGGCCGGTGGGTGGCAGTCGTCCGTGAGGGACTGCCGCCATTACGTTTATTTTGTATTTATGTTTTATTTTGTGATTAAAGTTTGTTAAACGTCTGCCAGTTCCCGCCTCCTTCCTCCCTGAACAAAGAACTGTGTTACAGTATTATATTTGTATTCATACTATACAGAATGTACTTTTTTGTGGTCACAAAGTAATTACTTAAAATAAAAGTGAGTTATGATTTAGGCATCAAGGAAAAGTTCAATAACTTCTACTTCAAAGACAAGCAAAATAGCTAATATCTTTAAACAGATATTAAATTAAGCTTTTCAGAAATCACGGAAACAAAAGATTCAATACAATTTACATTGATGTCTATAAGATCGATACTAACACGTTTTGTACCATGGCTAATAACATGTACAGAGTAGGTGTTATGGGAGGTTTATTTAAGGGCAAGAAGATAATGCATGATGAATAAGAGTGAATGTAGGTGAGTGTGGACTGAGTTTTCATGGGATATAGATTTCGGGAAGAGAGAGACAGCAGGTGTTGGCAGGTAATGGTGTGTTACTGTGAGCCGAGACCTGAGATTAACCAGCCTGTGACGCTACACCGATTTACCATGAAGTGCACAATTCACATGAATGGCAATTATCTGTCATGGAAATAGCCATTATAATGATTTGTGCACTTTATTTTAAGTCACTTTGGTTAGAAAGCATCTGCTAAGAACATAAATGTAAACTCATGCTGACCTTGCTTTAAATATAAAAGAAAGAAAAATAGACTAGTGCCTAAATCTGCGTTTAAAAAACACATTATTGCACATTAAGGCTCTGTTTGCTGTCAACGCTGATGCTTGAGATACAAGACAGCATTTTCTGTGTCCGTTTTATCATGAAGAAATTCAAGTCTAATGCAGAATTGAACAGAACTGTCGTTGGTAACTTACAACTTCCTCCTAAGACCCATTACATTAAAAGCATTACATGAGGAATAGTTTGCCAAGGGCATGCAGCTTTAAAAGCTTCCCTTTCCCACATAGGAAATAAAACCTGCCCTTTCCGAATATTTTTTTTCACTTCACTTACAAGCTTTAAAATAACCAAACACCTGCACATCTGCAGTTTGACTATTGGTTAAGTAATGATTTAAAGCTGCACTAAGTACTTTTTGTTTATGCTTTGTTGGCCGAGTGAGAATTATACCTATTATCAGGCATATTTGTCACCCCCATAAGTTTATTTATTCTGGTACCAAAAGTGTCTGATCAAAGGGGGGCTATCGAGCTAATTATTTCAAGTCAATTCTTGAGTTGCAACAAATAAGGACAACTATTTATCTTATGCAGTGTGCAAACCTGTGTTTATTCATTAGATCTGTGATAACTGGGCTTTGTAAAGTTCATTTATATTGTACAGGCAGACACGTAGAAGGCAAGAAAACTGTCTGAATTGTAATGAGTCCAGTCCTGAATACTAATGTGAGGAGTGACTCTGTTTTCTGCTGCAAGGCACCAACAATAGAACTGGCCCAGTTTACTGACTGCTGATTTACCACTGAGTGTGAGGACAAAATATACTCTCTCTTCTTCTCCTGTTCTCTTTTTCTGTCTTTGCTCCGCTGTTCTTTTCTTCTCAATCTTTAATAAAAAATCCTTAAGCGATACATTTTACAAAACATAAATTGTGAGAAAATACTGCCAAACATGCTAAACTTTGCTGAATACAGTACAAGAAATAATTACTGCTTTCATAAGACAGAGTTTCAGACATGCTCAGCTTGTGTTCCTTTGGTTGGAAACTTGCACACCAAGAACCATTACTATGACAACCATTGCTGCATCTGCACTGTAGTAAAATGCTCCATATACATTTCCATATACAGAGAGGACTGTGTTACTTGTGACCAGGGACAAAACACCAAATGTAGAACCCTGGCTAGAGAATTCTGTTCAGGTCACCTAACCTAATTTGGGTGTTATTTATTTATGTTTAGCAGTCCGGGAAAAAAACTGCATTTAACTTTGTGATGCATACCTTTATTGTTTAAAAAAAAAAGTTTTAAGTATAAAGTTTCTACCTTCATATTGCAAAAATATACAGAGTCTCATACAATTTCGAGGGGCAAAATAATAAGGATACAAAAATATATATTTATTGTCAATACAAGATCTTGACCAAAAAATGATGCATCTCTTGATGGAAATAACATCACAACATTTAGGTGCATGAATTTTTGGTCAAAATCTTGTACTGAAAATGCGAGAAACAAGCTCTCTGTAACCTCTACTCCAGCACACCCCAAAGATCTTCAATGAATGTAGGGGATTTACGCTTAAGACCCGAGGGCCAGATATGTTGAATGAAGACCAGGGGTCTCATTTATAAAACTGTGCGTAGGATCCCTACTAAAAGTTTACGTATGCCTAAAAGTCAAAAATGGCATAAGGCAAAAAATGTACAAGATTTAACCTTCTGTGTCGTCAATTCCCTTTGTCTCCAGAATGAGCGTACACACAGCTCAAAGTTTGCTTCAAGGTGCGCACATTCTCCCATCAAGTTTGTTTTTTATAGATCACAACCTTTGCGTGGAAACTGGCGTCCGTACGTTTCCAGCCCCGTTTTGTGCGTACGCATGCTTTATAAATGAGACCTCAGGAGTCAGAAGTGCAGTCAATAGAAGAAATTTTAGTGAAGTTTAATTTGCAGTTTCATCAGCAGAAGCCAGCTTCAAGTCTCACAAGGAGTTCGTAGGCCGCCTCAAATACAATAACATTGTTACAGCAATTATACTCTAACAGAGGCTGCTAACTACATCAATGATGACGGTTAAATGATTTTGATTGGCTAAGAAAGAAAGATAAACAAAACTAGTAATTTTCCACAGACGAGCAGACAGTCTGAAGCATATCTTCGTTGATCACATGGTTGACGGGTTAGTGACCTTCCACGTGGCAGAAATGCGTTTCTAGGCGTCAGATTGAGTCTACTGGACTCAAAGGTGCCAATTCATCTGAGAAAATTCTTCATTCCCCCTCCTAACAATTCTTTCACTTTGAGTCTGGAGCATCTTGACATTGTCATACTGGAAAAAGGCCGTGATTTGACTTCCTACATGGTTGTTTAAAGAACGATAAGTTACACACTCCATCACTTTAGGGTTAGAAGAAATGTTGTCAAACATATAACATGCTAGAAACATAATAATCACAAGAATAATGATCCAGTCATAGACTCAAATATTCGCCTATTTAAATCTAAACAGCGGCTTTTTTATCACAAGAATAAAAGAAATGAAAGAAGAGAAAAATCAATGGCACATAGAGCTCAAGTAGCCCACTCCTTAACATGCTACTTGCATTTGGAAAGATTTGAATGGAAAAGATTATGGAAATACATTACGGCCAACTGAACCCCTGGTTTAGAAATTTTTATCTGAGTCATGAAACATGAAAGAGTTCAACTGTGGTCTGCATATTTTCCCTGCATGCAAAAAATAAAACCTAAGGCACCACATGGACAATGTCCTCAGCTCCAGAGGAGCTGCTTTTGTGCACTGCTTGAGGTGCTTTAATTACATCCCACTGGTTACAGCGCTGTCTGCGATTATAGAACCTCTCTGAGCCGTGGGTTCAGTATTGAGTCTGGGAAGTGATCTGTTTGTGTGTCGTGGGCTTTTATCTGGACGTCGGGTCAGCACAGTAGGCATATCAGCATAACACAGAGTGAGACAGATGTACAATGTGGGGAAAAAATATTTAGATTGGTCATATTGATTGATAATATTTTGACAGCCATCCAAAACACAATCTCTTTTTCCATAACCCAGAGCCATGTCTGTTTCCACTCAGCTGGACTAAAACATAAAGACCACTTTGAATTCTATACAGTAAACATCGCTGAAATATGCTTTTAGGTTACTTTGTGTTTGGGTTGCCACACAAACTATGCACACTGTTCACAAATTACATTTCACCAGTTACTTAAGACAAAATTATTGGACTGCTCTGACCACACCTTTGATAAGAAACCATTTTCACATCTCGCTAAAACTAGGCCAAGAAACCAAACTCACACATGTGTAAACAAAGCTGACCATCACACTGTCAAACATGATACCCTGAACTTAAAAACATAGCACACCAAATGTCAAATGTTATCGTTGTCTCATATATAAACTGCTAGCAATGAAAAACAGGATGGAAATGATTGGTTATCTTTATATTAGAGGGACAAACAGCAGTGACAGTTGAATATGTTTCCATTGAGAGGTCATCCTGCTAGGCCACAGTTCACACCCTGTAAAAGATAATGTTTATACTCTACATATTTACACAAAGAACAGTCCTTATCAACTGGATTTCCAATCATATCATCCTCAAAGTGACTCCATGTTTGTCCAATAATCTTGATGACCACTTCCAATGGTGTTTAACTCATAGTTAATCATAGTTCCTCATTGTTGTTCTACAAGTATCGACATTAGCTGATGAAGGGTACTGGTACTTGATTTCTAAAAGTACACAAGTATGAATGACTCTATTATCTATACGTTAGGGTGTGTTCACCCTTGGCAGGTTTGGTGAACTCTTGTGGGATTGCTCTGTTAGTGCGTACAGTCATCGGAACTGCTGTGTTCTTGCAGCAGATCTTTGGTTGTGTCACATTTACAAGCACATTTAGCCACACAGCATTGTTTTGTATGTTAGGTTAGGTAGCTTGAGCTTTCCTGTAGCTCAAGCAGTAGAGCATTGGTGCTTACAATGCCAAGGTCATGGGTTCAATCCCAGGGAATGCAAAAACTGATTCAATGTGTTCTTTGAATGCAATGTAAGTTGCTTTGGATAAAAGTGTCTGTCAAATGCATAAATGTAAATATAGGTAAGTTCATAAAGGCTGTTTTTATTGTTTGCTGTTAAAAATGACAGTGTGACGCTAAGCAATTCAGGACAAAATGGATGCATTGTTTTGTTTGTTTTTTGGTCTAGAACAAAAATAAACAAAAGAACTACAAGTTTGAATAAACCCTTTGAGTGCAAATGTTTTGTGTATCAAATATTCAAGAGTCAAAATGGTTTATTTGAATCACTATTGATTAAAATATAATATAATATAATATAATATAATATAATATAATATAATATAATATAATATAATATAACATAATATAATATAATTATTGTTACCTAAAAATAAAATTATTAAAATAGTTTTCATTCACGGAAATAAAGCTAATAAAAACATACGATGAAAAACAAAAACTTGCCGTTACTAGAAGTCAGTAATTACAATTTATAAAGATATAAATATGCATATTTTTCTTACAAAATTGCATCACTTTGCTTCAGAAGGCCTTTTTAACCCCCTGAAGCCGTATGGATTATTTTATGATGGATGGATGTGCTTTTTTGGGTTTCAACAAAAAAAAAAATACAATAGACTCCCGTTATAAAACTTGGATGAGCCAGGATATTTTTTAATATAACTCTGATTATGTTTGGCTGAAGGAAGAAAGTCATATACACCTAGGATGGCCTGAGGGCGTGTAAATTATGGGATGACCAAAAAGGTTTTTTTGGATGAACTAACCCTTTAAGCCTAAAATAATGGGTTATATTTTAAGCACAGAGTCAGATTTGGCAGGAAATCAAACCATCAGAATTATTATCCATGAATTATCCAAAAAAAAGCTCTTCAAGTAACTTGTGATTTTGTTTCAGCCACAGATGGTGATAGAGAAGCCAAAGTTCTGTAGTGCATCTTTAAATTTGAAAGTATGAATGTATTAAAACCAATCATGTGAAGAACAAGAGTTAAAAGCAAGATAAAACATGACGAAACACCTGCATATCTTTCGTTGCTTCTTGAGACAGCAGTTCTATTGTGAAAAAAACCTGAATTCTGTCCACACGCTGGCCTTTTTTTACAAATAAATGCACATGCACACAAACCATGAAACATAAACACAGAAATTGTCTTCTAATGAGACAGTTTAACCAGTAGCAAAACAAAATCCCAGACAGCGTCACAAGAGCCAACTTATAAAGTCATGGTGGCCTAGGCATCAAAACTCTGGACCCAGTCCCAGCTAGCACAACTATGCTGTAAAAACATTTTTTTTTTTAAATAATAATAAGTTATGATAATAATAAGAATAAAATAACAATGTCTTTTTTCATATGTAGTTTCATTTTGTTTTAAATAAATACGTTTTCATAAAGTTATTTATTTGTTTAAATGAGCCAATTTTCATTTAAAAAATCTCCATTTCTAAAAGGTTCACCTAAATTGAACATTGCTGCAAAAACTTTTAAGCTAAAATTATTGTCCAAAAATGTTGTGTAGACTGCTATCTATCTATCTATCTATCTATCTATCTATCTATCTATCTATCATCTCAGTGGTGTGAGTAGTGTTTTAAAATGAGGAGGCAAAGTCCTTAAATTTTTATATATATATATATATATATATATATCGAATGTAAATTTATGCCCCTGTTACAGTTAGTTCCCTTTCATGGGAACTCGAGCTGCGTCGAAACGCTAGGGGAATGCCTTGGCATGTAGTCTTGTGAAGCACTGTGAAATCGATCGCACGATTGTGGAATGATCATCGCGAGTTGGTGACGTCATGATTCAGGATCGTAAAAGGGCGCCGGAAACCGGAAGTGGCAGCTTTCAGTGTCTTCAGCAAAGCTCTGTATCGGTTGTGTTTGTGTTTGTGTGAAGCTGGTTGATCTGTATGTGTGAAATAAAAGTATATCTTTCCCTGGCTAGTTTAAAAATACAAGGGACTTTCACACCTTTTATATTAATTGCGAACCAACAAGCTTTAGAATATGTGCTTCCCCTGCCCTCACTAGAGTTACCTCTTAAGTTAAACTTGTTTGGAGCTCTCAAAAAAATAACTAACGAACAAAACAAAAAACCTAAAGATGGTTTCTAAAACTTTTTCGCCACCCAGGTTTGTGTTCTCAGGGCTCGGATCTCATTGTTGCTAAGGCTCAGTGGCGATCTTTGTTCCAGGGTTCACAAGCTATACAAATATTTGGAAATGACAGCAGGGCGAGTGCTCTCTCTTTCCAGGCTGCTCAGGAGTCGACCTCTTCGAGAAGTTGGCCACTCCAAGAATATGGCTCTGGTAGATAAAAGGCTAAAAAAGGTAAATGATGAAAAAAAAAAGATCTTGGATGTTTCTCTGTCACCTTCAGGCCTTTTCTGATCTATCGTCGAGAGGTTTCAGGGGGTTTTGTACGGCAGGCGGCGTTAAGGAAGCTTTGCCCTGTTGCCCTCAAGCTGAGGCTGCGAGCCAGCTGGAGCCTCACAGCTCCTCTCCTAGGGCCACTCAAGTGGGGTGTTGCCACTCATTACCCCCTCAAGAGAACCGGGGGATTAGGCCGACAAGAGTTTTTTTAGCAGTAAATGATGCTCCTTGTCGACGTGTAATACTATCGACGGATGCATCCTTTACGGGTGGGGAGTGATCCTGAGGGGTCACTCCACCCAAGCAGGGTGTCGTTACCCGCTACCCTTCCCTAAGAAAACGGGGGGGTCGGGCCAACGGTCTCAGGCTCAGCTTTCTGTCACAGTGCCGGATCTGAGGACCGCCTCCTCTGCTAAGAAGGGTATGAGCAGTTGTCCTGACAGCAAGCGTGTCCGACCTCACATTGGCGATCAACTGCCGCCTACGAGTCGCCCTCTCCTAGAGTTTCTAGCAGGTTCTAGTCTGTAGGACTCGTAACTGATGCTCCTTGTTGATGCGTATGCTGTCAACAGATGCATCCCTTACGGGTCTGGAGTTGATCCTGAGGGACCTAGTTCTGCAAGAACTAGTGGCCACCAACTTGTTTTCCATATTCTGGCATACCCCATCATATGGGAGTAGGTGTCCTGTTGAGGCAGGGGCAGAGGCCCGAGGAAAATTGGGGAACTTTCAGCAGTTCTCTTCGGTATCCTCCTCTTTCTTCCAGCCTCTCTAATGCTAAGTTTCAGATGTGGCCGATGCGACCGATCGCCCTGCTCCTGGGAGTTCTGGAGAGAGTATGTATCTCTGTGCATGGCCTCCGAGGGGGTCATATTTTCCAGTCTCTCAACCGAGGTTGCTGAGACCACTCTCCTCTCCAGAACCCCCACCATGAGGAAACTGTACACCTCTAAGTCGTGATGTTTCCTGCGGGACAGCTTCACTACAGGGTTCTCTCCTCCCACCCGAGAGGTTTATGTGGCTGTCTTGCTTACCACGTTCCTCCGGGTGACTCGGGTACTTGTTTCCTTCGTAGCTTGACGCTTCTCTCCTGTCTTTCCCCTTGGTGATCATGGTCAGGATTCAACAACAAAGTCATTCCAGTGTGAGCACTGGACCCTTATGTCTACTATGTCTCCTTGTGGCATAGGACCGAGCAGCTGTTCTTCTCCTTGGGACCCTCGAGTGGGCCCCGACATCTAAACTACTAGCAGATAGATAGCTAAAGCCATCTCTCTGGCTTAGGAGTCGGCTGCATTTCCTTCTCCGTGAGGTGAAGTACCCACTCCACTAGGAGCATGGCTGCCTCTATGGCTTTCTTGCAGGGGTCTCCCTTGCTTATGTTTGTGCTACGGCAGGCTGGTCCTCCCTGCACACATTCCAGAGGTTCTACCAGCTTGAACTGCACTCCGCTCTGGGGACAAGGGTGCTCTCATAGTGAGCTGCGACACACCTACGGCCAGTGTTACTGAGGTGGCGTTGGTATATCATCCTCCTAGCGTTTCAACGCAGCTCGAGTTCCCATGAAAGGGAACGTCTCGCATTACATATGTGACCTTAGTTCCCTAAGGAGGAACGAGATGTTTTGTCGTTTGCCTCAGCTCCTTGTGCCTCCGGGATTGCTTCAGACATTCTCTCAGCTGCCGCTTCCGGTTTCTGTTGCCCTTTTACTAAGAACGAGCATGAAAATGAGAGGTGGGATTTCTCGCACGGACCATATCATATCCAATCATAGAGCAATAGAGGCATTGCCTCCTCTCCCGTAACTTTTCCCCATTCATTCTCAATTATCCCACATTTTGATTTTGAGTTTGTTAAAACTCAATGGGCTTAGGGGAGGCTAATTATCAATACAAATTAAATTACATTTCATCTGGTCAGCAGTTTAAAGTCTTAGTCACATTTTTTAAAATGTTTATTTTCCACTTTTTTTTTCTTTAAATGTTTATTTTCCACTCGCCAGCATTAAGATTCACCCAAAAAATTAATCACCGAGCGTTGTCTGAGCAGTGTCCCAAGGATAAATATTTTAATTAGCTTTGTGTATTTATCTTTCCCATATAATAGTTATGGGAAACAAGGTTTATTTATTGAGTGACACATAAAGGCACAATGAAAACAAAAAAGCTCTGTTTACTGAATGGAGCATGTGGCTTTGTGTGAGGTGTGCACGCAAGGACCCGATAACCGGACGCAACAACAACGGAAGAGCGGAACGGTCTCTCTCTCTCACTGTTTGCTCAAAAAAGTACACGCACACATCTTGAATTGCTTAATCTCATCAGTGCAGTTTTATTTGCGTTGTGGTGTGCTCTGAAGTGGTGGGCTTCCTGGCTCCTGCCTGTTCCACCCATACATAATAAAGGGCAGCCAGATGAGGACGGAGATTGCCAGAGTCCAATTAGAGCGACATTCATTATGGCTGATCTGGAGGCCTTCACTGTGCTTACTGATTAAGAGCCATATCTACCAACCACCAAGCTTAACTTTCCACTTAATCCTGGAATCCAACATGGAATATTGTAAAGATGTTTTCCAAAACCTATAGTCAGCTGTCTACATGAATATCATTGCATAGCACGCACACACACATATTGAGTGACATGAGTGCATCTATGTAATCTAGAATTAATTTAATTGATGCGTCACTGTCCTGAATAAAATGCACATTTCATTGAGCAAAAGTGGCAGTCTTTAACATTGTTACAAAATAACATATTCTATTCCTCAAAGAATTATGAAAAAAATTATAGTTTCCTCAGAAATATTAAGCAGCACAACTATTTTAACACTGATAATGACAAGAAATTTGTCTTGAACACCAAAGGTAAAAACAAACCAAACCAGAATATATGTTACAATAAGGACCTGCATGTTGCTGCAAGTGAAAAGACTGACTATGTGAGAAGCATAAATCTCACGTCTTCTGCAGTAGACTTGTTTATTAGGACAGACACAGAAGCCAACAGCGTGTCCTCCTACCTATTGTGCTCTGAGAGGTTCTTCAGACCACGTATGGAGCAGGCAATTACCATGGGGCCCAGGCATACATCTGCCGCCCATATCAAAAGGGAAGCATGCGGCTCTCACAGAGAGCTCTCATCCCACACGTTCACATTACAAAGCCACTGTTAGTCTGTAATACATTTCACGGCATCTGGAGCCAATCTCGGCACGCTGACATACGAGCCCCTCGCAGGCCCTGACCTGACTGTCATCTGTGTACTCAGCCTTTGTGTTTTATATCACTCCTAATGCATAGAGGAAAAGATTTAGCATGGAGGCAGAATGTTGGAGAGGAGTGAGTTCGGACATAAGAGATACTTCTCCCTAAAGGAGTGATTTTGGTACCTTAATGAGCTGGTAAGCTCAAATATGCCAAAACTGAGTTACAGTGGTTTACAGGAAATAGGGGACCATGTCTTGTGTTTGTAACCTAAAAGCATGGACCCTGCATGGAACCTAACATAAAAACCAGGGAAAGCTAATATTTTCTACTATTTGGTGCTGAAGAAACATTTCTTATTATTATCAAGATTTGAAACTGAGAATGTTCATGGAAAATGCTTAGGCCAAAATTGGCTTTATCATTTGTTTGCATGCTAAAAATGTTTCCCTGCTAGAAAGAAATTAGTAGAAAGTGCCTTTCTATCTATAATTGATTACGGTGATGTTTTATATATATACAGTCAGTTACATCTTTACTTAAATTAGACTGTTCATTATGCAACCTTATTGTGTATAAATCTTTGGCTTGGTTTCATTTCATTTCAAACATTTCATGCTTTTATTTATTGCACTTTTAGGTAAATGAACTTCTTGCATTTCTAATCTTTTAACCTTTTAAACAAATAGGTATTTAGTACTAGATCTGCCTCTTACATTTTTCCCAAGGGTATACTCAGAATTTGGTAAATTAGGTTTTTCTTTTTATGCTAAAAATTTGCAAAATGTAGTGTATTGATATTCTTCTCCCTTTGAACACTTTTAAATGTCTTTTGCAAACTGTATTAAAGTAGACCTGTAACTGTTCTTGATTTGACTTTATTTGTTGATTATATATGTGCAATTGTAGTTTTGTTACCTTGTTGTCACAGTCTTGTCGCGTCTGTTCACATCCGGGTCCCTTCTATCCCTTCTGTATCTGTCATGTCCTTCCTGCACCTGTCTGTGTCTAATCACTGATCGTTAGTCTCGTCAGCTGTGTGTCATTTCATGTTTGTCTATAAAAGCCCTCCTGTGTTCCCATGTCTTTGTCTCTTGTTGACAGTGCTAACATTACGTGTGTAGTGTGGAAGTATTCCAAGTGCCGTTTTGTTTTCAATAAAGTGTTTTTGTTTGATTATCATCATCTCTGTGTCTTCTCCGCATCGCACATGCACACGCACACCAGCGTGTGACACTTTCTTTGGGAAACTTTATGTAGTGCCATTTTGTCCAGGAATAGGCTTTTTTTTAAACAAATCAATTTTGTTATACTGGTTAAAAGTCTCTGAACCTCTGCTTTCAAAGCTAACTTGCTATTCATCTGAAATTGCCTACCCCATACCTTTATTTAAAAAATAATTCACTTATTCACAAACAAAAATCATTATTCCCACAAACATATAATGCAATATAATGAAAATAAGTTTCCATGGGCAGCACATTAGCATATTAGAATTATTTCTGAAGAATAATGTTAAATGTTAAATGTATCACTGCAACTGTCATTGAGATGAATGTGAATGCTTCCAGAAAGCGTCCTTTCTCTGGGTATTGTAGACCACCTTAGGAAAAAATGATAAATGGATCAGAGCAAAACATTTGGGAGGTAGCTATACAAGCTTAAATAGTATTGCTTCTGCCAGTAAATGACCAATTCTTCACATCTTCAGGGGGAGATTAGTGTAAGTATCCATTCAAAATATCTGCTGGGAAACAAAATGTGTGAGCATGTGTGTGTGTGTGTATGTATGTGTGTAAAATGAATGCATCTGGGGCCCAAGCAAAGCTCAAATACATCCATTCACCTCTATTTGAGCAGGGCCCTCCTCTCACATCAGCAGTTTCAAAATGCATTAGCACACAACACTGGGTAATACAGATCCAATGATAAATGTATGTGATGATAGAAAGTATAAGAGTAAAGTTCTACGTGCAGTCTGACAATAGTGAACCACTACTCAGAAAATGGGCCCTCAGCCTGATTCATTCTCACCCATGGGTGATATCTGTGAGGAAGTCAGGCGTAAGAAACGGCCAGATCCATCCTCACTCACTCGCCTCGCTCTGCTTTCAATTTACACGAGTCTGGGCGATAGCGATTGATGTGAAATGTTGGACAAATTGGTCCTATGAAAAAGGATGCTCTCAGGCTACATTTGTGATTGATTTTACTCTTACCTTCACAAAAGATCTATTAAGATCTGGAGTTTGAGAATTAGCCAGCACAGGATATTGCTCCATTTGAAGGTTGTTTCTGAGATGGAACTGTGCATTGCTAATAAGAACAGGCCTTTGGGAGGGGTGAACGTCAACACAACAAAGATTATCTATCCTTATCACCTTTAGGAATACACCCAAATAACATTACTAATGCTTCACATTAGATAAGTTCACATTTTTACCATGTATTTCAGGTAATGATCAAATGTACTATTAAGGTGAATGTCAATTTACTAAATTATATTTATCAATTTATCAAGAAATTATACATCAACTGAAATAAAATGATATAGACATATAAAAAAAATTACAAAACTTTTAATAAAATTTTTAATTAAAACGAAAATATATATATAAAAAAGTATTCATGAAAAACTGTATATACATAGTATTTGTATAATATATACAAATATATTATACAGTGCAGTATAATATTGTTATTTATAGTATAGTATAGTATAGTATAGTATAGTATAGTATAGTATAGTATAGTATAGTATAGTATAGTACAGTATAGTATAGTATAGTATAGTATAGTATAGTATAGTACAGTGTAGTGTAGTATAGTATAGTATAGTATAGTATAGTATAGTATAGTATAGTATAGTATAGTATAGTATTTAATAGTGTATATACGTATCTATCCATCTAAATATGTGTATGTGTGTGTGTTTTGTGTGTGTGTGTGTGTGTGTGTGTGTGTGTGTGTGTGTGTGTGTGTGAGTGTGTGTGTGTGTGCGTGAATAAAGAATAGTATATATGAACACAAGTTTATGAATAATTATTTTGACAAAATCTGTAATTTTCTGTCATTGCTTGGATGTTGTAAAACGTCAATAGATGTAGCAGAAACTACGGATGGAACAAAATGAAAATTCTTCGCTGAACTGAAAATGCTTTTAAAAATTATTTAGAATTTTAAATTAGCTTGTTTTTTGTATAATTGCATAATTTAATTTAATTATATATTTTTTGTATTATCATAATACTGATATTTAAAAATATAGAAGCCAATAAAATAAAATAACCACATGTTTACTGAAAATAACATTTGAAATATCATTCATTCAGTTCTATGCAACTTAATCATATATATATATCACACACACACACACATGCTTCAATGTGAAAAGAATTGAAAATAAAACAATAAATTGTGTTTACATTAAAAATCACTACAACAGGAAGCCATGGATCCTGGAAACAATTATATGATTTCACATACACTTCACAGATGATAAGAGCTCTAAAAAAAGTGTGGCCATTCTGTGATACAGAACAATTCACAATTATGTTGCCAAATTTTCCTTTCGCTTCATTTCAGCCAAGCACCTGTCCTCTCGCAGAGTGAATTGAAAATATACGATCAACATTAATAAGCCGAGGGAGTCTTGATTTTCTCCCAGCAGGAACGAGAAAGCCCAAAAGTTCAGGTAGTGAGTGTTTATGAAGCATGCACAGAGACATGGAACACACTCCTTTTTTCATAAAGAAGAATTTCACAAAGGTCTAAACTTTGGCAGAAAGGATTAAAAAGAGTAGAAAAAGCCGCTAAATCATGAGACTTTTGGGAGTCTGTAGACACAGCGCAGACTCTGCACTCCAGCTCAAAGAACTGTCAAGGGACATTAAATATAATTAATTCCAGCCCACTGCCATCACCAATCAATACATCTAAGGTTTTTCTAAAGAATTATGCGAAAATAGATCTGCAGTGTTGCCAAAAACCCAATCAAAAATATGTTTGATCTGCAAAACAAGTTGAGGACGTTAAATGGTTAACCAAAACATACAGCCATAATGTTTAATTATTAAAATTACATTTTCCCATTAGCAAATCCATTGACAGAGCACAGTTCTGTTCCAAAAAGTCATGATCCTAACCAAAACCTCATAAGTGTCATGTTCTGTCTGGTGTATGTCCCAGTTACTCTTGATGTCCATATTCTTATTTAGTTCCTGTTTATTTGTTGTTTCCATAGATACTGATTATCATCACCTGTGTCTTGTTTTAGTTCTTGTTTATGCCTTTAGATCCGGATCTCCTCTCGTTGTCATCACAATAATTTTTTTTAACCTTTATTAAACCTCCAGTAACAAACAGCTATCAATGTTAAATACAGTAAATCTAAGCAATATATTTTGAAACAGTACATGTACATTTATATAATTTCTACTATTTTGAACATTTCACTTCATCCTCCATCTCCATCTCCATCCATTCCTGTAGTGTTGCCTTAGAATTTGACTAAAACAAGGTATCTCAAGAAGCAGCATAATTAATACGCAGGCAGCTCATTTGATTTTGGAACAGCGCACATTGTAAATCTTTTTCTTTTTTCTCTCTTCATGTCACTGATTGTTGTCTTGGTGGTTGCAGACGCCATTAAAACAACACAATAACAGGCATTATGTGGCTTTTGCATGGTCTGTAATCTTGCTGTGGATATTGCAGGCTAGTGAAATACAGCATTAAAAAGAAAAATAGGCAATTTTACCGGACTGGGTTTGCACCAGAATACCTTTTCTAGTGGCAACCATAAATGGCCTCAAGGTAAGGATGTAAACATGTTTTTGCATATCCTTTTTTTCATTTTTACTTTAATAATAAAGGTGTTCTAATTCATAATTTAAGGCCAATGGATATCCAGAACTACCCCATTTTTCACACAAAGTGTTTTAAAAGGCCAAAGGAAAAATGCAATTCAAGAGGAATAATTGAAAGTGAAGCCCTGTGAATTATCTTTTTTTTTTTTTTCGCAGAAAGCCAGAGGGTCAGGTTAGATGAGCTCAGCTCTTGAATACAGCGATAGATCTCTGTGCATCACTAAAAATTATAAATGGTCTCTTGTGTGGAGCATTTCAAAGCTTCAAAGTCCTAAATTCAGACATTTTACTTTTGATATGAGAGGTGAACATGATTGTTTACATATCTTAAACATATTTCTATAGCAATCTTAAGTGATTTTGGCAACAGTGTGACAACATTTTATTACTTTTGTTCTAATTCATTATATAATATTGTAATTCTAAACAATTACATAAGTAATGACAACTCTGGCACTGATGCATCGCACATCTGCAGAAAATCAGATGTAACAGTGAAGCACACATCTCTTTCATTCTTTTCAGCTCTATCATAGCCATGTCTAACCTCTACAGTAAAACTGTGGTTTCTCTGCCATATGTTTTGAGTAACTCTGTGGTCATATCATTTTAACACTATAGCAACCTTCTTGGATCATCGTAATAAAACAACAGAAGACTCTTGTTACATCAATAGGTAGTTAGTGTAAATTTCTCACACTGTATCTCTAGGGTGACAATAAGTCAATGACAGCCTTTTTGTGGTAATAGTCGCAAAAGTTTTTGTACTTTCATATTTTCAGGGCTAACAATTCTTTAACTCTCTGTTAATGATATATATTTACTAAATTTCCACAACAGCTTGGGATTTTGTAGTGACTTTTTAGTGACTTTGCTATTTAAGAGTTACTCATTCAACTAATCTGTTCAAAATATTGAAATGTAAATGTTTTTCTAAGGAAGTTAATAAATTTACACAAACAATTTGGTAAAAACACTGATTCATTGAGGAAGCAAAAATGTAAATAGAAAGTAAATATTTTACTCAAATGACTCTTTCAAAAACACGATTCATTCAGGAGCACTACTGGCTTTCCTGTAGCTCAAACAGTAGAGCATGGTGACTGCAATGCCAAGGTCATGGGTTTGATTCCCAGGAAAAGCAAGAGCTGATAAGAATGTAAGTGTGTTCCTTGAATGCAATGCAAGTTGCTTTGGATAAAAGCATCTGCTAAAGAAATAAATGTAAATGTAGATCAAAGTATACATTTCTCAAAATTAAAATCTACATATATACATAATATGTAGAACAGTTTCTAGACTGTCAAAAGACTCTGACTGCATTTTCAATGATGAAAGTCTGCATAAGGATAATATTACAAGACTTCAAATAAGTGGCATGGCGTCCCTGCTATAATCAGCTAAAGCTAACTTAACTCCACTTAAACCACAAACAATGCAGTCTGTCTTTTCTAAAACCTCACCAAATTTGCAATCCAAAGCTTCATTGGCTCATCTTTCACCATGTCAAAATATGCAAATGAACACAAGAGCCTTACCGTGCAGATGGCGAATTATGAACTTTCACGATGTCTGCTCAGATTTCCCTCATTGGAGCTTGCTTGCATGTCTGTCGTCAAGGCAATCCAACTAGTATGAAAGCTGTGTTGACAAGAGGGGTAGAAATATGGAAAAACAGACTTTTCAGTTATGATATGTAACATACATTCTCTTTTTAAACGGTCATATGGGCATTAAGGAAAATTTGACCAGTACTAGAAGTACCCTTTTTGTCTATACTCTTAAAAATAAAGGTTCTTTATTGGCATTGGGGATTCCATGAAGAAACTTTAACATTCATGGAAAATTTCCATTTACACAAAAGGTTCTTTATAGAGGAAAAACGTTCTTTAGATTATTAAAATGTTCTTCCCACTAATAAAAATGGCTCTTCAAAGAACTGTTCACTGAAAGTGAAACTATATTAAATATTTTCACAATATACATTAAAAAGAATCGCTCGCAAAACTGTTGCACTTTCCCTAAATCACTCTCTCACATCCAGGATCACAGTGTAGTTGTGGTTTACTTGGTCATTGAGTCCTCACAGACTAAATTTAATCTATCATGATTTCCACTTAAATGACTGAGATTGAGATAAGAGACCAGCAAAGAGAAAATTACCCAAACAATGCTTTATCTTCTTTGTCAGACAGACATTACATAGAAACCTAACGAACGGCAACACATACACAATGTATCAATTTGATCCATTGAAAACAGATCTTTGTGGGGGGTGTGACGTCTTAACATCAATGAAATAAACTGACATGCCACATGTATTCATATGTGAATACTTTATTCATCTTTGTGTTCTAGGGCGGCAGGCAAACACTTGTAATTATAGGAGAGAAATTAAAGAAACATCAGGTTGTGTGTCTGTGGCTTAAAGATGTGAAACTGCACATCTGTGCTGCATATGTTTAAGAATAGGCATACTGTGTCACATACTGGATTGGTCATACAGAAACACCCTATAGGGAATAAATGGATATGTACAATGGCCCTGAAATGAATTTGGACTCTTAAGCCACTCTTAAATTGTATGAATTAGAAATATCAAACCAAGTGGCATCTGCAAATAATTTCTCACAGAACTAACTTTTAACCAAATGGTCCCAAGAAATCACAGTTTACACAAATACTTAAAGCCACACAACTGTTTTCATTGATGATTATAAGAAAAGTTTCTTTGGAAATAGAACAATTGCTGAAGGGTCTGTAAGGGTTTGTAAGGGTTTGTGCTGGTGTGATGCGGAGACACCGGAGGAACGCCGAGAAGGGTTTTATTTACAAAATGAGGAAAACAAAAGATACTTTAAATATAACTGAAACGGCACTTGCTGGTGCAAAACTTGGGAAACATGGCGCTACATCCACACGCAAGCGACAACCACATAACACTGACAATTACCGACAAGGACTAAGGAACACAGGAGGGTTTTTATAGGAGAACATGAAATGACACACAGCTGACGCCACTAACAATCAGTGATTAGACACAGACAGGTGCAGGGAGGGCTGGGAAGATACACAAATGAACCCGGATGTGACAGACGCGACAAGACTGTGACAGGGTCATATGACACTGAAGACTGAAAAATTGAAACACCTATTTTCTATTGAAAAAAAAAACAGTATTTTAAATATTTCACAATTTTACTGTATTTCGGATCAAATGAATGCCATGGTGAGCATAAGAGTATATTTTTAAAACATAAAAAATTGTACTGACCAAAAACCTTTTAATGGTAATGTATATGCGTAATTTTTAAGCTAAAAACCATCCTTTTTTGTCCGCAACTGAGTTTGTGCTTTCTTTAAAATAAATTCCACTTGGCTTAAATATCCAAATAATTTTGTGGTCCACTGTATGCTTTTATAAATTACTCAAGGCTTCACAAAGATGAAAACTCTTCAAATAGCTAAGATTGTGGTCTAGATAAGGAATATCAAAAGCAACTCAAATTTCAGTCGAACCTCAGAGTTGTAAAATTGGACCTGCACTAAAATCGCACATAATAAACCAAAGCTGTGGTAGCATTAAAGTAACATGACCTATATTTGACCTAAATGGGAAAATCGTGTGTGTCTTTTGTTGTTAAAGGAATAGTTCCGCTGTTAAAGGAATTACTCAACCTAATTTTGTTCCAAACCGGAATGTCCAGGATACTCTTTTGTTCTTATTGGAGCTTGACAGCCTCTGGTCACTTTACACTTTTCTTCTCTAATGTGAAAAATAGCAGTGTGGTTTCTGCAAAATTTATCATGCTGTGTTCCTTAGAGGAAAGAAAGTCAAACAGGTTTGGAACAACAGGAGGATGAGGAAATGATGACAGAATTTTCAATTTTAATTATAATTTTTTTTAAATAAAAAAAGATACACTTGATGACTAAACTGCTTAATTGTTACCTAAATAGTCAAACAAAAACGCATAGATTTCTCTCTTTTTCCACAGTTACACCACTTCCCAGCATACACACTTGACAGTCTATAAATGAGTGTGTGGAAAAGCATGTCAGTAGTAAATAAATCAGAGGACAGATCATAGTGTATTTACATTGAGTCCCCAGCATGTGTCAAGCTCACACAGTTTGATGTTGACTGATTCTGGTCTGTGACTCTTGTGTATATGAGTGTTTATGTGACTCAGTGTCCGTTTCTACGCGTACATGTGCTCTGGCATTGTCTGCCCGTCTATATGAAGAAAAGATGCCTGAGAACGTATTTCTATAAGTGGAAGCAGCAGCTGAGATATCTCCACCACAGGATTAGAGGCTGTGAAGGAAACACGGTGGGTTTCCAAAAGTTCCGTGCTGATGTAAAATGGATCGATCCTTCATGTTAATCCCAGTATTTACCCAACACACTCCAGTAACTATAAACACTGGCCGGCACACACAGCGAAACGGATATGTGTGATCAATCAGTGAACAACTGTGGGAAAAAAAAATATGGGTTTGTTGATAGGTACAGCAAAAAATGGCGATTCTATAGAGCTTCATTTGGTAGAGGACTTGAATGAAGCTATTCGTCTTGCCAAATTAATGTTATCACCTGATCCATCTCATTCTCAAATGCTGTGATGGTTACTTGGTAATACTTGAAAGATTTGCATTGCAGAATTTTATGTAGAAATAGATATTACAAGGAGAAATTAATGTTTAGTTAATAAATCAAGAACTGTTTTTTTTTTTTTACTAGAAGTGTTTTATCTTACCAAATGAAAAAAGAAGGTTGCTCACAGCATGGGGGACTTAATAGGATCCTCATTTTCTTTTAATTACAATTTATTTTATAATTGTTTACTCAGATTAACTGCTGTTCAAATGTTTGGGGTCAGTAAGATTGTTCTTAATGTTTTTGAAGTCTCTTATGCTCATCAAGGCTGTGATTATTAAAAAAAAAAACATAGTTAATATTGTGAAATATTATTACAATATAAAATTGCAGTTTAGTATATTTATTCCTGTGATGGCAAAGCTGAATTTTTAGAGGCCATAACTCCAGTCTTCAGTGTCACATACAGTAATTCTTCATAAATCATTATAATATGCTGCTTTGATGCTGATTTTTTTAAATTTGATGAATAGAAAATTCAGAATGACTTACATTTTGTAACATTATAAATGTCTTCACTGTCATTTTTGATCAACTTAATGTCACAGTCTTGTCTTGTGGCGTCTGTCACATGCAGGTTCCTTTATGTATCTTCCAGGTCCTGCACGCTCCCGTCTCTGTCTAATCACTTCCCAAGTCCCATCAGCTGTTCCTAATCCTATGTTTGTCAATTTATACCTTCCTGTGTTCCCATGTCTTTATCTCTTGTTGACGTTAGTAGTGGATGTTCCCGTGTGTGTAGATGTCGTCTCCATGTGTCCTAGTGTTCCGAGTTTGCCCTGTTAAGTGCCGTTTTGGTTTGTATTCAGTCTTTTGTTTAGAGTTTTCTGAATAAAGAGAGTTTCGTTTCTGGAACCTGTTCTCCTCGTTTGTCTCCGCATCGCACACGCTCCAGCAGTATGACACTTAACACATAACACAATAAATAATTTACTTAATGAATAAAAAATCTTACTGATTCATACCTTTGAATAGTAGTACTGGAAAATAAAAGTATTATAAGGAAAATAAAAGTAAAAAAAGGTCAAATGTAACCCTAGTTCCCTGAAGAGGGAACGATACGTTGTGTCGATACGTTAGTGTGTCTCGTAAAGCACTATCAAATTGAGTTGGAATGTACGTCGCAGACGGATGAACCAAGATGATAAATAGATGACTGAAACTAGAAGTGGCAACCTAAGCAGTGTCTTTAAGTAAGGCGCCCGGCAGGCACGTAGGAGATGTGGCAGAACAACACAGTGTCTCGTTCCCTCTTTGGGGAGCATACATACGTAACATGTGAAATATGAAAACATACCTAACCTGAGATGTTCCTTTTCAAGGGAACTCATGCTAAGTGGAAACGCTTGGGTAACGAGTATGACAACGCCACCACAGTTACGAGGGACTGCCGAGTGAAACCTAGCATCTCAAATACACCCGTGTTCCCAGAGCGGAGTTGAGGTCTAACTGGTTGAACCTTGTGAAAATATGCGGGGAGAGCCAGCCTTCCACATCACAAACATCTGCAAAAGATACTCCTGCAATTAAGAGATTAGAGGCAGCTACGCTCCTAGTGGAATGGGCACAAACCAGGTTGTACAGCCGACTCATAAGCCAGGGAGATAGCCTCAACTATCCACCTGCTCAGTTGGTTTAGAAGCCGGGGCCCCCTTGGGGGTCCCAAAAAAAGACAAACAACTGGTCAGTCTTGCTCCACAGGGCAGCTCTGTAGTCACAGTAGTAATGTGTGTATGAAGTGTGCTTAAAGTATTTCTAAGGAGAAACCTCTGAGAATCAAATCAAAATTCTCCATTTGCCCCATCTCATTGCAGTCTTAAGAATTGCAAGAGACCTCATTAGTAATTCTTCTGTTTTTTGGGCTATTATAGAACCATCAAGAACAAGAACTACTACAAAACATGCTAATTTCTATTTCAGCATTCTGAACGGATCCACTCACCAAGGACCGGTTCATTTAAATGCAGCACCACAGGGATTTCTCAAGGGAAATTTTTAATATGTAAATCAGAGAGGGCAAAGGAAGCATATCTTGCCTCTATCTTCTCTTATGCTTGAATTTGAATGGATCTGTCAGAGAACAGAAAAAGATATGCAATACATATGCTTTCTTGTCCAATCAAAATGGCAACTGAGTAAATGTATTTATCTTTAATCCAAAAAACAATAGACACACTTAACTTTCTAAACAGAGCATCAATACGAGTTTAAGCATGCGTTTAACAAAATGAAATGTTTCCCTAGAACACAAATTCATATAATTGCATTTTAATCATTTTAGGGCATGTGTGCAAAATCTAAAAAGCTGTTACTATCCACGGCATTTACATTGAATGTTTTTCTTATGAATATACGCTCAATACATTTTGTGTAATACAGTGAATTATTAAGCCAAATTTTAAAACTAATTTTTATGAAATATCCATTTAAATACCATTGAGCTTTAAAGCGTTTAGCAGATTATTTTACTTGGTTTCATATCTTATAGAGCCATTTAGTTTTATTTTTTGTTGTATAATTCAATGATATTCATAGATGACAATACTATTGGTGATTTTTGGGGTATTTGCACGTCCAGTATTGCACATAGAGTATTTCACAATACAGCTCCATAATTATCACTGGTATATTAAACTTTGGCAAGCAACTCAACCCACATTGTTTCTGCTAAAACTATAAGCTTTTTTTTACACTGAAGAAATGATAAAATTAAGCAAATGCCCCACTATTCAGCAAGCACTGCAAAGTAGCATTTCAAGCTTAAGGTTTTCTTTGGAAAGAAGAAAAATATGATTCTCTTCTTACCTTTTCAACACAACCTTTGGTTCATTAATAACATCTTAAAAGACATTTGGCAAATGGAAAAACAAACACCATCTTTGACTTTGTGAGCTGAACCTGTATTGTCAGTGGCATTTGTGTAAGATGTTTTCCGCGCTCATTCATCATTTGTTCACTCTGGAAGCGATTCAAATTTTACTTTACTTGCTCTCGGATGGCCAATGCTATACGGCCGAGCATCCAATAAAAAGAGGTCAGGATTTTCCATAAGCCACGACAAATCTGACAAAAACATTCCATCGCTTCGGCTGTAATGTAACTGCTGATGGATGTGTACAATCTGGCATAGTTTCATACTTAATGCTTATAGGAGACAAATAGTACAGGAAATAGATACCACCTATGGTTTATCTGATGTTGTAGTAAGTATGGGATTATGTCTGGAGTGGTGCTAAGGGTTTGTGACTAGATGACAACACTAACACTTTTAAAGTACTTTGGGTCTGGTTCACATTGGTTCACAACTCTGTTATCAGACAAAAGTGTCCAATACAGACCAAAAGATTGGTCATCTGAATTTATTAACTAATGACAGAAGTTTTATCTTTATTGTGTCTTGCTGTAAATGTATTGTGTTTGTCAGAGCTATAATTGACCACTGTGATTACATATGATGTTTTATTAACAAAGTTCGGGAGGAGCACGTTCAAAGGATTAACGCAATCAACTCGTCATCAGCAATTACAGCTCATCCAATCAGCATGAGAGGAAACATGTATATATAGTCATGTTCGACTCACCTACACCTCTTGACGGTTTACGGCATCCCTCCACCACCCCGACTCCTCACACTTAATTATTCCTATCAAAGTCAGGATACGGGGGGAGTGCTCCAGGTTCGGGCTAAATACCAAGCTCGGAGCCCTCTCCTCGGACAGCACGCCAAATACGCTTACCATTTACTGCTCCTGAATCATTTGTAAGTGTGAACTCGTGAAAATGCTGTTAATGATATGCATATGCAGTTTAATCCAAAGGTTCACATCCTCATGACCCAAACATGGATGAGTTTATTGCGAACTGTATGATAAATGCATATTCTTTTAACATATTAACATATATATATATATTTCTGTGTATAATTTATTGTAACAGTATAAAGTTCAGGGAAGAAGGAAGTGGGAACCGGGGAACATTTAACAACTTTAATTATAAAATAAACAATAACAAAATAAAAGCAATGGTGGAAGCTCCTCACGGACAACTGCTGCCCACACACATAAACAGAACACAAAGTAAATCCAGGCCTGGTCCTCCCTCATCTTTCACTTTCATCGCCCCATTTTATGCTTCCACTCCTCCATGAGATACGAGGCCGTGCTGCTCTCACGGCCTCATATATATATATATATATATATATATATATATATACAGCTCTGGAAAAAATTAAGAGACCACTGACATTTTTTCTTAAATCAGCATATCTACAAGTATGGAAGACCATTCCATTCCAATGTCTGTTGAATTCCAACACAGGCACACCTCAATCTACTGAATGAGGTGCTGATTAGGTGATTACCTGAACCAAATCTTATTTAATAAGGAAAAGAATAAAAAAACACTTCTCTGGTCATCACTATTCTCTTGCAGTAGGACCAGCTGGCTGGCAAAAACAGTAATAGTAGTACCTCAAAAGTAATTGGAATCAAAAAATGACTATTGACCATGCCAAAAAAATTGAAAAGGAAAGTTTTGAGTAAGGAAAAGAAAGGTTCAATTCTGGCTTTACTGGGAGAGGGATACAGTGAGCGTCCGGTTGCTTTCATCCTTAAAATTTCAAAGAAGGTGGTTCATAAGAACAAGGTCAAGCAGCAGACATTGGGGACAAAGCTACAGACCGGCAGAGGGCGAAAACGACTCTCCACCAACCGGAATGACCGCTAACTCATTCGAATGTCATTCAACAACCGTAGGATGACATCAAGTGACCTAGAAAAAGAATGGCATAAGGCAGCCGGGGAGAAGTGCATGGTGAAGACTGTTCGAAACGGCTCCTAGGGGCAGGGCTGAAGTCGTGCAAAGACTCTTATATATAAAGCTCTTCATCAATGAGAAGCAGAGAAGAGGCAGGCTAAGGTTTTGCAAGACTGGCATAAGGTCATCTTCTCTGATGAGTCCAATTTTCTGCGTTGTCCAACACCTGGTCATCTAATGCTTAGACGGAGACCTGGAGAGGCCTACAAGCCACAGTGTCTCGCACCCACTGTGAAATTTGGTGGAGGATCGGTGATGATCTGGGGGTGCTGCAGCAAGGCTGGAATCGGGCAGATTTGACTTTGTGAAGGATGCATGAATCAAACCACGCACAAGGTTGTCCTGGAAGAAAACTTGCTTCCTTCAGCTCTGACAATGTTCCCCAACTCTGAGGACTGGTGTTTCCAGCAGGACAATGCTCCATGCCACACAGCCAGGTCAATCAAGGTGTGGATGGAGGGCCACCAGATCAAGAATATGCCATGGCCAGCCCAATCTCCAGACCTGAACCCCATTGAAAACCTCTAGAATGTGATCAAGAGGAAGATGGAAGGTCACAAGCCATCAAACAAATCCAAGCTGCGTAAATGTTTGCACCAGGAGTGGCATAAAATCACCCAGCGTCAATGTGAAAGACTGGCAGAGAGCATGCCAAGACGCATGAAACCTGTGATTCAAAATCAGGGTTATTCCACCAAATATTGATTTCTGAACTCTTCCTAACTTAAGACACTAGTATTGTGTTGTTTAAAAAATAAATTTGAACTGATTTTCTTTCCCTTTTTTCGAGGTCTGAGAACACTGCATCTTTTTTGTTATTTTGACTGCATCTTTTTTGTTATTTTGTTGCTTTTGGCAAATAAATGTTGGAATTTAGGAAAATTGTTGTCAGTAGTTTATAGAATAAAACAAAAATGTTAATTTTACCCAAATACATACCTATAAATAGTAAAACCAGAAAAATTTATAGTTTTGCAGTGGTCTCTTAATTTTTTCCAGAGCTGTATATATATATATATATATATATATATATATATATATATATATATATATATATATATATATATATATATATATATATATATATATATATATATATATATATACAATATATTCCATTAGAAATTAAAATGTCACTTTTCTTGCACATACAATATTATGAACAATCCACACTTCAACGGATGCAAAGTTGACCTATATGTGAATGTAATGAGAAAGATATTGTAAAATGTGAAGTACAAATACATTTTTATTGTAAAAATGCTGCTACTACCACTCCTATGAAGCTGGGTGACAAGACAGGTCACATGTTCAGCCATTAGCTGCACTCCATGCTTTCTCAACACTGTAAAAGTGGAAGAGCAAATTAGACCACCTTTGTGCATGCATTTGCTCAGAAAATATGGTGGCAAACCGAAATTGCTTACTCTTTATTTGTTTGTGAAAAGCATCTTTCCTCATAACACAGTAATGCCTTTGTCTTCCAGTAAACCACAGAGGATTGGAAACACTTATCTATATTGTGCATAAAGTCAGCTTCCTTCACAATAGCATGAATCAAAGCAAGCAACACCAATGAATTGTACAAAACCAGATGTGAACTTGTCATAATGTTGTCACCACTTGAAACAAGCACACAAATTTATTCTCCACTCCTAAACCTTTTGCACTTTTAATGTAGAACCATAGCGAAACCTAAAAATCCACACTAGCCATTATCACATGAGATTATTACAGTGTCCTATCTGTATGATGCTTCATCATTATAGCCACAGAAAAGCATTGCCATTAGGAAATCTTGTTTTGTTCTCTGTACAATTGCATAGTTTAATTTAAGAGATCCTCGCACATTCCTTGGCTCTGAAACAGAGAAAAACAGCATGATAGAGAGAAAGATGTGTGAGAGCGCAGTATAATGTCATTTGAGCCAGGTATTGTAGGATTTATCACCCATGTGGTGACCACAAATCTACCATTCAGAGGAGGACACTTCATGATTCATGTTTATTCACTCAGTCTGATGGACTTTATCTGCTTCTGCAGCTTTCTTCATTCCATAAAATAGGTGAAAAAAATGACCTGAAAACACATTGTTGAGCTGGAATATACTCAAGATAACCTGCCGTTATTGTTTGAGGGTTATAGAACCATTATATATTAGTATAGTTTTCGTTGTATATTAGTAGGGCTGCCAATCAACTAAAACAAATAACGACAATATACTGATTGATTGAACTAAATGGATGGATTTTTTGTTGTTGTTGATATTTTCATATTCAGATTCCAAATAAATATTATTTGTTTGTTCTTGAAAAAATTGTTATTAATTAACATACTTTTAATTGAACATGCATATTCATTAATCGTTTGAGCAACTATCGTTCAGTGCCAGGAAGAAGAAAAATCAGGACAGTAAAAGAGAATGAGAACATGCAAACATCTATAGTACATGTATTTTATTGGTAAGTGCCAGAGGAACTTGGTTTAGTGCTGAATTTCAGTGCCAACACATTTCATTGTGGAATATTTCCAGGTCTGAGACATCACAGTACTGATGAGGCAGGAAATTGGACTGTATTGCAGCATGGTGCAATGACCACAAACTCCCGTAGGACATTACAGGTGGAGTGACATCATCCATACAGATAGCCAGCAGAAAAGTAAAACGTATTGCAAACATAGTTTTTCAAGGAACTGGCTGAACTTTTTAACGTTCTCTGCAAAAAAGTAGTGGGAACCCTGAGGCATTAAAGGGAAACTAAGAATTGGAGTAAAAGTAGGGCTATTCACACCAAATATAGACAAAGATAAAAAAGAAAAGCAAAACTTACTGACAAAACGCTATTCACACAATTGAATACTCAACTAGCGAAACAGAAACTAAATTCATTCTTGTTGTAACGAAAGGACTCACTGGCAGGGATCCAATAGCGTGTCTTTAATAAGAATGGTCATACAGGCGGATAGTCAGGGCAGGCAGAGAACATACATAAATAATAATCGAGGCAAAGGTCGAGGCAGGTAGACAGAATCAGAATCGTGGTACAGGCAGGGAAGTCAGGACAGGCAGAGAACAATCACAAGCGATAATTCAGGCAAAGGTCGGGGCAGGCAGACAGAATCAATAATGGGTAACAGCAGAATCAATAACAGGAAAACAAGACAGGAATATAAACGCTCAGAATGATGACCACAGCAAATCAAGACTTCGCAATGACAGTGCATGTGTGTGAGACTTTTATAGTCCGGGTGATGGTTCGCAGCTGGTGTCAGTCCAATGAACGGCATCATGGGAAATGTAGTGTGTGTGTGTGTGTCAGTATACGTGTGAGAGCTCCCTCCGGTGGCCAGAGGCGGCAAGCGCGGAGCTCGTCATCATAACACTTGTATGGTTTATGCAGCTGATCGATAAACAAACATATTTAATGCCTCTATCTGGCATCTTTGCTGAATTATTATATGCATAAAAATACAATTACCAGACACTTTTAAAGGTTTATGTCTGTACAGTACAGAAAAAAAGGACGATAGGACTAATAATCAGAAAAAAAAACTTTGAAACTGTAAAACTTTGATCCATTGTTTTTAATATTATGCTATTTTAGTTCATACTTTAGTTTTAGAGCTCTCATTCAATTTTGCATCTAGGTTCAAGGTTTCCTCATAATATTCATTGCAGCAACACCTCTTTCCTCCAAGTGTCTGAAAGGATTCTGTCTCTCTAAACCCCTGCTCTCCGAGAACCTATTTATGACCCTCTGATTGGTCAGGTCTGTTGCCCACTCTGCTGTGATTGGTCTACTGCTGCGGACCAAAAGTTGCAGACCTTTTACATCATTCACCAACAGCTATATTATACAATCTATGAAAGAAATTATGTGGAAAAAGCACATAATGTTCACATCAAACATTTGCAACGAATATTCATTTTTGGTGTAAATAGACCTTAAAGACTTGAGGTTTTAGTTGTCATAATCATACTACAGAACTATAACAGAATTCACACAAGGAACCCATCAACTCAACGAGCCGAATTAGAGAATCTCTGTACCCAATCAGGCAACATCTGATTTGTATAAAAATGGTTAAACTTACTTAAAGTGCAGAGAGTTATATATTCATCCAAGAAACACAAAATTAGAAACCTCTTGCACACGGACAGTTTGAATAAGCCATCCAGAGTAACAGCACAACAACAGCAGGGTTTATCATGTGCACAGATTGGCAGTTCATTTTAGTTTTGGCGTTGCACAAGAAAGTTATAAACAACCGATTTATGATGCCGCAGTCCAGGACATGTCTCCCACCAACACCTATAAAGAATCTTCAATGTAGGATTTATTTCCTCAGAGTTTATGCATAATCTGCCAGAGTTTATGTTTCCAAAATATGTCTTTTTCCATCGTTTTTTTGGCTGCTCCCAGCCGCTGGTGGGATCTAAAGCATATTCACGTTTTTCTTGACCTCGCAACACCTTTGATGAACATACAGGCAGAATTACAATGTTCACTTTCAACGTGGATTCAGAAAGAGCTGTGGCTTGAAAGCCACAATCCATCACAATTAAAATTCAATAATATGTTTGGAGACTCAGGTTTGATAGTCTGTGACATATTAATTTCCAGCAAAAATATTCAGCTCACTTCTAATTTGGTATAGTGAATAGAGTGTTGTTTCCCAAAGTGAATTCTGCTTGAATAGACATTTACGTCCAACCCACAAAGCACTGCAACAATGTTCAGTTCCATCTAATTCGTAAGAGTATCTCAGAGGGATTCTAAACAGAATTATAGAGAATAACAGCACTAATTTGAGTAAGTTCCTCATACATTTTTGTATAAACAAAAGTTATATTTCTGTCATTTCACATTCAACTACTGCACGGAATCATTGTGCTGTTTTTTTGTTTGTTTTTTACAGTAAATGAGAGAGGATCAACTCCAGTACAAATGTCAATTGAAGCGTGAGAAACAAACCATTCTCACCCAAACATTTGTTTTCACTTTAGTCTGGTAATCTGTTTTTCCCTCTTCAGTGTTAAAATACTTTCTATCCTAGTTTCATATGCAAAGTCAACCTTAAAGAATTCAGATGTTGGTTTTATGAAGAGTGTACAGGAATTGTGGAGCAACAAGGTTGGTTTGTGGGCGAAACTATCTGTTTGTCCGACCAATGGAAAAATGGCAGTCATTATTTTCTGCAGTTTCTTTTAATAATTGTAGTGGAAATTAATGAAAAGGAGAAATGAAAATGAAAACTGTGTACTAACATGAACAAACAATGAATAGCTGGATTTTTATTAACTAACATTAACAAAGATTAACAAATACAGTAAAAAATGAAACCTCATTGTTAGTTCATGTGATTACATTACTAAAGGTAACAACTGAGATCTTATTGTAAAGTGTTACCAGGAAATCTTTATACTCAGGACATTCATTGCTTTTGTTTTTGAATAATTTATTTTGTATCATTTTAAATACGTCATTAAACCCGTCCTCAGCATGAAGTCACAATGTAAAACTATAGAGAGAAACTTAACAAAAACATCTCCATTCTAAGCGTCATATTCTCCATCAAACTCTGTCCAGAAATCAGAGTGAGTAACAGCCCATGTCCTGACATTTACAGAATCTTGGAGCCAAAATTTAGCAAGCCCGATTGTTTTAAATAATCTTTAAAGTTTGCCCTCGGACAAAAGGCCAGTCATCTAAATCAAGACTGGCATGAGAGCAAGAAATGTCATGATGTTAAGAATATTATTGAATCATCTTTGACTGCTATTGGTACATATAAGTTTTATTATTATTCCTGAAATATTTAACACATGACAAAGCATATTTTTAAAGAACTCTTATATGGTCACCAAGGCTGCATCTTTATTTAGCGAAAAATACAGTAAAATATTAATATTGTGAAACATTATTAGGGCTGTCACAATTGTATTTATTAGGCCTGCCCAATTGGGCTCCTTTTGGTCGCGTCTGACCGGAAAAAAATGTATTGGGCTGGGTCGATAAAAATTGGGCTTGTTTTTGATGACAAACCCGTCCAAATTTCCTATATAAATGCATATAAATTCCATTAAAACAAGCCTACAAATGCATATAAATTCCACTAAAACAGCCATTACTTCAGTTTTTAGTGGGATATGATCCTTCAAAAATCATTATAATATGCTGATTTAGTGATCAGGTAACTTTTTTTGTTAGCTTTCATTGTTAAAAACCAGTTGCGCCCTGTAATACTTATTTCAGGATTCTTTCAAAGTTCAAAAGAACAGCATTTATTTTACATATGTTGAAACAGACTTTTTTGTGTGTGTAATAACGTAACAGTTTTAAAAGCCTTTAAATAAAAATATTATTATTATTTATTATTAGTAGTAGTAGTAGTAGTAATAGTAGTAGTAATAGTAATGGTAGTAGTATTTGATTATAACAAATTTAAAAGAAACTCACTGACTGCAAACTTTGGAATATATATATTTATAACTCAATCCAAAATAATCATACACACAGAAATATGGGATATGCTGTTGTGCCTGCTTTTCATGGACATCACAAGTTGATTAAATAAGCATGTCTGCAAAGTCTGTGCTAACTCCACACAGAGTACTATACTTGACTGATAATCCTCACAACCTTGAACATAGTCTCTCATTTACGTCTGCTGAGCTTGAAATTACAAGGGGTTTTTCCACTTCTGTCTGACTGACAGCTTGGTGTTCGCCAACCTCGAACCAAAACAAGGATTTCAATGGATCGTGGTGTCTGACTTTCGGAGAAAGCAGGGAATTTACACAATGTGCCACGCATACTACCAGCAATACCCACTCATCACAGTCATGGGTGGTCCAACATCATCTGGGAGGGCTTGAATCAAGTTTTATCTAAGATGTCCAGGAGCAAAGACTCTAGGAAAAGCTTGGTATAATGAGACAACCTGAGCATTTTGGTCTTGGTTTAAAGGTCTGAACACAATCTGGATTACGTAAAATAACAACATCCTTTTGGCCCAGGCACTGATCTAAAGCCTGAAATGGAAAGAATTGTTTCAAGCTGAGAGAGAGAGAGAAAAAGACATAGACTTTAAACAACCATCACCCACCCTCCATTTCTGGGGATATAGCTTCTCAACACACTTGCACTTCGTTAAGTTTCAGCAAGACACAAAACCTTTTGTGACACTGTGGAATCCAACTGAATTTAATACCTCCAGGAGGTGAAAGAAAGCACGATTTACCACTTCTGGCAAGGAAAATAGAAGGCGCAGGAGTACAGATAAACCACAGCATAAATGCTGGCCAACAGGTACTGCCCTCAGAGAGTAAGAGGGGAAAGAGACAAATGAAAATAAAAACATTGCAAAGATTAAGGCTTCAGGGGAGACAGAGAGAAACAGAACAAAACAGTGACTCACATTCCAGCAACAACCAAGAATTCAAAATATGTTTCTGCTCCTATAAAGAGAGAGAAAAATATTTGAAGACAAAAACACACAAAACTGTCAATTAAGATGACAATAGTGACAAAATGTATATTAATTTCATAAACAATTTAATATTTTACTTTAAAGGCAAAGTGTCCAATTTTTGTTGTTAAGGCAAGACACTCTAGTTGGGCAAGGTACGTTTTTAGGAGTAAAATCTTTTAAAAGAAACTGGCAAATTATATGAACCTTCAGAATATAGATATAAATAAAACTGTAAAGGTTTGGTTTAGATAAGTGGTATTGAAGTAGATATTCCTGGATCAGTGCAGAAGATTTTTTTTTTTTGTTGAGTAAAACGGCCTTAAATATGTATTATAAGTTATATTAAATGTGTATTGTTTTCTTTCTGGTCTGAAATAACACACTGTGAAAAATAAAACAGCCCCAAATCTAAAAAAAATAACTAGTGCATGAAAAAAAATGTTTTGCCTGCAGTGTCATTTTAAAAAAAGAATGTCTGTCATAATTCACTCACCACCTATTTTGTTCCAAACCTGTATGACTTTGTTCCTCTGTGGGACGCAGTGTAGACTAATATAGTTTATATTTAGATTGGCAGGCGATTATAGAATTACCTGATGATGTCTGGACACCAGATCAGTCATGCTGCTCTGCTCCATAAGAATCCTCATGATGACCACCTGATGGGTGAATATGGATATATGAGCCCGTTTATTATCCAGCACTCAATTGTTAGTAGTTCATTCCTGAGGAAAAATGAGCTCAGTTATGCTCATTCAAGGCAAAAGAAAAGTGATTTTCAAGATGGTGTACAGTTTGGGGAGAGAGAAAAAACACAGACACACACTCACATAAAAAAACAATGCAGTTGAAAAAGTCAGATATCAGATTTACAGGAATGAAAAGTCAGAAGGGTTCACTTTTACCTCTGTGACAAAAGGTTCTCCAGCTGAGAAAAAGTTTTGCTTTACAGGTCAGGTGCATTTGAAATTCACACACACACACACACACACACACACACACACACACACACACACACACACACACACACACACACACACACACACACACACACACACACACACACACACACACGGCTTGGGGATGAAGGGAAGCACGAGGACTGAAGGATGCAGTAGGAAGGGCTTTTATTATAAAGAATAAAACAAAATACAAACAAAACTACCCTGAAGGGGAAAAACAGATGACTTGACTTGAGACAAGCATACGACAACGATCCAGCTCAGAACAGCAAACACAGGGAGAATAAATAGGGAACAAACAAGGCAGTAAATCAAAGGGACAGGTGGGGCAAATTAAAACAATAATTAGGAAACAAGACAAGCGGGGTTACACAATATACAGGAGAGCACATGGCACACGAAACACACGTGACAAGCCATGTGCTCACACAGAACATGACAAAAACACACAAGGACCTGGCCAACGAAACCAAACACAGGCCGCGTGCTAAAAAAAATAGACATGAACACGCAGCAAATGAGAACACTCATAAGCGTGTTCACACAAAACAGGACGTCATGAAAGCACGCTGCCAGTGAAAAACAAGCTGTGTGCTACACGGCACAAGACAAAACACAACACGAAATATGACATCAAAGCACATCTCCGAAGTAAACATGAACCGTGTGCTACACAAAACATCACAGGCAGGAAAGGTTGCGCTCACACAAAGACAAGACAATATAGCAGTGTCAGGGCTCTGTCATAAAACCAAGAGTAAACTAGAACCCTGACACTATACATATATATATATATATATATATATATATATATATATACATATACATATACAGTAATACCTCGATTTAAGAGTGACTTTGTATACAAGCAAATCGGTGTACAAGCATGGAAAGTCAAATCGGTGTAATCAGTGCCTGAGCCTTTTAGAATAAATTGTATATCTTAGCGTTTACTTCATATTTTATCCTACAATGGTATTTGATATCGGCATTATTAAAGTACTTTCTGTCTGTGGAGACACAGACATGTCATCACTGAAATGCTTAAACCAGGAAACCATTCTTCAACATCAGAAGAACAATATAGCACCTATGTGTGTACGGACTTGTTATAAATACAGTGGACAGTTTTGACAACTTTATCTTCACATGCAAACATGCAAATTGTACACAATTATTAGTGAACGAGGTTCACTATTCTATAACTACTCTATTACGACTAATACATGTTAAAGTACTTTTTAGCAGGTCTTAAAAAACAACATAAAGTTGTACTTATTAGGTTGCTAGGTTTCATTCATAACCTTTGAACTGTATTCAGAGGATATAACCAGGACAAGAACTAATTTGAAAAATAGTTATAGTGTGAGAATTATCTCACATAGCAAGTGTAGTTTCATCTTGCAAATACGCCTCTTCTCTGTGATTATGATTCATGTAAGGATCAAACTATGGTGTCGAAAACCTCTTTATATTAAAATTTCTCCTTTCGGTTAGACTGAAGTCTTTTTAGCAAATAACTAGGTTGGTCACACCATTATAGTGGATGTCATGTGGTGACTCAGCTACCATTAAAAAATATAATTAATCCATTAGCACACAGTTCAATGCAGATTTTCTGTGATAAAACCAGACCCAGTCGTGGCACAAGGGACTTATGCTTTTAATTGGCCAAGGTTCTGCTGAGAAATGAGTTCTAAATATGGACGTCTAACATCGGTGGTAACAAGCACACGCAAGGTAGTGATTAGTTTTGCATTGTTGAACCAAATCCGTTGGAAAGCAAACTGCCCTTGCATCTGACCTGCAGTATTCACAAACAAATATAAAAAAACACCACAGCAAATGCAGGACTTATTTAGACACAGCCAATGAGGCTTTTAGGAGTCCAGAGAAATTTTTTATGTTTTGAGGAGGAAAAGAAAGATCTGATCAACTGTTTACGTGAAGGTCTATTAAAATACAAAGCTTTAAAATACTGAAAAACAAAAAAAAATTTTTTTGAAGGTCACCATTGTAATAACCATTGTAGTATTTTTTTTTTCTTTTGTGGTTTTGCTCTTCTTTTTTATGTTTTATAATATAATTATTCAATTAGTTTGACCTGGGTCAAATAACACACAAGAAATGCTAATTTTTCCATAGAAATAGTGTCATTTGGATTGCCAATATGGCTTTCACTCTTTGAAGACTGGCAGCACAGCTTGACAGAAAGACAGCATACTGTGACGGCTTTTAGCTGCTCATCACAATGTCATCTGACTGTCTGTGGTATGTAATAATGACACAGACTCTCACTTCTGATGCATTTGCACAGTCACTCCCGCTATTATAGCACTGCCACGGGTGAATACCTTCACAAAATGAAAGAAGACTGATGTGTCTGACACATTTACATTTTGAATCTCATCCTGAATGATTTACAATAACAATATGTTTTTTCTTAAAACACAATTTCTTGAGGACATTTTATGGTTGTAACATATTGTAACATATTTGTAAAAAATAAAATAAAATAATAATAATAATAAAAAGAGAAACAATGTTGTGTTACATTCCTAACCATTCTATTGTAACACGGGATGAAAGATGAGGGTGAGGAAGGCAGGGATCAACGTAAAACTCTTTAAACAAAAACGAAAACACTTTAAAGACAAACTGAAAACGGCACATTTGTGCATAACAACGGAAACTTGGAATAACTAGGAACATGGAGACACGACAGGAATAGCGACATAGGATCATTAACAATTGATCAAGACAAGGGACAACATGAGGGATTAAATACACAGGATAATGGGACACACCTGACATGACTAACAATGGGAGTGGCAAACGAGACGGAAACACAAAGGATCATACAGGAGGTAACAGGAAGTGATGAGACACAATGTCACTGTGACATCTATATGGTTTTGTGCTTCATTTTTTGATGATTTTTTCTGGTAATTCATGGTTGGTTGTTCCTTCAACTGTCGCACTGTGATGTCCCCTTTTATAAAGCCATCTTATTGAAAAATAAAAAGAATTTCTCGTTGTTATATGAAGGTGACATAAAACGTTGCAAACTTTGCATAATAACTTATTAACAGGGTTAATGTGTATTCGTGCATTCGTTATTCACTGCTTGGAATGGAATTAGACTTAGCAAGACAAAAGTTAGCTATCATATATAAAATAAAATAAAAACCTTTACACAACATATCTGTCAGGGTTCTGCCACATTCGGTCTAGTAATCTCTTGTGGTTGTGGCAGAGCTCTGACACTACCGTAATGTCTCGAGTTGTGTGTGCGTGCGCGTGGCTTCGAGTGTTCGAGTTGCCTGCACGCGTGTCTGTGACGTCTTTTGTGCGAGTTATGATGTCCGGTCCCGATACTCTGGTCTGGTTCAGTTTCGGTTTTGGATCGGGATTCGGGCATTCATAACTCGTGTGTTCGTCCTTGTCCTGAGCGCGCGAGCCGAGTGGTTTTCGTGCACTCTGTTTTGTGAGTGGGCGCGGTTCAAGCGCTGCGTGAGCCGTGTTCTCTCGGGTCTGTGTGCAGTGTTGTGAGCATGTGGTTTGTTTATATCAGCCGCGTGCTTTCATGTTGTGTCTTTGTTTAATGTGAACACGCGGCGATTTGCATTGGCTGCATGTTTATGTCTCGTCAAATGTGTAACCCTCCCACCTTGTTTCCCTGCTTAACTTTGATTTGCCCCAGCTGTGTTCTCATCAATTACCGTTCCTCATGTGTGTACTTAATCCATCCGTGTCTGCTGTCTTGTGCTGGTTTCTCGTTGTTTAAAGGTAGTGTTCATGCTGTTCTGTCTCTAGTCATGTGTCTAGTATAGTCAAGTCGAATCTTCTAGTCTTGTTTTCCCCCTCGGTTATGATTAAATCCCCATTCTCATTGCATCATTGAGTCCTCATTCATCCCCTTCCACACTCCTGACAATATCACCAAAACCAATAGATAAAATAAGATGGGGTAAAAAAGCATTACAATTTTAAATATTGAATACATTTTCTTGTAGGCCTCTGGACCTTATTTTAAAATGTACCGATATGTCTACTGTCTGTTAGAAACATTGAATTATTATGTAAACTAGATTATCTTTAACCTAAATGACACTTACATGAAATCAATATAAAAATGTTTGGCTAACACAAATATTCTTTCACTAACAGGGTGATAAATGACTCAAAAATGCAGACATTGATTAATAAATTCATTCTATGATCATCATTTCCAGGCAGCTTCCCTCCAAGTAAAATATTGCCTCTCAGACCAAGTAATGAACTTAAGAAAAATAGAATTTAAATGACATTTAAAGGCCAAGCAGACTAAAACATATCAATCTATTATTTATTGCAGGGTCTGTAAGGCATATATTATGTCTGGAATTTCATTTCCGTATTGGAACAACTTGTGAAAATTAAAGGCAGTGCTCCTGTCCTGAGGGATTTGAAGAATTATAGGACAGATTAATTAAATATTTTTAGCTGACCCAGTCTGTGGGTTAAATGCCACTATGGAACATTGCTAAACATTTCATATGTCCAAGTCCAAGGGTAAACAATAAATAAATTAAGTTCCTTGTTAACTGCTCTCTGTCCCAGTGTAAGCGTATGTGTCTACATTTTATGTATTGCATGTTTTTGTTTTAAAATGTATGTATATACACACACACACACACATATATATATATATATATATATATATATATATATATATATATATTACTGTTTTTTGTTTCTGTATTTTTGATTAAATAAAAATAAGCTTGATGAATATAAGAGAATTCTTTTAAAAACATTAAAAATAGTAATGTTTACAAGGCTTTGACCGGTACTGTATATATTTTATATAAATATTATATAAAATCTAACATGCAGTGTAGTCTCAATAGATTTCTATAAATTATTATGAATTTATTTGCAAATAATTTTGAAAGGTGTTTTTTGAAAAGATAATTTAACTTTTCTGAGTGACTCATATCTACATTTATGAAACCTGGAATATTTATAGATTTGTAATTTAGTAACAGCCCCAAAACCATGTAGCGTAAGTATTTCCTTTAGCTGTTTCGCGGTTTTAGCCTCAGATGTTTGTGGTCTTGGGATGACAGTGACTCACAAGCTGTTTGGAAGTGTTGGAGGAGAAATGTAGAGTGTGTGCAAAATAAGAGTTAGGCCTGTTGGTGAACTACGAAAAAAAAAACCCTGATATGTAGAGAGTAGAAAAACAACAGTAAAATCGTTCACTTTATTCGGAGAGCCAAAACGCATGGGCCACATTCTGAACGGTTTAGCAAATGCTTTAAAATATTTACCTTAAAATACAGACCATAAAATTTGTTGAAATAACACCTGCTATTCATTTCTATGTGCAACATTTATATTTATGTAGTGCAGGTTAAACCATTCAGTCTCTTTCCTCTGTGGAGTCTTGGGTTCGGACTCGAGTGGCCTGTAAAAAAGGTGATTTTTGAGGAACTAAGCCAAATAAAAGCATACAGATAATATTTTCACTTTCTTTGGTAAGAATTGGAGTAGAAATTAAAAGGCAGGTGTTTAAAACTACAGTCTTGGTGACCAACTGAACAAAACGTGGATTTTTAATGCACCTCTGACATCAAGTGAAAACAATGCACAAGAGAGAAGTTCTACAACCACATAACTACTGTATGTCTTCAAATGAGAAGATTTTGACGTTTTTGCAGACATTGCAGAAAGGGGATGTTAATCAAAAGGTGGCTTGAAATAAAATTAAGCAACTGAATTTAGGCATTTACATCAACAGCAAATGCCAGTTACATTATTTACTTTGTTTACCAAATGCCATACTCTGTACTGCATTATAATTTGAAATTGCTTTAAAATTAAAATAGCATAAAACCTTTTTTTGTGGTATATGTAGCCTGCTTCCATTTTGCACCCCATGCCCAAAAATAAAACTCTTCCTATGTGCTGTAGCTAATTGTTAAGTTTGCAATGGAAACCGCATGTTTTTACATTACATTCAAGTATAATAAGTGACTCTTTCTCCTTTTGCAAGCAGCATAAAAAAGTGCCATCTTGCTCTTTGGAATAACAAGTGCCTTTCAATCAGTGGTGCTTTCACAGGCTAATTAATTAGTAAATAGTCTGTGCTAATCTCAATTGGAAGCAGGCAAGGTTTTGGCCTCCTGACAGCTGGTAGGGGCAAGTGAGACTTCTTATCATAGAAGGATCTGGCAACCCGCCCCAGCAGCTTGCTTGAAAATGGGGCGTATAATTACCTTGTCCAGTGCAGTGAAGCAGGACATACTTAGATAGTAAGTGACTGTGTCACTCAGAAAAAAAATCCCTTATTAAAGATTACATATTTTCTTCACTCATAATTTTATGACATTCTGCACCATTAAAGTACTCATGTCTATGACTGCAGCAGTTTCTGTAGGCGATTGTGTAAGCATCAACTCATGTGGTCTTGCCCACATTTTCCACTTACAGGCTATTTACAGGTAATTCTTAAGTTGACACTTCTCTCACTTTACAGCATAACACTTCATATGCATTACTCAGGCTTCTTTTCTTTCTTCCGATATCGTTTGCATTCATGGAACAAATTTCAACATCTTTTGCAGACCTGAAATAAGAGGAGACTCAGGGACACACGCAGCTTGGCACAAGACTTGGTATTCTGTAAGCTAAAACAATGTAGGCCTATCTTATAACCTTAAGTACTTCATGATTTAAATATACTGTAATTCTAAGTATACTCAAATACATATACTAGATTATTCATCTAATCTGTCTATTACAAAAAATAGAGCATGAAAAGGGTCTAAAAAACTCCACAGAGAGAACATTTTCTAATGCATATTCATTGTATTCAAAATTGATTTGAGAATGCCTACATTCCAATTCACTACCTGCATTTGAATTGTATATGAAATGAGAAAGCATTCATATATGAATGTAAAAAAAGATCATTCTACCGAGGGATGTCAAGACTTATTTTTAAAGTTGGCCTTGCTTAAAAAAGTTTAAAAGGCATTAATAAAGTTTGAAGTCAGAAACAGATTAACATTGCAAATCGACTTACATTGCATTCAAGGAACACATTGAATTAATTCTTGCTTTCCCTGGGATCAAACCCATAGGCGGACTTACCATTAGGCAAGTGTAGGCAATTGCCTAGGGCCCCCGAACCTACAATGGCCCCCAAATAAAATCGCGATTGACCAACACCCCCCCCCCCCCCCCCCCCCCCAACAACCGAGCATCGCGCACTTCCACTTCCCTGTCAACAACCGAGCATCGCGCTCACAAACCGCTACGTTTTCTATCAGACATACAGGCCTTGATCGGACTTTTACTTTCATTTTTCGGGAGGGGAGGGGCGCCTTTTCAAAATTTGCCTAGGGCCCCGTATTTGCTCGGTCCGCCACTGATCAAACCCATGACCTTAGTGTTATAAAATCCAATGCTCTACTGATTGAGCTACAGGAAACCTATGGATAGATAGATAGATAGATAGATAGATAGATAGATAGATAGATAGATAGATAGATAGATAGATAGATAGATAGATAGATAGATAGATAGATAGATAGATAGATAGATAGATAGATAGATAGATAGATAGATAGATAGATAGATAGATAATGACCTGGCAAAGCACACAGTGGTTAATATTTCCCATAAATTCATCAGTTGCCATGGTAATGACTTCAGAACAACACCAAGAGAAATTCATCTACAACATCTGAGATTAGCTGGACATTTTGCTTATGATATTTTTGCGTTGTAGTTCTCACTAGACATATCATACAAAAATAAGTACTGTATTTATTACCACAATCATATGCATCTGAAACCGCTCTCTCGTTCACTCACACGCCATTCAAAACACAGTTGATGCCTATCACGAGCTAAAACGAGTGATTTTAAACACAGATGTAGATAATGACACAAACTACGTGAAATCAGACTTCAGAATAATTGGAAATTCATTACTCAAATTGCGGATACCAAACTACATCTGAATGTCATGTGTTTTTTGCTGATCAGACTACAAACAGCTAAAAAGACTTTAGCTGAATAAACAAAAAAGAAACGTATTTGCAGCCTGTCTTGAACAAAGCCAAAGAAACCCATCTATTTCCTCAGACGGACAGGCTAATGGCTTGTTACAACTAACTCCTTTGTTCCTGTGCAGTCTGGCCTGTGATTACTCTCACTCTCTCTCTCTTCTTCTTCTCACTGTTTCCGTGCGCTTTCAGAACTTCTAGGCTTATGGAAATTGCTCCTGCGGGTACCGTTTGACTCTTCCACCGTGAGGTGTTGGTGCTAGAATCAGAGACAGTAACTAAAGCAAAATGAAAACAATTGTATTTCAACATATTTCATAAAGCAAAATGTGATTCATTAAGTAAACAAGCACTTTTCTGAGAAGTGCTTTTGTGTAAAGTATATTTAAATGCAATTAAAACAATTAAATCAAGTAAAGTCCACATTTTCAAACTGGAGCCCTTTGCCTTTTGACAACTTGGCAGGAAACACCCATAAGCATTTTCTTTCTAATCTACCTTTGAATGATATAAGCATTTAGCGCCATCAAGTGGACAGTTAGTGTAAGGTTTTCTTCTTCTTACTCTTATTTTCCATGTAGGAAAGAAAATCATACAGGTTTTTGGAACAACATAAGTAGCCTACATTATGAAATTATGATTTTCACATTTTCAATACCCTTTTGTTTCAATATATTTAATCAAATGTGTTACAAATACCAAAACATTACAAGAGAAACATTTTCACAGTTCTAAACATGTTAAATATTCTCCAACATAATCTGAACAGCAGCACGAGAAGCCAATCGATTAAATGAATAAATAATAAACAGCAACCTGTACAATTTATTCAGATGGAAGTGCAATGGTGGGAATTCAAGTAAGACCATAGCATAATATATTATTTAATATGTTTAAAATTATTCCATGTTTCCAATCACGCTTGTGATTATGCTAATCAAAAATGTGTCAAGCTTATACTCTCAAAGATAATGCCTATAAAAGTATGAGTAAAAAAAAAGTTTTATATATATATATATATATATATATACACTTTTGTCGATGCAACCTTTTTTTTTACTCTTTATTGGCTTTATATTAATATTTACACTTTATAGGCTTTATCTTTATTTGTGTGTGTGCTTTTATATAGGAAAAGCCCCCAGTCACCACTTCCTGGTTAAAATATGTCCTTTGCACAGCCACAAACCCCCACTAGCCAGTGTTCACTCTGTTTATCGATCATGCACAACCACAGATGCATGTGCATATGCAACTGTGCAATTATTTGTCAAAGAGAGAGATCATATGCCCGGTAGAAGGGAAATATTTGCATTGTGCTTATACATAAAATGCTGACTTATAACAAGACGTTTACAAGTATAGTGAAACATCTCTGGCTAGATAATCTGTTTTGATACAGGTACCACACACGTTAAGAACAGTCTGTGCTTCACAGACAGGAAACCCATCGTGACCTTGGCCCAGTAACACACAAAAAACTGTAATAACTAAATACCTGACATACAGTATCTCAATTGCAATTTTTGGAATATTAACAACAATAGCTCAGCACAAAAATATTTTTAACTGAATTTGATGTTTACTCAAAGAATCCACTAGGTGGCGCTGTGCACAACTCATCACCTCCCTTCAACTTTCCAGAAATAAATACACATTGTAGCAACTATGATGATCTTGGGACAGTGACAATGGTTACGAAATGTTTATTTTTTTATATATAAATATTATACATATACATTTTATATATATACTCATTTTTTTATAAATATTTTATATTTATATTATACTCATTAATGAACAGACTCTTACACTTACACACACACACGCACATATATATTATGTATAAATCCTCCGGCTTAAAATATAATACACTTAAATTCTACTCAGTTAACCTTTTTTTATTGCAATGTTGTCTAATTCGGAAACGTATACTAGTACACTACTCGTACTACAGTCCCCACATCGTTCTACAGCTGAAATTGTAAGAGTAGTATGCTAGTATGTGGTTCCGAATTCAGCAAGTATTTCGCAACGTATAATACCAACTTCCGCGTGCGTTCCTCGGTTGCTATAGGAACAGACGGATGCAGGTCCTCGTGGACTCGAGTGTCACTCCCCGTGAACGCGCAGCAGTGAGTGTTTGATCAAACTTGTCGGCAGCTTTCTCTTCTCGCGTGTCCTTAACGCGCTCAGCTTCAGTTTCAGGATTTTCTGGACGCTCAATTCAGCTTCAGTCTCACCTTTTGCCTGCTGAAATGTTCTGTAGTTAATGTCACTTCAAAATTGTGAAAAGTTTCACTCTTACTAGTACTTTTCAATAAGAGATTGCCGCTTCATGGGTGGACTTTATGAGGTAACGTCAGCGGCTGGCTGTTTAAAGGTAAACTTATTCTTTTTTTTCTTCTAGCTTTGTGTTTGACTTAACCATTTCTGTTCACTGCTTTGGCAACTCTGAACAGGAAGTGTCTAAGAAAGTGTGAAGGAATCTCCTTCTGAGAGGAGGAAACAAGTGTTCCTGTTTTCATCAACTGTTTGCACAGTTGCATATTGTTTTTCATGTTGCGCACGACTTTTCGCTTTGGTCTGTCTGTGAATGTGCGTTGCTTATAATTTGCATTTCACTTTCAATGTATTGGGCAGGAACAGTATATTATTGAGTAACAATATTTGTTTTGTTCTCTTTTAAAGAGAGTCCCTACGCGTTGCGTTTAGCTACTGTGTTAGTCCAGTGTTGTTAAACTAGACTGGCAAGAAAAACGATCCACTTGAGTCTTGCTATAGCATAATGTTTGCCTAGTATAAGATCTTTTTTTAATCTATATGGACACACAAACTGAGAATGAACTAAAGAATCACATCTAATGATGGTGTACCTGTAGGTTTACATTTATATTTTTACGTTTATGCATTTGGCAGACAGTTTTATCCAAAGCGACTTCCATTGCATTCAAGACATGCATTTGCATTTAAATCAGTTCTTGCTTTCCCTGGGACTCGAACCCATGACCTTGGCGTTGCAATCGCCACTCCCTACTGTTTGAGTTGTCAGGAAAGGCGCACTGGTAAATCTGCCCATTCATTCTTTAAACCTCTGTAGGGTCACAGGATGCTCTACTGGTAAAAAGTATTTGACAAATGCATACATGTAAAGGTTTGCTAATAAGGTCAGACTTTTTTTCCGCAGTATTAAGATTTTTGTCTCTTTTTTATTTTATTTATGGAACATTGTGGTATTCATTATAATTGATTTATGCATGCACATTATTATTTAAATACTCACATGTCCTCCCTCTTGCAGTGACGTCTCTTCTCCGATGACGTGTTTATTGGGAGAACCTGTTCCTCTCATAAGATCACAGCTATAGCAAACCACAACCATTCAATCCATTCTCAATGTGCAAAATCAAGTCCCACCCTACGTTTTTTTTTCTTGTTCGAGAAGCTGTTTCACTACATTCATGTGTCACAATAGAGAAGAAAAGACTATAGCAACTATTTCAGCAAGCATTTCAGTGCGACTTTAAAGTACAAACCCAAAAAGACACATTTGTCAGATTCAATACATAGTGTATTGTCTCGTTAGAGGAGGTTAGGCTGTATGAAAAGTACAGTGGCGTCTAAACCATGTTCCTATATTTATCCAGTATTTTTTTGACATGATGTTTAAGTGAAGTTAGTAAGTTTGTTCACACACCTAAAGTGTTTGAACTAGAGGTGGTTGAGGAGAGATCTCCTGATATGATTGGAATACGCTTTAGGTGTACAGTAGTACATAGTAAAGCACTATATAAATGCCTAATTTCATTTCAACTTCATAGCACAGTACAGTGTTCACTTTATTAACATAGCAATATAGATAAAGGTTTCATGCAAAGCAGGAAAGATATTCTTTCTGAAGGAAATTTACAAAGAGAGGAATAACTTTGGTGGTTGGACAACTCAATAGGTTCAGATCAACTTACCGTACTCATTTTCTTTTCCTGTAATGAAGAATTTACAAATAATTCAAAGAAATGCCAAATGAGAAATGGGGAACTTTAAACATTTTCAGCTCAATCAACCATTTGTTGCATATATTACCATTCAAAAGGTTAGTAAGATTTTTTTTTTAAATACCTTAGCATAGATTCATTAAATTGATCAAAAAGTCCCGGTTAAAATATGGAGAGAAAAAAATCTGTTTTAAATAAATACTGTTCTCTTTGTTTATTTTATAACTTTTTGTTCATTAGAGAATCATGATTTTCAAAAAAACTAAAAAACTAGAAAAGCGCGCAACTGTTTTCAATATTGATAACAAAATATAGTTTCTGGTGCAGCACATCTGCATATCATAATGATTTCTGAAGGATCGTGACACTAAAGACTGGAGTAATGATGCTGAAAATTCAGCTTTGACACCACAGGAATAAAATACATTTTAAAACATATTCAAATATAAAATGATTATTTTTAAATTGTAATTATATTTCATAGTTTTAATGTTTTATTTTATTTTTGATAAATATAATTACAGCCTTGGTGAGCAGAGAGACTTCTTTCAAAAACAGTAAACAAAACCTTACTGAACCCAAACGATTGAATGGCTGTGTGTTGTTTGAAACAGAATATTGCATTTTACGTCTGACCTATATTTACGGTAGATTTGCGTATGTAAACACATATGGTATTACTGTATATTAGTTATGATGCTTTTATTGCAAAGTATTTTTAGATAATCGTCATTGTAAGTCTACACGTTACATTTTAACTGTAGCTGGTTCAGAGTTCCCCAGCTCAAATTTTATATTTTGTTCCTATTTTTTTCTGAAGAGAAACATAAATAGTAATGAAAAGCAAAATATTAAAAGCCATGGATAAATATTTACTGAATAATCCACTATTTTGTAGAGGCGGGTCAAAATTTTAATTTTCAACTAATATTTAAAGCAAGTTACGGGGGAGTAAATGACTTTAGAAACATGTAGCATCATTATTTTATTTGTACACATAGATGCTGTCACAGTCATGTTGTGTTTCGTCACTTCCTGTTTCGTCTTGTGTGAGCCATTGTGTTTATCACGTCAGTCACTCCCCTTGTTAGTCTTGTCAAATGTTTTTGTCTGATGTTATCTGACGTTCCTATGCCTAAGTGTGTGGATGTATCTCCGTGTTTGTGTCTCTGTATTTCCTAGTTCTCCGAGTGTTTTGCACAAGTGTGCCTTTTGTTTGTATTTAAAGTCTTTTGTTTTGTTTATTAAAAGTGAATTTGAGTTAGATCCTGTTCTCCGCATTATTCCAGCGTCACACACGTGTCCCGAGTCCCTCAGTGTTACAGATGCGTAGGTCTGTTAGTAAATTCTGTTGTCTTTAGTAATACATGTTGCCCGAGTGTCTTTAATAAATAATAGTAAAAGTGAAAATGTGACTAGTTATTCACATAAGAAACAACAATGGCAATAACTTTTGAAAGTCTGAAATATACTAGTATTAAGAATAAGGAAAGCATGGCTATTTAACTGGTGCAAAACTTTTTATACTTTGGCCATTTCAGTCTGTTTTTGGTACCGAAATATTGTTAAAACTGGTATGTTTAATGCAATTGTTTTGATAGATGGAAAGGAAACGCAATACTACTTTCAACATTATTTATTCATTAGACATTCCTTTTTAAATACAATAAGTATCTGTTGAAAATTCATCCACATTTGTTTTTTGATAGTTGAAAATGGGTAAAGTACAACAATTTACCAATGGGGCCGAATTGAGCATTAACCATATCTCTTGGAATGAACTATATAGGGCCTTTAAAAATGAACATACAAAAAGAAAAATTTAGGAGACCAGGATCTAAAAGGATATTTTGATATATTTAATACTTTTTGAGTTACAGTATGCAAACATAAATGCTTTTTACCATTGGGATATGATGAAACAAAGATTGCCAAAGGCAATACATTTAATTAACAGTCATACCAATCTCTATAGTAAGATGACACCATCATCATTTTATTTTTAAAGTCATTTTTACCCCTTGGGGTAAACTTCCTGGGAAATATCTGTAAAGAAAGTTGTTCCAATCACAGAAGCCACTATGGCTTTCATACATCATAAATGACTTGCATCTCAGAGTACGCAGATGAAACGCTGTCTGTCATGTTCTCTTGCCTTTGGAAGCAGATCCCTGGTGTTTGGGAACAAAATCATGTGAGAACATTCTGGGAGGTAATCATTCCCAACAATTTTCATGGCACTTCAGAATGACCAAATCAACATTTGAGATGCTGTTCAATTAAATTGGTCCATTGGTTATTCCTGTTATCCAATCACATTCTTCTTTTTTTGTCATCAAGAGATTCCTTCAGTAAATATGTTTCTGTAACAGTTTATGCACATATCTTCTTATTGGATCTTTTTTTTTGCCTAAATATAGTACATAAAGACTGTTTTTTTGACAATGCATAGGGAAAACAAATCAATCACTAGTCACCCTATATACCTTTTATAGAGACTTATATAGAGTCTCATTTTTGCTTGATAAGCACATTTTTACACAATCATAATTGTATGATATAAATTATTGCTTTGTAAACCCTTATCTGCAGTGTTATAGCTGACTAAATCTTTAGGCAATCTTGGAGATGTCACCATAAAGTTATCCATGCGATATAATGCTTTGCAGACAAATGGGCTTTACAAACTTAAAAGCTCTAAAAGCTGTTATGACAGGAAAACAATCGTTTTAATCAATGCATCTGCCAAGAAACCTAGGGCTGCAATCTTTATCATAATTGTGTTTCTTGTTATTTCTGCTTAATCTGCTTGCTTAATTTTGCAACAAAGTATCTTACCAAGCTGGCTTTAAAAAAAAAAAAAGTTAATAATGCTATCATTTTCATGGCCAAAAATGTATAAAACGTTTTCAGGTTTTAGTGTAAATAGCCCCTAAGTGGAGAGTATCACTATATCACTATCAGACTTACTAGACACCAGAATTTCATATTAAGGTAGGATTATTATTAACATATTGCTATGCAACAACACCCCCCAAAAAGAACATTTTAGAAACCAACACCCTGGCAACCAACAGGTTTGTAAAAAATGATTACTATTGAAAATAACTTGATATCAGGATTTTTGTTCCTCCCAATTTTTTGACGAATGGGTTCGAAAGAATGGCATTTATTTGAAATACTTTTATTACATTTGAATTTAACGCATGCGAATCCTTGCTGTATAAAAGTATTGATTTCTTAAAAAGAAACCCTTACAGACCACAAACTTTTGAACAGGTGTGTTGTAGGCCTATATTTAAATAGTGTTTTATACTTTACAATAAACAAATCCTATAAATTCGAGTCTCTTTTGACACAGCTCTCTAACAATTGAAAGCAGATCCCTCTGTGGTTTCTCTTCTTTAATATCCTTTTCTATCAATGCAAAAATATGATAATAATATGCCAAATGGGCTGTAAATACAATGCTTTCTCTGAATTCAGAAAATGGCCAGTTCATGACCGTCTGTCCTCAAAACAGCTGTCTAAATATAAACTTTGATGCTTTCTCTCAATCTATCTTTCTCTTTCTTTTCCTGTGCCCATCTCTGTGCCCTCGTTGTGTAATTAAAGAGGTGGTTGCTAAGAGATGGTGCTCGGCGGCACTCTAAGAGGATGCGATGTGGTGTTACTCAAAAGCTTTGTTCTCTCTCTCTCTACTCTTCTCTTCTATCAAGGGCTGACCCATGTGAGGAAGGAGAATTCGCACACACACAAACACACGCACACACACATGGACGCCATGGCATCTTTCTCCACCTTCAGCACCTGTGGCTCCAAGGTGAATCGTGCATCCCATCGGAGGGGAGAAGACAGGCAGGGGACGGGCAGTGACAGCGACTCCAGTGCTGTTCTTGAGAAGACCAGAGAGTTCTTCCAGATTTGTGACATAGAGGGCAAAGGCTTCATTGCACGTCGGGATATGCAGGTAAGGGATGTTGGAAAGGGATACAAGTAGGCGTCCATGTGCATTTTTTATTTTTTATCAGGAAAAAGAATGAAGAATGAATAAGAATGAAACCCCCCTCCAAATGTCTTGAATCATATGGTTTTCCTGGCCATGTTTCAGCTTTGAACCATGAGTTAATTGAGCTGATTGTGTTTATTCACCCATATAAATTGTTAACTTGCAAAGGAACTTAATCCACAATCTGAATAAAGTAATTCACTTAAAAAAACAAAAAACAAATTAAAGTCACAGTTTGTTAAATAATTGGCAATTTGGTCTTAAAAATAAAATTAAATGTAATGTGGTTTTGTACTGACACTCATTTTCTTTTCACATTGCAAAAATAACTAAAAATATTTTTTTAAGGGTACCCACGTTCTTAGAATATCTGTAAATATCAAGATTGTAATTTCTAGGCCTGTAAAATAAGCATTGAATTAATTAATTTATTTGACATTTATTTGAAACCATTTCATCAGCTGTAAATTGTTCATTAGAAGTGAATTTGGTCGCTATGAATTTTAAGTATGTGTGTGTGTATTCCTCTTGCGGATCTCAGAATCAGAGGAGCATGTGAGAGCGTCCTGGAATTGGGGTGGGTGTTTTGAGACCACCCCATCAGTTGTATTATTGTGCAGATTCGATCACCTCTTCCATTGATTGTACAGGCTTCCTTTGAAGTCTTACTCACGATCCTTGCTCTGAAGAGCCTCTTTCAAAAGCATCACCGCTTTGATCCAGTGTCTGTGGAAAAAGCATTAATAAACATTGGTTCCTCATGTTTATTTAAATGATGGCTCTTATTATTTCACCCGGTTTGGATGAAATGGCTCCCACAGGTTTAAATCTTTCTATTAAATCTTTGTGAATATGCTATAAAAACTATGACAAAACATTTACGCCTTTGGGAAAGTAACTTGCCTCATGGGTCTGCCACACGTTGGTCTGGCAGAAAATGCTGACGGCACTATTGGTGTTTCAAAGAGCAGCTTTTTCTAAACTTTTAGGATGTCAAAAAAGCCACAGGAGGAGTTTTATTACTGTTATTACAAGCTGTCACATTGGTTTGTGGAAGAACTGGGTGATGGCTCACAGTTTGTGCGCATCTTTACGCAAAATGTTTTCACACGTTCGTCAGCATTTACAACTGACTTTTACAAGTGCAAAAAAGGCAAAAATCCAGGCTAAAGTCACATAAAATGTCGAGTTTTATGGGATCGCTGATACCAGAGCATATCTGAGCAAACATTTGTCAGGTTCCCACACAAGGGTGTGTTATTTGTTTCCTAAGAATAGGAACGTTCTTTCTGTGTGTTAACTGGGTCGATCAGTGAAAGATATAGCCTATGTGATGTTAAAGGTGTCAAATGTCAGCCTTGTTTTAAAAGGTTTGTCATTACACAAGTAACCTGGCCAATAATTGGGTAATATGTGGTTTGGTTTGTTTTTATCGGGACATTCAGTTCATCCTTCATAAAAAAATGTGATTTACTTCTTTTTATACCAAGTAAATGGCTGATATTTGACTGGTGGTCTACACTTGTTTTATTTAAAAAAGAAAGGAAAAAAATAATTATCTGTTTGTTTTTACTCGTAATTTGCTCATTTTTAGGGGCCGAAAAATGCACTGTGCTCCTCATAACGTCAGTATCATTTGTCATCTTGTTATAGAGATTAAATGGCGAGCTTCCTCTGAGTGCTGAGGAACTTGAGAACGTCTTTGATACTTTGGACGCGGATTCCAATGGATATCTGACCTTTGAGGAGTTTTCTTCTGGCTTTAGTATGTTTGCATTGATTTGAAACAGATTTGAAAGCATATAGCATTCATATTAAAATATACTGTGTCTATATCATTTATTTACTAATTTGTTTGTCTTTTCAGGTGAGTTTATGTTTGGCCCTGATGTGGTGCCAGTCGAGCCACATTTAGGTGAGGAGCCAGGAGCAAGAAGGACTCCGGAAGTTCTCTATGAGAGCCAATGGGAGGAGAGTCAAAGCAGGGCGGAGGATGATGAGGAGAAACACTTCTGCATGCTAATGGAGAACCTGGGGGCGAGTAACATCTTTGAAGAGTGAGTGCCATTTTAGTCAGCCATACCTACTGGAAAATCCGCCATTTGAAATATGACAACCTTTTTTTTTTAGGTTGTCATATTTAATTTAGGGTTTAAACATAATTGGAAGCTTTCTTTCCTAGAGCTACACTAGCTAAGATACTGCTTTTAAACAGATTAGTAAAGTTACTACAGTTTCTAAATGCTGTAATCATGTAATTTATATTTAATTTAAATGTCTCTTTACACCAAAATTAACAAGAAATAGGAAGTTAACATTTCCCCAAAACAGTCAATAATAAGAGATTGCACACATTTCCCCCCTTCTCCTGGGAAAATTATATTAAAAGTCAAACTGAATGAGGTTATATAATTTTATGTAGTATAAAAATGTATTTAAAGTGTTTACTTTGAGTTTGTCATAAAAATAACATTTTCTGCTGATATGAAGTTAAATAAATAAGAGAGTGCACCTCTGATAATACCAAGGGATTTTAATACAGGTCAATTATTGTCTTCTCATTCACCATATGGTGAGTTGAGCCTATTTTTGTAACGCACGACCGGATACACTTTCAGAAAATTACTGGCACTCCTAAAAGGCAAACGATGATGGTGGAAGACATCAATTATAAAAGTTCATCCTTCTGACTAACTGTAATACTTGTGTATGGTTATTGCTTTTTCAAAGGGGAGCTGACAGTTTGGATTAGATTCTGATATGCATTTCTAGCCTCAGCCTCAGACTGAGGTCACCCACCAAACCTTAGCTGAGCATCTTATGCAGATGGCACACAACACATCAGGATTTACAGGAGACATGCCTGTCACGATCTTTATCTGTCCATCTGGAAACAAAGCTATAATGATGCTAAAACCCCTTATGGAAGAAGAAACCTGTCATGTTTAAAATTGTGACAATAAGTGCTTATCAAGATCAGCTAAAAGCTGCATTTTCAAAAGTATGTGAAGCATGCCATTGTTGCTGTCTGTTATTGTAGGGACATTGACTTTTTTCACACACCTAACCATGACGCTGAACAAAATGAACTCTGGTTGGGCTGTCTTTATGCGAGAGTATAAAGCATAAATAAAAGCTTCTTAATTTTGTTTCCACAAAGTCGTGATTTTGATTTCCTTTCAAAAGACCTTATTATTTTGAGCTTTTCTTTGCCACATTCTTTACTTATAGCCATCATACTTGAGAAATAATTCATTTCCTGTACTGAAAAAGTGGTTGTAAAATCGAGAGTTTAGAGTTTCTCACTTTGGGTCTTTGTGTACTTGTAGATCTTTTTGTGTTGGAGCACATTGTTCTTGAAGTTTGATGCAAGATACTACAGTTTTTTTACAACCAATAATTTGATAAGATATTTGCAGTAAGTCTGTTGTGATGTCTCAGTCCAGGAGAAGTGCGGAGTCTTTGGGCACAGCTCCGAAGAGACGAGCCTCACCTCTTGTCCAATTTTGAGGAGTTCCTTTCCAGGGTCACTTATCAGATCAAAGAGGTCAACCAGGAAAAGAAAGAGATGGAGTCGGCCCTTAAAAGGTCAGATGTCACTTTAGCACCTTTAATCCTTTTAGAATGTGAACACTGTGCATTTAAAAAAAAAGGATGTTACATCTTTAGTCCTATATGACAAGACGATACTAAGAATGTTCATACTTGTAGTTTGGTCCAGACCAAAAAAAGAAAATTATACATTTAGACACACTTATACACTGTCGTTTGTTACGCCAAACCTAAAGATACAAAACCAAAAAATTGGCTTTTATGACATATTTTGCAACTGAATCCCATCTGCTACACGCACACGAAGATATGCTGTGAGGTAATGCGGCTCTGATGTCTGTATTGTACTGTAACGGGCAATATTGCGATCATGGCAAGAAAAAAAATGGAACGCATGAGCATTCTGTCTTTTTGGTTTGTTTACATGCTTTTGGTCCGTATTGCGTTTATATTTTAATATTGCATTTATGCACCAGAGTTTGTTTGAAAGCAATCTGCTTGTCTGTTGCTCACCGATATTCACACTCATTCAAAATGTACTAACAGAGCAATCGCATTAGAGTTCATTTTAATCGATCCAAACCTGTTAAATGTGAACATACCCTACCATTCAAAGCTTTGGGATCAGTTAATCATTTTATTCTGAAAGAATGTTTAACTGTTTTCAATGGTGATAGTAATAATGTTACTTGAGAACCGAATCAGAGAAGACTGGACTGGAGCAGCATTCTGTTGTCTATTAAAGGATATGTTACAAGCAAGCCAATAGAGTTATTTTTTTTAAATCTTTCTAAAGAAAACAGTAAATGCACACTAAAAAAAACACTAGGGGATCAATATGTTAGAAAAACATTACATTTTCTAACATATTGATCCCTGTTAATGTACTACTTGTATTCTTTTTTTAACCAGAATGGAGAGCATGTACTGAGGCTTAATAGCCATAACTACTGTAGCTTTTAAAGACCTATATTTGAAATATGTCAGTCTGACCCACTAGTGATCGCATTGCTTTTATTGTAAATGAAAGATACCATGCTGTTTCTTCTCCTAGAATATTTCCCTGGCTGCTTTTCTTACTTGGTTTGTTCCTTTAATTATTCTCCTCCAGCAAACCAAGAAAAAAATCACAAGTTAAAAATAGATAAATCTCTTTTGAATCAAATCGTACAAAATAAATGCCCTTTGAATGACGTCCATTCCATGAATGCATTCAATAGTGTTTAATACTTTGATGTGACCAAATTACTTAAAAGCTTTTTGAGTAATCCTGACATTTTTAATAGGAAAGCTGCAACACACGATGATGAAATCCAGAGGCTGTATGAAGAAATGGAGCAACAGATCAAGAATGAAAAAGACAGGATACTCTTAGAGGTGATGCTTTTATTACAATTGGTCTTTTGAACAAATCCCAAACACTGAGTTTATAGTGTATTAACATTTAACCTCAAACTGTGCACTTTAAGGAAAACATTGAAGGACTATAAAATGGGGAGAACAATTTTCATAGAACTGTATTGAAGGAGGGAGCTGAGGCATATGTAGAGATCAGATTGTCATAGAGATTTTACTTTGACCAATAAAGAACCACCCAGAGCACCACACACTGCTATATAGGGTTTTTGGAGATTAAAAAACTTATTGATGTTGTATTATATGTTGTTTTGATCCGATATTTGGTTCTTATAATCCTATTTGCCTTTTTTGTAATTTTTTTTATTAAGTTATTCTACTGTAGGAACAATAACTGTTAATATGTTTTTGGTGGAAACCATGGTAAATTTTCATGTGATCTTTGTTTTTCAGGATTCTGAGCGGTTCTTGTCTCGCAGTCAGGATTTGGAGTATAAACTTTCCACTAAGGAGAGAGAACTGGAAAATCTTTCTAACAAACAGAAACGGGTTGGTCCCATCATTCCTTTGTTTGTTTACGTAGTCGCCAAACCAGTTTAACTAGTAAAATTGATTTAAGAAATTGCTCTTTCATTTGAAAAATATGTTGTAGTATAATAAAATTAAGGAAAACTAACTCCAGTAAACAAATAAGAATGAAACGGAGAGTGAAATCTTTTCCAGAAAGGGTTTTAATCCTGCTCTAACTTAAACTCCATAACAAATTAACATCTAAATTGTATGACTCTAACACAAATACAAATCTACTCAAGTTTGACACATATTCTTCTCAGATTGTTTAAACACAATCACCAGGTGTTGTTGAACAATTGCTGGAAGTTTATGTCTGATCGTGCTGACGCACACAAAAATAAACACTGATCTATGCACGCAATAAACAAAACCCTGCAAAGCCTTTCAGTGCTAATGAATGAAAAGAAAGTAAAAGGTCTTAATGCTTCCTTTGCTTCTCTCATTACAAGCTTCATTTTCTTCTCTTCTCATCTGTGAACAACTACACTAATTTACTTTCTTTATTGCTGCAATGCAACTTAGTGCAAAAGTGATTAAAACTGACTTTCAGTCTGCTAATTTGTTTGAGTTATGTAAAGATCGAGATAAAGTTTGGCACTGCATGTTGGGTTAAAGACATGCTGTTGTGTGTCCTTTTAGTCTCTATATTTAGCAGCATAGCTGTGTGGAAAATCATGAGCTTTCTTATCAATTCATTCCTCCCACGTTGTCCTGGCCAAGCATTCACAAAAACACTTCCAAGGCCATCTCGGTTCTAGATAGTGGAAGGAATATGCATGTCTGGCATGGATACTGTACGTTTATGTTATCCAGCTTGATTTGAGACGTTTTAACAGATCTTATTGTGCTTTAATTGTTTCTGATCACAGCTCGAGTGCCTCATTTGTGTGTACATGTGTGATGTTTGATTTCCGTTAGCTGGAGAGTCAGTGTCGAGAGCTGCACAGCGAGCAACGAGAGACGGCCGTGGAGAATGTCAAACTCAAACAGTATAATGAGGACTTGAGCCGTGAGCTGGAACATACCACTCAGGAGCTGAGCCTGGCCCAGGAGCAACTCTTGCTGTTGCAGGAACAGTCCTCACGCTTGCACGAGGAGCGAGAGATGTGAGAATGTTATGACATTTAGTGCTTGACTAGGAAATCATCTAGAAAGCCAAAGCTTATTGTGAAAATGAAGATGAACAGATATTTTTTCTTGATATTTGTAGTTTAAGGAATCAAAAGGTGTTCTACTTCTACTTTGTTGTCAGTCCTGCTGCCAAACTCATTGTCATTTAAAGAGTTTGTTTTCTCTACTCTTTAGAGAGATTTATAGAGTTACAGAAAGCCTGCAAAGAGAGAGGGCAAGTCTTCTCAAGCAGCTTGATTTGTTAAGGTAATAAATCAATTACAATAAATCAAGCAGAAGGTTTGTTTGTCCATATTTGAAATTTGTTCCATTGAATGTATTCCTCCTAGGGAAATGAACAAACACTTACGAGATGAAAGAGACATGTGCTATCAAGTAGGTTCATATAGATGTTATATAAGACATTGTACTGATCCTGCATTTGGACTGTTTCAAGTTATTGTTTCCTGTCTCTCAGAAACCAAAGAGTGCTGCTGCAAAACTCTCATGGACACAAAGGTCTGGATCAATTAATGTGAATCACGCTGAGCGGAAGCAGTCATTCAAGAGGTAAGGCTGTGTGAAAATGCCATCTGGACACTCAACGGTACTCCAGATGAAAGGATCCAGTGAATCTCCAAAGTCAAAAAGGATTGAGTCTTCTGAGATAAAAGAACTAGGCATTTTAGACCCAAGGTTAATCAAAGCTTATTGTGAAGATGTCAATAAGAAGATATTTTCTTGATATTTATAGTTTCAAAAAAGATATGACTACATCTTGCTCATAATGTCATTTTGGTGAATAAATGCAAGTGTACATGTGGCTGTTGTCATCTCCAGTGACGAGGATGAAGAAATTGTGCCGCACTCCAAGCAGAAGAACATTATTGGCGTAAATGGGCATAGCTTGAACCTTGAAGACATCGATGGGCGACCGCCTTCAAAACACCAGCTTCAGAGGATCATCTCAATCGAGGAGGACCCCCTCCCCCAACTCCTACAGCAGGGTCATCAGGCCCAGCTCAGAGAATGGAGTGAAGATGAGGAGTTGGAGGAGGGCATTGATCTCCAGATGAGCGATATTTACCACACAACCAGCACTCCAACCTCTGTTTCACACCCTCGAGGAGTTGCACACACACCCAACTCACCCAGGGGACAACCTGTGGGCAAAGAGACAGTCCAGTCGGTGAGAATACGATGTGATTGGTCAAAATCCTGGATATTTGTTGAGTACTCTCTAAAAATAAAGGTTCTTTATTGGAATGAACGGTTCCATGAGAGCATTTAACATCAGTTGGATCTTTTTATTGCACAAAAATAGGTTTGTTTGGAGTGGAAAAGGGTTCTTGAACTACATTTAGCCACACTAACTACATAGCTGATTTAAGGTTGCTCTGTGCCTGCTCAAACGTCTGTGTAAAGACAATACTGCATAAAAGCCAGTTCAAATAATATCTGTTCTGGTCCCTCTAAGGCAGTGGTCGCCAACCCGTCGATCGCGATCGACTGGTCGATCTTTGGTCGCCATCCGGTCGACCGCGATCGATTGGTCGTCCTTTATCACCATCCCGGAAGCTCCCGAAAATAAGAACGTTTCAGTTGCCAAATTAGCGAGTCTGTCACGCACCGCGCTCTGCAAGCTCCGATAGGACGACAACTCCGCTCCGCGCGCGCGCACCCTCCCCCCATCAACAGGACGACCGCTCCGCTCCTCTCATTTAAGCAGAGGAGGGTGATCTTCAGTTTCAAAAAGTTGGTGACCACTGCTCTAAGGTATCAAACTGTATAAATACATTGGTGCCGTCTTTGAGCAGCAGTCTTTATAAAACTCTCACTAGTCAACTCAGAAGTGCTTCTGTGTCACCTTTGCAATGCAAGTTTGACATGAGAATAAAGGTTTCTTTTAAGAACTTCTCTAAAGATTCTTTTGGGAGCCCAAAATGCTTATTGCCTTAATTAAAAACTGCTGTTTATTAATTGTTTGCTTCTTTTTATTTGATTTGCTGACATTAGCATGTTATACTATTACAATTAAAAATTAAATGTACTTGCATTTAGTGCATAACTAATGTATATTTTGGAAATTGGGTCATTGGGTCATCCTGTTTTTTTCCCCCTCCTGCCTCAGTCTTGGTGTCTTTTTTTCTCCCCAGGATGAAGGGTACATTTCAGGACCAGATCGCTTGTTTAAGATCGTCCTGGTAGGGAATTCCAGCGTGGGAAAAACGTCTCTTTTGCGTCGCTTCTGTGATGACTGCTTCCACCCTGGTACATGTGCTACTGTAGGTCAGTGGTCTTCCATTTACTTCTTAATGTTTACTAGTGTCTATCGGTATTTTAAAGCACTAGTTCACCCAAAATGAAAACTGTCATGATTGACTTATCCTCTTGGTCCTTCAAAGCTAAAGTTTTTTGGTTTTGGGTGTGAATCCACAGCTTGTCGCCATGTTGTTGGATCTGTTAATTCTCCACATGCTGATGACAGTGACACTGTTAAACATATTTAGTCCCACACAGTTAAGGTTTTGCTGACTCTTGATTTCAACCTTCAGCACAGTCAGAACTATTAAGTATATCACTAAGTATAGAACTTAACTCCACATTTCATTTTAAAGTATTCAGCATTACTTCCATTACTCAAGTTTCAGTGTCACACGATCTTTCAGAATTCTTATATAATACTCAAGAAACATTTCTTTTTTTGTGTCAATGTTGATAACTTGTGCTGCTTAATTTTTTTTTTTAAAGAATAGAAACCGCAATTATTAGTTTTTTTGTGTGTTTTTTTTTTTTTTTACAATGTTTAAGTCTTTATTCTCACTTTTGATCAAAGATGTGTCCTTTCTGAATAAAAGTATTAATTTCTTAAAATTATTTTCAAAATAGCACTGTGGCAATAGCTTGATGCATTAATACCAAGCTATTTTGATATGTGATATGTGCTGTACTTTTTGGCCTATTTTGTTAGCTAAATATCTGTGCCTCAGAATGGGAAGTTAAAACCATCATAATAATGTATCTTGATTTGCATGATTCTTAAATTTAGCTAGTTTTAAACGTTTATCAATAATATGTCAAATCGATTTCATCTGCCCTTTACTCATGGCTTGTACGTGGGGAGTTTCCTCTGGGATGGGAAAAAGATTTTAAATGCCAGACCCCCTTCCTCCTCTTTTTGACTGACATCTCTCTGTGACGTATTGCAGGTATTGACTACAGTGTGAAGACTCTGACAGTGGACAACAGCCAGGTAGCCCTGCAAATGTGGGACACAGCGGGACAGGAGAGGCGAGTAATATGCTCTAATAGAAACAATTTTATTTGTTATCATTATCCGTATATGTTATCAGAGACCTAGATGTGTGTTGACATTGCCATTGTCTCTGCTAACTAAGAAAAGAGATGAATGCAAGAGCTTCATTGTGGGTTTCCGCTTTCAGGTATCGCAGCATCACCAAGCAGTTTTTTCGCAAGGCCGATGGTGTGGTAGTGGTGTATGACATCACTAGTGAGCAGACTTTCACGGCAGTGAGGCAGTGGCTGGCCAGCGTGCAGGTGACTGATTCATTTCCACTTTCTTTACGAGTAAACGACAAAATGTAACGTACAACTCTAAAATGAAATTTAAGTAATTGATGAAATAGTAATAAAATAATGGGTTAAAGAAACATTTTCTTCAATAAAATGCTATAAAACATAATTCAGATTTTTCTTCTGTATTTGTGTTGATCAGTGGTACAGTGTGTGTGTTGTTTCTTTTATGTAAATAAGCTATATATGTATATGTATTTATATGTCTTTGTGTGCAAATGAGAAGAAACAACAACACTTAAATCTTAATCTCAAACTTTTGAATGGTAGAGTATATATTATATCTTACAACTGAAGAAAGGTTGCTTATTAATGCTTATTTATAGAGGGCAAATGTTATCTCCACTGCAGTTTTTATTAGTTATAATGGGACGTGGTTGCCATTTTTCATACTGCAGGAGGGCGCAGGTGAGGACATTCCCATCATGCTCTTGGGGAATAAGACAGATCTAGACAGCCAAAGAGTAATTCCGCTGGGAATGGGAGAGAAATTAGCCAAGGTGAGTGAATCTGGGCAGTGGAGTGGCACTAATGGATCACCATTAAACATTTTAAGCACTAGACTCTTGAAATGAACAAGTAAAAGAACAGACATGAAGAATCGGTGTGTAGTTTGATGAGGTGTATGAAGTGGTTTCCTGTCAGTTACTGTTGCATGTTCTCAGCAGACATTAAGCACCACACTGAATGACATAAGAATTATGTTTTATTCTTAACACATCTTATTTTGACATTCTATTCATTATTTTTAGGACTTTCAATTGATTTACTATGAGTGCAGTGCTCATTCAAACCACAATGTGACCGAGTCCATGATTCACATGGCAAGGTAAGAGTTTATGGTAACATATTTACTGTAATTTATGCATAACTACAAACAACTTACCCTAAACTAACCCCTAATCTTAACCCTGTAAGTACATGTTGTTAATTGATATAACTCATGTACATAAATGTAAAATTACATTCTGAAAAGGACAGCTTGAAATAAAGTGTAACCAAGTTTATTAACACATGTATTATATGACTAATTTAATTTAAAGTCAGAGTATGGAGAAGTGTTTTTAAAACACTCATAGCAGGTTTTTGACTACAGGTATATTCTGTGGTTTTAAACTGACCAGGAACCGCCCTATTCACACAGAACGTGTTTTTGCATTTCACTGTGTGGGATTTCCATGGTTTTTCTATGTAAACATGCATTAGACGGATGTATTTAACATTTATTCTCATGTTTCATGCATGACGCATTGTGCTTAAAATGCAGAGCTCAAGTCCAAAAGAAGGTTAAAAATCCATTTCTTGAACTTTAACTTTTTTTTTTTTCTTGTGGCATTTTCTGTGAACGGGCCCCTTAGACGGGAAGTGACTGCCTGATTACCACGAAACAACCAAACAAACTAACCACGGTTTGTTTCATTTTGACGTGCCTGGTTTATCTGTAGTCCTATGATACCACAATAATAGAACGCAATAAAAATGGTGCTGTTGTCCTGGTTGTCAGTCCGTTTTATAGAAAAGAATGAAAGATTAATAGGAAGTTTCTGTCCATGCTAAACAAATAAATACAGACTAGTTCACTTACAGAAACACTTGATGAAATATACACTTCTACTCATGACTCGTTAGTTTGCTTGTTCTTTGTTCTGAAGTGAATCTTTCTTAAACAAAATGTTGTGCCACCAACTTTATTTTCAAGCTTTAATTCCTGTGATTTAGTTATTTTGTGATAAAATTGTAGCAGGTTGTGCCTTGTGACTATGTCTATTTTTGTTTTTTTCTTTATTATTAATACAAAAAATGGCCTTCACAACTAACTGCGAGTTAAAGGATCACAATGACTTCAAATAGATTTAAGAAAATGCGTGACAAAGTTACTAAAGCTAAAAATTATAAAACTTTAGCTTTAAAAACATTGATAAATAGTATCAAATTATATAATTGATGCTAAAATAACACTGGTCTGTTTCCTGGCAGACTGATAAAGGCCAATAACTCTGATGGTTTGGTGACATTTGGTCACATTGTCAAGTTTTTCCAAACCTGTTTGCATTTCTTCTTTTGAAGACAGTAAATGAATAAAAGTGTTCGTTATCAAACAGTTGAGTAGCCATTGACTTGACTTTCATTTTCCTTTTCCTACTATAAACACTTTTTTTCCTCTTCACCAGAGTTCTGAAAGAACAAGAGGACAGAGAAAAAGAGAAAACCGTGTCACTAGTAGACAACGCAGCTAAGAAGAAGTCCTGCTGCTAGTAGAGAGCCAACCATAAACATAACATAATCTGTTTTTTTGCTCTATGTTCCTGTTTTTGAGTTAAAAAGGTATGATATGAGGTATGAGTTTTATGATAACAGTTAGATGTTGTGCACTTTAGTTTTGTACACTCATTAGAATTCATCAAACGTGTCCCTATTAAGGTCATTTAAATCACCCGTCACACTATCGAAGTAAACAAAGCTGTATTTTCGTATTGAGTGTTATTGTACTTTATCTTTTAAAAATGAAGTTCTAGGAAAGCATATTTTAAATGAGCAAAAACAGCGTCTATATGCTAGTTTGTTTACAGTCATTTGCACAAATCTATTATTTATTGCTTATGTGATGGATTGAAGATCTTGAATTATTCCTTTATTATTCTAAGCAAGCAGGCACATTGTGAAAAACATCAGCAAGAATCTTTTTAATATGCTGCCATGAAGCAAGCAGATACTTTGTATGAGGATTCGGTTTTAACAGGGTTCAGTGTTGTTTTTTTACTACTATGAAAAAATTGATCTATTGAATCTATTTTGTGTGGATTTCAGGACACTTTTTGATTGTGTTTTATGTATTGTGTCAACAGTAATGTGTGTGTGTGTGTGTGTGTGTGTGTGTGTGTGTGTATTTGTAATTGAATGCAGTCAGTGTTAAATCGGTGCAAACATTCTCACAGCATTTGTTACTCTTCACACTTATCATAACATCATTTCCTACTATTTTTAAGAATTGATTGTACACAAACAGCGGGTTTGCGTATGCACATCTGAGATGAACAATAAGGCTTCTACTGTGTTTTATCAAGTGATTCAGTTTTTCAGGAATCACAATACGAGTCGTGATTTGTAAATTGAGTTTTCATGTGGACTCGCACACTGATTGTCTGTCACAGCAGGGCAGAATGACACTAAATTTGAACACCCTTTAGGTGATTTCACACTTGTGTAAGTCTTGTAAAGGTTCCTGCTTTGTTATATGCCAATGTAATGTGTAAATATTGAATAGAAATGTATTTTGAGTGAAATGTTAAAATAAAGAATACTATGTTTGCATTAATTCCAGTTTGTGCTTTCAAGGAAATGGCAAGATAAACCATAAATAACAATAAACACTAGAAAATAAGAGTTCAAATATTTAAAAGGTGTTTGTAGAAAAGCTCAGCCTGAGGAACAGGGTTTTCGTGTTTAAATAAACTATTTAAATGCATAGATATTTCATGTATTTTTTGTCTTAAAAAACATCCTCTTTACACCGTGGGTCGGTTTACAAAACCCCCTTTAAATGCCTAGAATTATTTATTTATCTGTCATATGCTCAACCATGCCCAATACATAATCCCTCGCCACTTCGCGGTTCAAGTTTCGCGGTTCAAGTTTCGCGGCCTCAGTGCATCGCAGGTTTTTTAAAAACTGAATCGAAAAATACAAATTCAAAAATACCGCCATATTGGCACCCGTATTGCGGAAAGAAGCGTTGTTTTATCGTGATGCGAGAGAAACGGTGTCCCAGGATGCCAGACAAAGAGAGAAACTCTCTCAGAGGCTTTGTACACGCCCACGGCACTCAGACAAGACACGTGATTGGTTCCCTGCGCGAGATCAACCAATGAGAGCACGAGTGGATGTATCCCGTGAGCTGATTGGCTGATCCTACTTCGTGGATTTTGTCCTATCGCGATAAATTAGCCGCAATAAACGAGAGATTACTGTATAGCCTACTTTATCTCTTAGTGTGCAGTGTATATAATGTGCAAAGTGTGGACATACAGGATACAGTGATTACCTGAAAGATCTGCAACGTTTTCCCAAATGTGCGATACACAACTAGAGCAAACAGTGTGTGGAAAAATGTGTGCCACAATGCAAGGCATTTAACTTCACTATATCATGAGTGATTAGTTATTCGGAAGTAATATCAACTACAATTTTATAGTTGCTTTTTAGATTAATTATTTGCCTGAAGTTCAGACAATTACGCACAAAGTTGGATTACAAATGCAATATTACTTTCTTGTTTTTTTGCTAACATTGAGCGTAATAAATTCAATAGTGACGCTAATGCATGTTTCCCATACTAAAAACTATATAGTGCACAGTATATACTATGCAAAGTGCAGTAACCTATACTATGTGTTTACTAAGTACACTAACATTTCATTTCAAATATAGCCAGTATGTTAGATGGACTTTCATTACTCTTTTCAAGCCCCCTGGTGGATTACAAGTGGTACTACATTTAGAGCGCAATCAATTAATACACTGCACTTCAAGGGAATGGCTTTTATTTTAATAATTATTTTGCTTTACTATCCAACGTCTTACATCAACAACTGTTCAGTCTTTTAATGTCACTTACACATTTATCTTTCATAACAGCACTACATCAAGTTTTATAAACGATCAAAGACACTTTCAATATGGCATGCTATTGTACAACTAAACATTTTAATTAGCTTTCAATTTATTAGTTTTATGCTGCTATTTACCATTATTTTGATAAGCTTATGGCAGAATTATTATTTAAAACATTTTTAACATGTAAACCTCAAATTTCAATAACAACCACTCTATCAGTTCTGTAAATACAATATTGGATGAGGAAAACATGTACGGGAAGCCTAACTATGAACAGTAAATATAAAGTAAATATAAAAGGACAATGTGCTTTGCTAGTGAACTGAATGTCTTTGGTGAGGACTTGAACAGTATAATCAGCCGTGACACGGGGGGGTCACAGATGTACGGGACGGATCCCAGTCATCGCCTTGGCAAAGATTCTGATAAGAGCACAGGTGAAGAGCAGCATGCCATCTGAGTCCAAATCTTCAAGATCTCACCATAGACAGAGCCAACATTTCCACATGGCATCTATGTTTTGATATGTATTATATGTGCTGTTTCTCGTTCTCCATTTTCAACTCTGTGCTCAGTTAGCAGATGCAAGTGGAAATGTAATTATCACACATCTAGAATCATAAATAACAGTAACACTACATATTGCAATCTCATAAAGCTACTAGAAAACCAAATTCACTATTTTATCACATCACTGTATTGCAATCACTCTTTTGTTTTGTAATTGCGTTATTTGGGGTTTAAAGCTGTCATTGACGCCTCATATATTAGTTGTATTATGGACGGGTCGTTCTCAGGAAATTGTTTAAATTCTGCACTACATTTAATTATTTGGATACAAAAAAATTTTATATTATATAAAAAAAATTGTGTTATGCACACACATAATTTTTAACTTAATTTTCTTTGAAACATGCAATTGCCATGCAATTTTATTCCAATTTGCATGTCCATTCATTGTAATATAATATATAGAAATAATAATATAGAATAAATAATATAATACAGAAAACGTAATAATGCAGATTATGCTAACTTTTAAACAAATTGTATCTTTTTGACTATACATTTTAACATCATAGAGTATCTCTTCCAGTCTATATACATTTTTATGGTCACATTTATGTATATTAGCTTTGTAAAGCTCAATAGTTGTTTTTGCAAACCAAGTTAAAAAATCAAAGTGATTCATGCTTTACAGAAGGAAAAAAATGCTGATTTAAAATAAAAAATAAAAGTGGTATTGGCCAATGATATTTAAGTAAAAACCTGAAATTTTGTAACAAAATAACTTTGTTTCCTGAGAATGACCTGGATTTTGTCAAAACCAGATCCTAAATCTACAAGATAACTTATCCTACTGCATTGAAGTTGTTAAAATCAGTTGAAATGATTTATTACTGGAGTAATTCTCTTAATACAATATGTTAAACTTCTCAATATCTGGGACTCGGAAGCACACTTTCAACACAAACTCACACTTCTAATATAAAAAGCAAAAATAAGAATAAACGAACACATGACATTCATAAGCTCGTAATGACATTCTTTTGTTTGCAGTGGGGTGTGTTCATTGGCCCCTGAACAGTCGGAGAGATGGCATTCTGGTGCAGGCTATAGTTGGCAAAGGCAAGGACGCTATTGCTAGAAGTGCCACCCCGCTCCAAAAAACATTGGCAAGACTCCCAGAGATAACTTCTGTCCTGGTCTTTCTCTCTGTGGCGCTGTAGCTATGATCTGGAGCGGCTCCTGCCTCTGCTTCTCTGAGTGCTGTCGCACTGCCGTCTCTCGCCTCTGGTGGATACTTAGCGCATCTTGTAGTCGTGAGCGATAGCGGCCTCACATAGCTGACCTTTAAAATCCAGCTCAAAGGTAAAGTCCAGATCACGCTGGATAGAAAAGGGAAAAAGCTAAAACGTTAAATTGCAGAATTTGTGTAAAGAAAGTTGAATTGAATTATACACTCCCATTCAAAAGACAGATTTATTCCATTATAATTGATCAAATTAATCACAGTAAGACTGGAGTAATGATACTGAAAATTCAGCTTTACCATCACAGGAATAAATTAGATTTAAAAGTAAATTAAAATAGAAAACTATGAAATTTTATTTAGAATTTATATTCAGATAAAGCAGAATTTATATAATTACATAATTCTTTCCTTTTTTCCCCCTCACAATTATGAGTTTATATCTTACAATCCTAACTTTTTTTCTCAATTGCATGATATAAACTCGCAAACGCAAGTTATAAAGTCTAAATGCAATTTTGATTATTTTTCTTACAGATGCATGTTGTAAAGTCAGAATTGCTGGTTTACATTTCGCAATTCTGACTATAACTCTGAAAAAATTGCAATTGCGCACAATTGCAAGATGTAAACAATTGTGACCTTTTTTTCTCAATGTTGAGAGATTAAAAGTATGGAAGCACGTTCCCGCCCCAGTTGAGAAAAAAAAGATTATTTAAGTCGAAATAATGACTTAGTATTTCGAAATAACGAGAAACTTCTCGAAATAATGACTTAGTATCTCGAAATAAAACTTTTCGAGAAAGTTTCTTGTTATTTCGAGAAACCAAGTCATTATTTTGAGAAAGTTTCTTGTTATTTCGAGACACTACGGTAAGTCATTATTTTGAGAAAGTTTCTCGTTATTTCGAGATACTAAGTCATTATTTCGACTCAAATAATATTTTTTTTCTCAACTGTGGCGAAAACGGGCTTCCATATAAAAGCTATAAAATCTTTTTTATTCAGTGGTGGAAAAAAGCTTCCAAGTTATTTGAAATTGTATTTAAATTATATTTATTTTTAATCAATTTGATGAGAATAGGATACTTATTTTCAAAACATTAATAAAATTTTCTAAAACCTAAAACTTTTAAAACAGCAGTGTATTTAAAGAGTCTGGAAAGCATGTTTTAAGCAGTACTAGAAAGAAAGAAAGAAAGAAAGAAAGAAAGAAAGAAAGAAAGAAAGGTCTTGAAAGCATCATTTAATATTTTGAGGGGCCCATACCACATTCTTCTCGTTTGGCTTCATGCTGACAGTGCCGACTATCTCCTCTCCTCTTTTCACAGTCAAATACTCCTCCAGGTAAAACACTGTTTGTTTCCAGTGTGTGTACGGGGCATCTGGTGCTACAGTGGAGTAAACAGAAGAGAAAATACAATATAACATTAAATAAATAATAGGCTATATCACACATTGTTACGAGGCTCTCTGAAACACCTGTTACTGATTGGATGCTGCATTTTATAGGTAAAATATTTATAGGCCACTACTGACCACTCCATGCTGTCTGTTTTATCATATATAATTCAAACTTCAATCAATACAGTGCGTGAAAGAGTTCGCCCCCTTCCTGATATCTTCTTTTTTGGTATGTTTGTCACGCTTAAATGTCTCTCTTTATGTTGTACTATACATAGAAAAACAACATAGAATACAAATGAATCTTATACTAACCCTGACAAAATTCCCTTCACAGATTCAGACTTTTAGGCTTTTCCAGACAAAAATCTGTGTAAGCCCGTTCTTCTTTCAGGATCGCTGCCAAATAAGATGTGTTGTGTGTGTGTGTGTTTGTTTGTGTGTGTGTGTGTGTGTGTGTGTGTTTGAGAGATGAAGAAAGGACTGTTAGTTTTCTTGCCAGCTGAAAGATCACTTGTGCTTCCGCCCAAGAGGAGTCTGTGTGCTGACTGAGCAATACGCAGAGCCTGAAAGGTCAATAGAACTTAACAGATCCTTCAGATCAAAATCACTCGACATACAGGAGTCAAATACACCCTTGACTACACAATGCATCAGACTGCAAAGAAAAAAAGAAAAGAAAGAAAGAAATGCAACAACAAACCCCCGCAAAAATTATCGGTATAAACCAGGAGCACAGATCTAATTTGTGTCTAGATGCTAAAAAAGACTTTGGGGACAGAATAATAACGGCAAGGACTTTAAATAGCCTATTCAATCATATTTCAACCCAAAAATGCTACTTAGTAAATGGCAAGATTAATATTATTAATATGGAAACTCAACAAAGGCTTCATCTCAAATAGTAAGACTTTGTTTATACATGTAAGGTTATCTTTATATAATTTGTACTGCTAACACAATTCATAACTTTAATCATTAACAAACATTATTATGCTGAATTGTGATGATAATCAATAAGCCTATAACTGTGAAAAAAATTGATGAAAAACAATATTTCTTTGATTATTATATAGTGTAAATATGCATATATATAACTTTATGTACCCGTTTTTTTTGTTTAAATCTGTTTACCTAATCCTTGGTGCAATGCAATGTCTTTGGCAGTGTCATGTCATAACTGAGCCACTAGAGGACAGACATCGACCACAAACTACACATTCACATATGCCGATGTGGCCACAGATGCAGAACGTAAAGATGTTTTAAAACCCGAAACCTGTGGAGAAGCCAGTCTTTTTATGACACTTGGTGAATTCGATATTGAAGTAGGTGATCAAAGCATGGACGTAATCGTTCCTCTGGATCTGCAGACAGAAGGTGGAGGTGAAGGACAGGTCCTCTGGTTTCACTGTGTAGATGTCCACTTCCTGAGAAAAGATGAGCAAAGTTTAAGTTGCTATCTCATGGTCCATAGGACCTAATGAAGTTCCTGTTGAGTTTCTTTTAAGTATCAAACATGTCACTGAATTTTCTGTATGAAAATAGTGGTTGAAATGGATAGCATTACAGATCATTTGGTCTTTGTAGATCTTTTTTGTTTGATTACAGACTTTGGTATTTCCTGAATCGCTTTGCTGTCTTGGACAAAAATATAAAATATTAAAAAGATCTCTGTAGTAATTTGTATGGAAGCTTGTTTCCACCACGGAATTACAGCTTATAATTCTGACATCGTTTCTCACAAATGCAAGTTTTGTCTCTTACAATTCTGTGAAAAAAGATTTATGAGATATAAACTTGCAATTGTGACATTTTGTTCTCAGAATTGGTACTTATATCCTACAATTTATAAACTCACAATTGTGAGTTATAATGTCAGAATTGCGAGACATAACTGTGACATAAATAGTCAAAAAATTAAAACATTAATCCGTGGCGCAAACGATATTCCACTCATTTCTCTTTTCTGTGGGAAAGGATGAAATAAATATATCAGCATGCAGCTTGATCTCTTCTTCTGAAATGTCATACTGTACTGGTAGCATTTCAGTAATTACATTAATTTATGTTATTACAGCTCTAGGATCAGTACTTTCAAACCGCTGTTTCAGACTCCATCATTTCCCGACAGTAATCTGAGCCCTGCCTCTCTCACCACTGATCTATTTACCTGAAAAACACCAGGAAACTGTTATTTGCAAGTATAAACCTTTCTTTCTGTCTCTTCGTGGTTTTATATTCCTTGCACTCTCACCTCCATTAGACATCAGGCTTCCCATTTGTAAACGTGTCCGATCTACTTTAGATTCAGTTACAAAGCACAAAGTTTGAAATGGAGCATTAATCACTGTATCAAGCAAAGCAATAGAGGAGGTCTGTGTGAGTGTGTGCATCACACTTCCATTCACCACTTAATTTAAGTGCCTTCATCCATTATACCCCTGCTTTGCTTCATGGAACAGATCTGATCTTTAAAGTTAGTTACTTTGTCTAAACTTTAAAGAAAGATGGATGTGCGCAAAGGACAAAAAAATCTTGATTTAACCATTTATATCTTAAGAAGAAAGGTCAATTCGGGACATGCTTCAATCAGTAGAATAAAAAGTGGTAAACAATGGCTCTAAACAGTGTTTGGCCACTTAAATGGCCTCTAAAAACGCATGAATGTCATTAAATTAAACTTAAAACATTATTATTTTTAACACACTTCTATGTATGTTATTGTTTTGTGTACATATATATATATATATATCGTTAGCCTCATAGCATAATTGCCTAAGTCATATTTCAATGTTTTTGGAAAACACAAAAAAACTCAACACTGCTTAAGTCAAAGAGATGACTAATTGATAGTGTTTTTGGATCCTAATTAGTGTTGTGATTGGCTAAGGACATTGGCAGAAAGGCAGGATAATGCAGCAGTGGAAGGACAATAAAAATAGGCAGATATCACAATTTGGCAAAAAAAATGACTTAGGCAATTATGCTATGAGGCTAACTATATATATATATATATATATATATATATGGACCAGAAAAAAACATAATTGTTGACATTTTTGCAGATTTATTAAAAAAGAAAAACTGAAATATCACATGGTCCAACTCCAAAGTATTCAGACCGTTTCCTCAGCATTTAGTAGAAGCTCCCTTTTGCTCTAATACGGTCATTTTTAGGTCTCTCCAGAGATGCTCAATTGGGTTTAAGTCAGGGCTCTGGCTGGGCCATTCAAGAACAGTCACAGAGTTGTTGTGAAGCCACTCCTTCATTATTTTAGCTGTGTGCATAGGGTCATTGTCTTGTTGGAAGGTAAACCTTCGGTCCAGTCTGAGGTCCTGAGCACTCTGGAGAAGGTTTTCGTCCAGGATATCCCTGTACTTGGCTGCATTCATCTTTCCCTCGATTGCAACCAGTCGCCCAGTCCCTACAGCTGAAAAACACCCCCACAGCATGATGCTGCACCACTGTGCTTCACTGTTGGGACTGTATTGGACAGGTGATGAGCAGTGCCTGGTTTTCTCCACACATACCGCTTAGAATTGAGGCCAAAAAGTTCTATCTTGATCTCATAAGACCAGAAAATCTTATTTCTCACCATCTTGGAGTCCTTCAGGTGTTTTTTTTAGCAAACTCCATGCAGGCTTTTATGTGTCTTGCACTGAGGAGAGGCTTCTGTCGAGCCACTTTGCCATAAAGCCCCGACTGGTGGAAGGCTGCAGTGATGGTTGACTCTCTACAACTTTCTCCCATCTCCCGACTGCATCTCTGGAGCTCAGCCACAGTGATCTTTGGGATCTTCTTTACCTCTTTCACCAAGGCTCTTCTCCCTCGATAGCTCAGTTTGGCCGAACGGCCAGCTCTAGGAAGGGTTCTGGTCATGCCAAATGTTTTTCATTTAAGGATTATGGAGGTCACTGTGCTCTTAGGAACCTTAAGTGCAGCATAAATTGTTTTGTAACCTTGCCTTGCCACAATTGTGTCTCTGAGCTGTTAAGGCAGTTCCTTTGACCTCAGGATTCTCATTTGCTCTGACATGCACTGTGAGCTGTAAGATCTTATATAGACAGGTGTGTGACTTTCCTAATCAAGTCCAATCAGTATAATCAAACACAGCTGGACTCAAATGAAGGTGTAGAACCATCTCAAGGATGATCAGAAGAAATGGACAGCACCTGAGTTAAATAGATGAGTGTTACAGCAAAGACTCTGAATTCTTAGGACCATGTGATATTTCAGTTTTTCTTTTTTAATAAATCTGTAAAAATGTCAACAATTCTGTGTTTTTCTGTCAATATGGGGTGCTGTGTGTACATTAATGAGGAAAAAAAATGAACCTAAATGATTTTAGCAAATGGCTGCAATATAACAAAGAGTGGAAAAATTTAAGTGGGTCTGAATACTTTCCGTACCCACTGTATATACATAATAATATTAATACATTTATATTTATAAAATATTATCCATTTGTTTTAATTACATTATAATTGTAGCATTTAAAATGTTATATTATTAATGTTATATATCAGGCTAGCATTATTTCATTGTATAGGGGTTTGATATTGTTATCTAATTTTTTTGTGTCAAAATGGATATAGTAAATGTACAGACAATGATTGACAATGGTATTTACAAAATGTATAAATTCCTTTATTTAGACCTTTACAGATCAAATTGATTTCCAGCTTTGATTTGCATCAAAGTTTTCAATTGGATTAGTTGTGATAGAACTGGTAAATTCATATCTGCAAAAAGCTGAAAAGCCTTTTGTTTCAAATTTTCATATGGTTTGCAGATGCATTTCACAGTCCGTCTGTGGAGCCATAAACTATCCAGGCTTGATGAATCCGATTCAACCAATAATCATCTCATCAGCACCCTCTCCAGTGGTTTATAATGAAATGAAATTGCATTTCAACGGATCATTATGTAACTGTCACACTGAGTGATGCAGCTAATGATCAGTTTCACACTAATGCAGATTTTTCTCTGTGGATGTACTTTATCTTCTCGTCTGCCATACATGCACATACATGATTTCTTTGAAAGTGTTTTAATGGCTGACCTTAATCAGGCAGGCGTTGGATACCACTTGCTTTGAATCCACGATGTCCACCAGTGGTTCTTTCATAGCTACATTCCTGATGCAGGTCATGTCAAAACCATAAACGTTCTCCCACCCTGCTCAAACATACAAACATTTGACTTTTGATAGCAATGACTAAGGCCCAGAAAATACTTGCATGAATTTAAAGAATGTCTCATAATCAGATTTCAAATTTATATTGCAATTTATAATGTAAGAAGCAGATTGCGTTTAATAAAAACAGCATATTAGATCGATTTCAGAAGAATCATGACTAGATCAATGCTTAAATTCAGTTTTATCTGCTTATTTAAATTAGTCTTTTTATTTATCATTTTCTTTGGGCTTCTTTTTAGGAAGGAATAAAAAAAAATCCTTAAAGATCATAAGACTTGCTGCTTTTATAGATTGTATTTTGTATCTTGAGTATATTTGGTCTTACTATATTGCTCCCCATGAGGAAAAAAGCTTATAAATGAAAGTAAATTATGTTTTTTTGAAAATGTAAAAATTCAGAAAGTTTTCTGTGATGGGTAGGTTTATGGGTAAGGGAAATAATATTCAGTTTGTACAGTATAAAAATCATTATTTTTATGGAAAACCCCCCAAAAACATGAACAAATAACGTGTGTTGTGTGTGTTAGCTCGTACTGTATAAAAAAGGCAAAACGACAATGGAGTTGGTGCTGCGGTTGGCAAGTAATGTAATCGGTGTATGGTTGAACACAGTGTAACACCATTGTGTGTTTACTGGGACTCACAGTGAATCTTGAAGTCCTTGTACTGCCTGTCTTCAATGGCCACCACATACAGAGCAGCCCTGTCTGGGAACATCAGCCCTCCGGGTTTCTAATGATGAGCACAGAGTCTATGTTCACTCTCCAGAGACATTAACTGTAAACACACTCTCACACACAACCATACTTCCTGTAATACACACACATAAACACTGACCAGCCACTTATCTCTGGCATAGATGACCGTGTTCAGCATGGACTCGTAAAAAAGGCAGTAGCCCATCCACTCTGAGATGATAATGTCCACCTGATCTATTGGCAGCTCTGTCTCTTCCACTTTCCCTTTAAAGATGGTTATAACTGGAACACACAGACAAAAATGTCCATGGAGACACTTGACAGATCTTTTCTACTCTTTGAATTATTAAAGCCAGTTAAAAGGTATGGGTCAAAATGTGTGTGTTTGTGCGTGTGTGTATTTGTTGAACTTCCAAGAAGAGATACTGTAGTGGTCTGATACATGATCATAAACTGAGGATGTTACGGTGATATGATGTTCTAGCTAATTGAAAGAGCAAAAATCTAATAGCAAAGTGCTGTTTGCTTGCTAACTGAAAGCTAACTGTAAACAAATGTGAAAAATTATGCATCTTATGCAAATTATGCAATTATGCATGATTTCTAGATTAGACATTCACTTTTTTGCTCACTAGCACCGTGGCTATTGGTTTTCCAAAGTTACTAGCCACAATTTTGACATCAATACCATGGTGAAAAAAATGCCAAATAGATGTTTTTAATATAGCTCATATTTTTGCAGCAGGTATATTAGGCTGCTGTCAAGACCGAATATATGGATCCATTGTACTATTACATATGCATTTTTTTACTCAGCTGTTTCCATTCACATTAAATTAACGTAAACCGTGTTTATGTGAACACTCACCCAAAAATATTATTTGAATAATTATATTATTTTGTGTTTCTGACTGTTTAAGTGCGATAAGCAGCAAAAAATAACAAAATTTGGCTTTTATATGCGTGCACAAAATCTGCGGGAATGATTAAACTTATGCGCAATAACATGTCTTATTGGGAAGACGGTGTCCTTTATAGTCATTTTTCATTAATAAAACAGAATATTTGCAATTGAAATTCTTCCTTAATATTCCGATTACTGCAGAGGTGTTAAATTATGTATATTTAGGAGGCTGAATAGAAGAACACTCGACAACCACTCTTGAGCCCATCAATGTCTTATCTATTTATCATTCTAATATGCTAGATAAGCAATAATCATGCTCTGCTGCGACGACATGTCTGTGAAAACAAATTTCCCGTTAAGGGACAATAAAATTCTATCTATCTATTCTGCCTTTCTCTCACACCTGCACACACACTTCTACAATATCTATACACATCGCCTCTGCTTACCACTGTCCAGATGATTGGCCTTGATGATTTTCTCAGAGTATTCTGATATACTTGAGCATTCAATCTGAGGAGGGAAAAAAACACAGAACAATATAAAAATGTAAACTTACAGTTTGTTATTCCCCACTGTTTTGTGCTTCTTAGACACTAGCACAGAGATTCATGATTGGCAAGGTCCTGGTTTAACTGGTAAACTTCTATATCCTCTTTCAGACAAGACATAATTATAGAAACACAGTGATTTGGTTAATGTTAAAATACTTGGTTCCGAGCATGTCTGACTCATAATTATAATTAAGCAAAATTAGAAAAGTTTAAATTCTACAAATGCTCATAAATCCCATATGTGCTCAATCGAGTCAGATCTTCCTTTTTTTTTATCCGATAAGAAGACATGAGCATAAACTATGATGAAATCCCTCTATGTGAAACAAAACAACTCAAAAGAGGATGTAATTAGTTTGTATTGTGAAACACTTTGGTCAGCCTCGTTAGAAGGCGCTCACAAACATGAGGCATCTGAATGGAAGATAACATGATAGCATTTACGGTTTCATCTCGCATCTCGATTGCAGCAACTTCCATTCTTATTACAGATATTTGGCACCAATTTCTCAGGAAGTGACGATTTTGTTCTTTTGAACACATGGGGTGGAAATGGTGCTTCTTTTCTATTGGTGCTAAAATAACACACAGGATGTAGAAATTTGCAAAAATGTGTTTGACTGTGGAGGATATTTAATTTTTATTATGTTTTTATTTCACTACCAATCAAAGTTTTGAGGTTGGTTAGATTCATCAACATTTTTGAAAGAAGCCTCTTATGCTGCATGCCAAAGACTGCATTTATTTGATCAAATATTGTGTCATTTAATATTTCTATTTTAATACATTTTAAAAATGTCATTTTTTCCTGCCAGTAAAACTGAATTGTCAGCATCATTACTACAGTCTTCAGTGTCACAATCCTTTAGAAAACATCCATATGCTGTTAGTGTTCAGGAAACATTCCTTACTATTATTAATGCTCTAAACAGTCGTGCTGCTTCAGATTTTTGTGGAAAATGCATGTGGCAAGCAGGATGAGCCCAAGAGCCATGGGAACAGAGTGAATCCAGTGGCACGAGTTTCTCATGGAGAAGCGATGAGAGGATAAAAGGAGCGACGACACTGAAGAATGAAAGAGGACCAGGCCTGTGAGATGTACGTTGTGATTCATTATGTTTTTATGCGGCAGTTGTTCATGACGGATAGACGTTTTACTTTCGTTTAGGTTTTATTTCATATAAAGTTACTGGTTCCCACCTCCTTCTTCCCTTATCAACAAACCGTCACACTACAGTATGTTTCTCTTCAGCATTATATGATGAATAGAAAGTTAAAAAGAACTTATAAGTATTTATTTGAAATAAAAATGTTTTATTTATGAAAATCTTTACTGTTTGATTAATTGAATGCACCCTTGCTTTTTTTTTAAGTTAGTCCCTAAACACTGTTTGATAGGTTACACAGACTGTCTCCTTCCCCCTATATTCTTTCAACATAGAGGAACTGATGATACTTGCAACTTGCAGACCTGCCTATTTTTCCTGCTACAGACTGTGCTTTCAATCCTATAAGATCATTACAAAACACACTTTATGACATATATATATATATATAATAAACTTAGGTATGACATGAATGTATATTTTACAACGATGACACCTACTGAATTAAAGGCTACAATGCAAGATAATATAGAAGGATATAGTGTCATCAATATGCGTTTGTGGTAAACAAATATGGCCAGATAAATCGCACTTTGGCAATTCTTGTTTTTATGTTGTCACGTATCAGAAAGGGAGGACTCAAGGATGCAGAAAAGGAACATTTATTACGTTACAAATAAAACAAACATAAACCAAAACCACCCACAAGGGGGAAAACATAACTAGAAAACTGAACATAAAGCATGACTCAAGGAACTAGGAGACAAGGTACAGACCAGACGAGGAAACAGCAGGAACAACCATGAACGACAACAATACGACAGAGGACAGCAAACACACCAGGATTAAATAGAGCACATGAGGGAAGGTAGTGATGAGACACAGCTGGAAATGATTACGGGAAATGAGGAGGCGGGGCAGACGCTAATGAGACACAGACACACACACACACACACACACGGGAGAGAGAGCAGTGCCACGGTTCTGTCCACTAGAACACTAAAAACACTGGAAACAGAGACAGAACTGTGACATATGTGCGCAGAAAAAAGTGAAAGAGGAAGATATCGACTAGAGAAAAGAGTTGGTCTTGGCATCCCAATTTTGCGAATGGAGCTTGAGGTAAGTAGTTTTAGCATCATCTTGCACTGATCAATATGCCATTTCATAATGCATTTTTCTTGGCTAGTCAGTAGACCTAAGTTGTAGCAGAAAACACACTGTGAGACTGAACTCTAAACTGTGTCAGAAAATTATCCCAGGCTATCTTTGGTCACAAGACCAAGACCATTGTTACTTCAAGCAATGATTGTAACTTTGTATTGTGAGCACTTCACCAGTAGAGCATTGGCACTTACACCGCCGAGGTCATGCGTTCGATTCCCAGGGAAAGCAACAACGGATTAGAACAAGGTTTGGGCAAACTTTTTGTCTCACGGGCCACATTGGTTTCTTAAATTTGACAGAGGGGCCGGTTTGATCATGATGCGCGTTTGTTGACGGGAGGTGAGCATGCTGCGATTGTTGACGGGGGCGCTCCTACTCTCCACCAAAGCTTCAGCACCACTGCCGCAACAGAATGATGTCACAGGGAAATGTAAAATGAAGGAGGTTTAATACAAGTTCGGGGAGTTCGGCGGGCCGTATTAAAAAGCCCAACGGGCCGGATGTGGCCCGCGGTCCGTAGTTTGCCCACCCCTGGATTAGAAAGTCAATGTGTTGCCTTGAATGCAATGTAAGTTGCTTTGGATAAAAGCATCTGCAAAATGTAAAGAATGAATGTACAGTGGAGTTCACTTATCTCGAGTCACGGTTAACTCGCCAATCCTATTATGTCGACGTTTTTGAAGTGGAACCACCAAACTCCCTATTTGTCTAAGCATTTTCTTATCGGTAATGTCGATTCTTTTATGTCGCCGAACCCTGATATCTCGAGCACAAAAGAGGAACAAAGTCACCACTTCACATGGTTATCTCGTGACTAATGAGCGTACCTAGTTCACTGCGTGAGTCACTGTCAGTGACGCTTCTCTCGCAGCGCCGCGCAGCACTCTCTGAAGTGAAAGCACATATCGCTCTTACACTTCTCAAGGAGCAGCGAGTGTTGCCGTAGGTCCACCCCCATCCCAAAGCCTCACCCGCTTCTGTGTGCACATAAAGCCCGCCTTCTCTGATTTGATTGGTTTTCTCAAATATTTTGACGTATGAGGTATGAGCTAAGTATGAGGCTTAGATAAACACACACACACACACACACTCACACCTGCTTCTGTTCTGACGTGCGCTCTGCTCAGCACCGCTGCGGATTAAAGAACCCGGTTGTTAAAAGACGGGACGAAGCCGAATTTGTTGAGAAGGCAGAACGCAAGAAAGTATGCTATCTAGTACAGTGTGATGACCTCACACATATGTTGTGACTGTTTACGCTGTGAGCGAAATTGTGTTTGCAATGTTGGAGAATATGATTAAAGGTTTGTATCGAGAATCAAAGGTGTTTTTATTGTATACTGGTAAATCTCTGTTGTTAGTTGGTGCACATATGCCTTTTGTTGTTAGCAAACATATACAGTGTATGTACATTTTTATAGCATGTCGATCGCTTCATCAAATACATCGCTATATTGGCTGTTGGTTTTCTCGATCATCAGTTATCTCAATGCTTTTTTGCAACCCCCGAGGCCGTCGACATAACCGGATTCCACTGTAATATGTAAATGTAAGAGCGTGACAATGGCCATCTTTGATCCTTTCTCACTATACGATGTAGAACCACTGTTTACAAGCCACAACCTTAGAAATCGCCATGATTGTGTCCCATCTTTCGTCTGGGACAAGCCAAAATTGTACGTGTTTCAGACATGACTCTGATTAGCTCCCTGCCACTTAAAGAGCATGATTCAGCATTTACAAACAGTGCAGATTCCTGTCTCGTTTTCAGACAGAAATATATTTAAGCGAGAACATAGTAACGGTGCTGTCAGTGGCTCGAGGCTAAAGAGAAGGGGAGAGATTAAGTAGGAAGCTGTCAGCAGTATAAGTGAGAGGTTGATTCCTGACAGCACAGATCCTTCTGCCTCATGACATCCCTTGTGTTTTCACAGCAATTGTTAGTGTCCATAGCCAACTCGACTGTTGCACATGGCAGCATTGATTCAACTGACAAGCCAAAGAACCTTCACTTTCTCCTACGTGGCAGACCCACCTGTTTCTGAAAAAGTTCCACGTACTGCAGTGGGTCAGCATTGAGTTTAAAAGTAATCAGAAAAGCCTATAACGCAGTCAGCACATTTCCGCTCTCAGAAGAAAAGTTCTTGATGTGCATGATCAAGATGAGAGGAAAGTGCCTGTGCTTGAGCTGCAGTAAACAGAGATCAAGGGCAAAACTTTGGAAGCATTTTTGAAACAAGACAAGTTTAAATATTAAAGATGAATCTATCTGGTGATTTTGCTTTTATTCACAGTTTGGGTGAATGACTACTACTAGCATGCTTTAGATGTTTATTCAGAAGTATTTTGCTAAGCATTTTCCCAGTTCATTGCATGATGTTCACAGAAAACCTTTATAATGGAAGAATATCGATCATTGCATAAGAGTAAATGTTATACCATTTTAGTAGTGGATCCATAAGACTGCAGAATTGTAAAAGATGGCTTACCATATTATGTTACTCAATATTCTCCTGTCATGACAAAGATAAGCTCATAAACCCATTTCATGACATGTGGGGACATAAGAAAGGGACTTTTTCCAATGAAAACGGCTGCTAACACAAATCTAGGAGTTCATTTGCCTAAAACAACAGTTTAAAACTGATAAAAGGATGATTTAGACAACTTTACAGCTCAAATAACATGCATTTTTGAATGGACGTTCTAAGCACTTTAAGAAAATAAGTCCCATAGACTTCTCTTGTAAATTACTGAAGTTATATGTCAAATATGTAAATCTTGAGTGGCAAGCAACCTCTACAAATCGTTACAGTCATCTCAAGATAAAACACGGCAATTTGTATCAGCTATGCTCTGCAGAAAAAACTTGTGACACAAGTGAATCAAAACCTTATTCCTGAACCTAAGCAACTATCCACAATCTGGCGGGACATTTGTCCCATAAAGCACAGAGAGAACTTATCCTGCCAGAACATAGTCTGATCACATAAGTCCCAACACGATGGGACACTAAGCAGCACATGATGGAATAGATGCAAGAATAGCAGAGGGCTCTGTCACAAATTCTCTGTAAATGACATCTGGTTGAGGTCCTTGAGTCAGTACAAAGCATTGAAACCCCTTCAGGAGCTTACAAATGTTCTGTATGGGGAAGAATATGTGAGCATTTCCTACTTACAGCCAGTTCTTCATTTACTGAAAACAAGAACACTTGCTGCTGATGAGGAAGTGCATGAAATCAAAGTTCTGGTCTGCAGTCAAAATACGAGGATCCCACAACTCGAACTCTGCTAAACATTGCTACTTTTCTTGAATCTACTCAGTCAGGGAATCTGCTGAGCCAAAGTGCCATTACCACAAGTGCAAAGAGGATGAAGTCTTTAGGAAGCCTCTTACAGACCTCAGTCAACATCTCCCTCTGGATGCTTTGACCAAGCAATCATTGAAGTATAATTTAACAGCTACTTTCTGAGCCTTTGACGATGTGGGAAATTCATAAGGTAAATTTTCCCGGAAAAGCAAGCTTTTTTTCAAGATTAAAAGTTCAGATTTGCTTTATTTAACAGTAAAACGTGGCTGATGACTTTCAGTGATGCTTTCTTTCCCCTGAAATAATGTGAAACATATTTAGTTGGTTTTATATTGTTAATTTTTTAAATATATTGTAATTTAGTTTGACTTCAGAAACTTAAAAGCATTAGCTGGGCTTGTGTGGCGTTGGAAACGCCAAGGTCCCTGGGTTCAATTCCCAGATAAAGCAATAACTGATTTGAATGTCAATGTGTAACTTGAATGCAATGCATGTTGCTTTGGATAAAAGCATCTGCCAAGTGTAAATTATCATATTGCATATCAAAAATTGCATGATTTAACAAGTTATTGAAGTGAAACCAAATAATTATCTTTAAACCTCATAAACATCCAGTCAGTGTAGTAGTAGCATTTACATTTATGCATTTGGCAGATGCTTTTATTCAAAGTGGTTATTTTATTAATTCATGCAATGCAATTTATTAGTTCATGCATCCATGCATTTACAAAAATGATACAATATTTAATGTTAGTCACATGAACAGCAGATGATAAGTGCACAATAATAATTTACATAGGAGTATAGTAATAAGTGCACAACAAAGGAGAATGCAAAATAACAGGAGGATTTAATGATTAAGGAGAATAATATGAAATAAACTCAACCACACTTCCATAATCAAACAAGAATGGACCAAGATTAAGTGAGAAATCAGGGTATAAATACATTGAGCTAATAAACTAATTAACAAGGGACAGGTGAATTAACGAGGAGATTGACAGGACACAGGTGACTAAGATCAAAACAGCACATGGGAAAAACCAATGACTGCAAACAAACTCAAACGACGACAGAATGCATGTTGTTGTTATGTCCTATCAGCTCGAATTTGCATTTGGTGACTTAATATAATAGCGAATTAAAAAGGATTGTGCTGGTCTTGTGAGATTCTCAGACATCCATCGTGTTGTTGTTGTAATCATATCGATTCATCTCATTGGCGGTCTTACTCGGAACCTTGTACCCAGTAATCTTTCCTTTCGTACCCTGTGACCAAAGTGCTTCAAATGCCACTTCATCACTTGTGCTTCGAGTGGCATTTCTGGTTTGATTTCCCCTTTGACTTGTTATTAAGTCTCGCTGTTCATGGCTGAAGCAGGATTCTTCTCCAGAATCATATTTCAGATCTTCACTTGATCTTGTTTCTGACTCATCCAGCTTTCGGAACCGTATTATATATACCCATCTAATGATTACCAAAAAAAATTAACCATTCATATTATTTTTTTAAATCATTAAAAATAAATGAATAAAAAAATAAAATAAATATATATAGATATTATTTTTAATTTTTTTAAGATTTATATATAAATAATATAAATTGTTAATTTTCTTTGGTAATCATTAGTAGGGTTGGCTGAGGCACTAGTGTTCATACTTACAGTTAGAGATTTGTTTTAAAGTATTAAACTTTTTGGCAGACAGTAAAATGAGCAAAAAAAAACCCCATAAATTTACAATGAAGCACAGACTAGAACAATATATTTACCTTATTTTTCAATGCGGACACAAGGCATTTCCTGTGAATGTACGAGACGTTTGATACATTAGCCGCTACATGATAAAAGCAAGAAAAATAACAAAATGCAGTAAACTGTAAAACTATTTGTGCTATGAAACAGTGTTCATGATTATGATAATACGTTTGAATAATATGATTCGGCTACAAAATCCAGCTGACACGTAAGAAACAATGGCTAAAAATCTGCACAGCTAAGCTTTTTTTAACGTAAAAGATACAGTGAAGATAAATATCAGTCAGAATACCCTAGCATTGTGGAAACCTTTGCATGTGCAAGTGCTAGAAAATATATTCTGCACTGAGCAAGTGTTGAGCACTGTAACATGGACACTAAGGAGCGCTTGTGCTCTCTGGCATTTAAATATGATGAAGCCATTCAGAAAATTGTTCATTATCACAGTGCAACTGGATAAGAGCAGCGAGGTGCAAATTGCATCAGCTCAATTACAGCAGAGACTGTAACTCAGACAGACACCAACACAAGGCTAGGCTTCCTGATGTAGTTTCGTTCTCTTCTGAAAACTGAGAAAAGCTCTTGAACATTCTGTCCCAAGAGGATGGCAAGACAAAAAGTTTTTTTTTTAATCTCTGTTCATACTCTGGCTTAACAAGCTCTGGCTTTAGTTCTCAAACAGAAAGTGCAAACCAAGCACCACATGGTTAATATGCCCTTCTGACCTTTACTGCGTTCTTTGGTGTGCCTTTTTCTCAGATTTATCCGAAGAGCCAATTACCACAGCCTCACAGTGTAGTGTGTTAGAGCCTTATATATCACTATGACCAATAAAGGCTGTCCAGCAAAAAGCTTCTCTGACCACTGGGGAGGAATGCATTAAGGAGAGAGGTTAGAATGGACAGGTCAGGAAGTGAGGAAGCAAAATGGAATGAAATTGTGTAACTGCAAGAAATTTGTTGTTTGACCTTATAAAAAAGTACTATGGTGGTGTCATGGTATAATGATGATATTGCATGTTAATCCAATTGCACTTTGATTATATGTTATATTTATTCATGTAGTGTTTTATACATACCAGAAGCTTCAAAGAAATAAAAAAAGTGCTTTTTGCCCTACACCTCCAAAACAAGCTCAAAAATATTTAGATCTCTAGATGTTCAACTTTAGTCTTGCAGTGTGTATTGTAAGCTACAATGCTACAAATGAATTTTGGCATTCATTATGTAATAATATTATGTATTGAATTAAATATGTAATAAGTTTTAAAATGACATTTAACAGTGTTACTAAATTATTTTTAAAGCCTAAATAAAGCTGTGATTGAACTATTCACACCGGTTTGTACTGTAAAGCTGCTTTAAAGCAAGTACTTGAAGTGTGGTATAAATATTGCTATATAAATAAAATATTGCCTAACATATTATAAACATTGAATGGTGTACACATATTTTTTTCTGTTCAAATGCAATAATTTTGAATAAACAATTAATTTGTTTGTTATGGCCTTTAAACTGGCTATTGTTTTTTTGTAACTGGGTTGAACTTATATTTATGATCCTTCTTATAAAATAAGTAGGTGGTAATATGTCATCATAATTCTCTAAAAAAGAGGATTATTTGCTTACACCTTCAAAAGCTCTTGGTGGGACTGCCACACATGATGCTATTTTGGGCTCTATGGATTGTTCCAACTGGGTAGGAGGCTACAGGCTCATGTGGTTTTAGGCATAAGGAGGGCCGCCCTCTTACCCCATACACGTGCTTGGCTCCGGCCTTGGCAGCAAACATGGAGAGGATGCCAGTACCACTCCCCACGTCCAGCACGATCTTGTCCTTGAAGATGTGTTTGTTATGGTACATGGAGTTCCTGTATGTCAACGTCCTCACTTCATCCTTTAGCATTTCCTGTACATCCATGCATGCACAAAATGATTGTGTTACACATTTTGGTGAGCTGCCTACCTAGACAATGTATGAAAATGTTTCTGTAACAGCAAAGTAACATAGTATAATCATGGTTGTTTGGGCATGGTACCACATGGATCATTGTAATTTTGAGTTCCAATTAAATACAATAGTATATTGATATGGTAATCACTCAATATAGTATATATATATATATATATATATAACTAATAAATCTCTTTTTTGTGTGTCTATGCTGTCTATGTAGGCAGCTCACTTTGTTTTTGAATCACAGCCAATTAATTATTCAGTCTTCACCCTTAGACAAAAAAAGTATAACAATGTTTTTGGGGTTTTTTTGGACATGAAAATATCTCAGTTTATAGACATGTATTGGCATATATATATATATATATATATATATATATATATACCGTTATAACCGAATAACGTCCATTGTATCAAGTCCTCTAAATGATCACCATGATCAAAAAATTAATAAAACTGTTGTACACAATCTACTAGATGCCTTCTATCATTTCATTTTAGCAGGTAGAGGCATTTTAGGATACTTCTAAAAACGCACTCCTCAGGTCATAATTTTTAAGTTGTTAGCAATATTTCAAGATGTTCTGAAGCAACTTCAGTTTACTTGGTTTTTATATCATTACATCATTTTTTTAATCTCTCAATGTATTGCATATTTTGCTCTCCATAATAAAAAATACAGGCTTATTTCAGGCTTTACAGGGTTAATGAAGCTGTTACATGTCAGTCTCTACAACCGTGACAGAAGCAATGCGGTATTTGAATCTAATCAATAAAATTAAGTACAATAATCTGGCTATAGGTGACACTTGGGAATTAGGTGAATTTGAAAACGTCTACGGTAACAAAGCATCATGGTATTGTCTTGGTTTTTTGGACATGATTGCTTTTATTAGTACTTTGGAGTACCATATGGAACCACCCTGGTTACCCTAGCAACCACCTAGCAACACCCTAGCAACCACCCAGGATACCCTAGCAACCATCTAGAAACACCTTAGCAACCAATCTGCTACCCTAGCAACACCCTAGCAATCACCCAGAACACCTTAGCAAACTGTTAATTTCTGGTTTTGTAACGTACTTTGTATTTAATGTTAAATTGTGCTACCAACATGCAAAATTATAGTTTCTGGTGCGATGTTCTCAGCCAACTTCTAAAGTTTGTCTCGACAAACTTTATCCTCTCTAGTTAGCATTATTGTACAAACATATAATAAGACGTATATCTCTGACAACCTGTGAGAATTTAAAAAAGCTTGCTGTCACCATTACAGCATGTCTTCTCGGATCTATGCAGCTTTTTTGGTGTACGCCACTGTCACATTTAGATGAGAGAAGGGAAAAAAAGATCTGACCTATATACTAAAAATGAGTCTGAACAAAATTAATCTTGCAGGTCTCGCCTGAACCTCCCGTTCTCTGCGTTCTCTCATCCTATAATTCAATGACACCCCCACCCCATCTCTCTCTCCTGCTCTATTTCTCTGCATACTCTGCATTATATATAAAACTCCCAGTATAAATCAAGATGACTGATGTTGATTACCATTAGTACTTATATATCCTACAGTACATCATATGTCTCAGCATCTTTGTTAAATACAAACATCCGCTACTCTGATGTGCTGATACCTCATGAATGCCAAAGTGGGCATACGAGTCAAAATAGTAATCCCTGGAGGTCATCTCATCGGGGTTGAGGAACTTGGACATCTTTCCTCTCCCGGGGCAGCTGGGTAAGCTGGCTGGATGAGGGGTGTGAGGCACGAGGGATGGATGTGTAGGCCGCTGGGCATTATGGACCGATGACACTGGTTTGGGCAGAGGAGAAGGCTGGACTGACTGGGACGGGGCAGCACTCAGGGGCTGTTGCTAAAAGGGACAAAGAGGGGTTCAACAGGTGAATCAGACTGAGAAATGTCTGGCTCAAAAAAGAGAGAGAAAATTATGATATACATTGGTGTCAAAAAGTATTATTTATTACTATTATTGTGACTGTATTATTTCAATTTAAGGTATTTTAAGATTACTTCATTACATTTTTATTATTTTAATTGACTAATATTTAATGTTTTAGTAAATGTATCTGATAAATAAAATGAATCATAAATTATGTCCTTTAGGGATGTGTTTAATTAAACTAAAGTCAGAACGCAGAAACAAATCATAATGGTCCTAAATCAGGCTCTTCTTTATTTTGATTTGTTTTGGTCATGTGCAGTCGTCTTGATAATCCAAACAAAGTTGCTTGATGCAGAATAATGATGAACTCACATAAATACAGCAGGAACAATACACATAAACACAATGAGCATAAGATAACTGAGGGTTTAAATACACAGTGGGTGATGAGGAACAGGTGAGACACTAATCAATAACACAACGGAACAGAAAGAACTTCATACTAAGAGTCCCAACACACACAGAAATAAGACCTGGACAATTATTGATGAAATTACCTACATTCAGAAAGCAAAATGAACAGTGGCATTGTACAGTATTCAGTGCTGTTTAAAAATGGTCCTGTATCAGGTTAGGAGAGCCTTTTCAATAATGTCTAGCATTTGTCTGTCACATGTCTGATACCTGCCAGAGGTGGCCACAAAGGTGTGCCTTAAGAGCAAAGGGAGCGCACGACAGACAGATTGCTGCGGAAAGGATTTAAGACATGTATTACATATGGTGAGCCTCTCAGACTCTGATTAGTGCTTCTACATCCTGTAAAGAAGCCTGAGCCTTCCTCATTCTTGCAGAGAAAATACTAATGAACCATCATCCCACATTACAGACAACAAATGGGATACTTGAGCATTTATACATAAAACATAGATTTCTAAAAGTTAAAAAATATATATTACATTTTATTTATAAATATCCTACATATTCCATATACTGTTTTGCAATTTTGTGAGAGTGAAGATATGTACATGTCTTTTTATTTGAATAAGTGTGCCTATATTTGCCTATCGGTATGTGTGTGTGTGTGTGTGTGTGTGTGTGTGTGTGTGTGTGTGTGTGTGTGTGTGTGTGCAGCCTTTCAGCTCAGGGGATTTAAAATAATGAGTGTCAGCAGAGGGAAAGAGCAGCTGTATCAAGAGGCATAAAGGTGTTCGGATTGCATCTATTAGAAAGACGGTAGAGGGGAACACATGTCCTTGCCCCTCCAGTCAGCTAACAAATCACATTTCAAACTCTATTTTTAACAAAATGCACATTTCGGCATCCTTCAACCTTTCAACCACGCTCTCGGGAACACTAATAGTTTTTTCGTGACATAACTGGATTGATGTGTGTAAGGGGAAAATAGATGCTCTTGGGATCCTTTCATAAATAGATCTGCTATAGCTTTTCTCTGGTGTTAGTTCATGAGAAGGAAAGGAACAACTTAAGAGTTTAAGAGTCGTTTTGCATTGCATATCTAAATCATTAATGTGTTCAGAACAGCTCTTATGAATTGTGCATATTTTTAAGCGCCCCTCTCTTCTTTGGCCTCCATGGCGTAAAAAGGCTCCAACTGCCTGTGTGCATTTCAGAGCTAAGTGGTGTATTCTCAAGGAAGAACCACAACTGAAAGCTTTATACTTTTGAAACCCACTGCTGACCTTGAAGAGCACAATATCCTCTCTATTGAAAGGCTGCAAAACCTCACAAATGACTGCATTCAAGTTCATAACCATTCAAGAACATTCATTTGCAGATATTGTCCATTACTTAAAGGGATAAAGTTCCAAAAAACGTATTTTCAAAAAGGTGTTTTTGCAACAATGACATAGAAAATAACTTTTTGTGCAATGGAAAGATGACCTCTTTATATATCTTACTCCTTCCATCTACTCTATGGAACCCTATTTGACAGACTAACAGCCCTAGTGCAGAGAAGTCTTCAGTGCCTGCTATTTTGGGAGAGGTTTCAGAGGTTAGGCAGCATCTATCAGAGGGGTTTAAAGATCCCTTGACATTATACGGTGGACTACTGCTGAGCTGAACTTTGCAAGGAACTTTCAACAAAAGCTTCCTTCAAAATGCCTTTTCTTCACTCTTTAAAGAACATGGATTCGATTTTATGCTTCCATGACTATGTAAATACATTCCAGCTGGATAATCCCTCATTGAGGATTGCATTAAGTTCAAGGCCACTTATGAAACAAGAATTCATCAAAAGCATTGTGCTCAATGGCAGCACTGGATTGTAACCTCAGTAACAAACATATTGATGAATACACACAAATCTGAATTTTCAGTATAGTCAAAATTATTTTAATAAACCAGGAGAATATTCAGGAGAAAACCAATAATGGAACTACACATTAACAAAAGACTACAAAGAACTAAGGGCTTAAATACAAAGTGTAAGGTAATCGACTGGAACAGAAACAAGTGAGTGATAAATCAGAAACCATGGAAACTAATAATGACCAGGAACACAAGCAAAACGGGAACAGGGATTTTAGATTTGTGTCCAAGTGTAAATGAACTTCATTGGCATCCACTGCCCTTTTTAGTATTTAGAATTTGTAGATTATTCAATATTTTCACAGTTTTTCACATTGCAGAAAAGATCATATTCTAAAGAGATAGTTCACCCAACAATCAAAATTCTCTCATCATTAACCCACGCTCAAGATGTTCCAAACCTGCATGATTTCTTTTGCTGAACACAAACGAACATATTTGGAAGAATACTGTTTGGGTAGCCAAACAGTTGATGGGAACCATTGACTTCAATATTATGGAAACAAATTCCATAAAGAAATTGTTCATAAATTTTAAAAGGCAATAGACCTTATTCAAAGCAGCACTATGACAGGTATGAAAGTGAGTATATAATAGATAGACTGTATAAAGACATAATATATAATTTTCCACAATCATATTGTCTGGAGTTTTTTTGTCTGCTGAAATTGCTTGTGTGTGTGTGTGTGTGTGTGTGTGTGTATTTGCAATGTCTCTTAGCAAAAGTGTCAAAAAGCACATTAAACCCACTGAAGAGATGTATATCTATCCATCACAGCCTCTCTTTAATTCCTGTTAAAAATCAAAGATGGCGCTGCTGTGAATAAGGTTCGGGGCCCAACTGTTTGATTACCGACATTCCTCAAGATATCTTCTTTTGTGTTCTGCAGAAGAATACAATTAATACAGGCTTGAAAAAACTTGAGTTTGAGTAAATAATGGCAGAAATTCCAGAATTCTATTTTTGGTGAACTATCCCTTTAAGTTATTTCCAGTGAGCCTGCAGCTGCGCTCCTCAACGCAGGTGCAGCACCAAGGACAGCGACCAGACTCCAGCAGAGCACTAGGAGCTGAGCTTTGCTCAAGACGCCAATTACGAATCAGTCACTAATTAGTAATTTAGACAAAACTGTCTCACAGACAGCATGCTTAGCTATTACAGGAGCAGTCCATCTGGAGTAGACTTGTGGTTAAGTGTCTCTCTGAACGTATCAACCTTTGCAGTCGATTTTAACCATTTGTCCACCCACCCAAACTTGTCTATTGCAAACATTGAACTCGATGTATAAACATTTCACATACATTTAAACAACGTTTTCAAATAATGTATCAGTAACCAGACAAGTTAGCGTCAGTACGCCGCTAGAACTCTTCCAGTTAGGACCAATATTGACAAAAACACAAATTCAGTGAATATTTAGCACTGTTTAAGATTACATTTCATAGAAAAAAAACTTTAGTGTGTAAAAGATAGCTGATTTGCGATGACCTGTGAAGGGTCGACAAAAGACAATTTGTGTTGCGCGAGAGAAACCGCAACCATTTGGGGCGCGAAAAAATACATCGAAGTTCGTTAAAACACACAGGGACCAAAGTACTAAGTCATACTATATTTCGCACACTGGTGTAAAAACTCAAAACCACGAACCCAAAGTTGATTTTCAACGCACAGTTTTTATCTATTGAGTCTTCAAGACGTAAATTGAAAGCAATACATTTGATGTGTCGTTTCGTTATTTGATCTGTTAAATTCACGTCTCTTACCTCAGTGCTCTCTGTATCCGCCATTTTTCTCCTAAGGAGCAAACAGCGGGAGGAGTGTTTAATTCCCATAAGAGCCAACGGGATCTGCTCCGAATTGTGCGTAAATGAATGAGGGGGAAAAAAACTTCAAAGTGTTCAAGCCGTTTGTTTAATAACCTCAAACAAATCACAGAATAAATTCGAATCACGTTCCAGAAGATAAACGAGCCCTAAAACTTGTTGAAAGCCTTCCCATATCCATGGTATAAAAGTTACCTACAGCAGCGGTTCTCAAAGGAGCGCATGGCGAACTCTCCATATCGTGGGGAAAATGTTATGTAGCCTATTTATAAAAAAGCTCGCCATCGTTCCATGACTTGAGGAATATGAGATCAGCTGGTCAATAAAAGTGTTAATCATCACGCCTCCATCCTTTGGATCTGGAATAAAGTCCCCAAGTAACCCTTTAAAGATCTTATGGAGATTTTTCGTGAGAAAATCTCTCTCTTTATTGCCTATAGTAGGCTATTTCAGTGAGGCAAGAAAAACTGCTCACTGCTGCTCTGAAATCGTTCGTCGATCACTGAAGAGATTCTCTCACGTATATGAAAGTGAGTCAAAGACGTTTCTCCACGCTCCAAATCGGATCTTCGAAGGTTTTCAGAAAACAGCCAACGTTTAAAGTTCCTCTTGTGAGATGCTGAAGGCTCTTAAACGACAAATCATTTGGATTCCTTTAAATGGAGCAGCGGGAGCCAATGAGATCTGTTTTCCCCTCTCCTCCATCCTCTAACCGGCTGAATCAAATGTGATTCTGAGCAGGTCCCAGTGCTGCTGGAAAACCGAAGCCCCCCACCCGCGCTAAACTTAAATTAGTTGACACAAATAACGTACGTAGAATAGCATTCTGGTTCAATTTCACGTGCACTTAAAAGTTTATTCTTTATAATATATATAATAATTTATTTGAATATATGTATGTGTGCCTGTGCATGCACGAGTGATTAAAACATATACATGGCTTTACTGTAGCTCAGAGAAGCTTAGAGTTTTGTGCTTGCAACGCCAAGGTCATGGGTTCGATTCCCAGGAAAAATCAAGAAACATAATATGCAATATAAGCTGTTTTTGGATAAAAGCTTCTGCCAAACATATACATAAGGAAAAGATAAAGAAAATGGTTACAATTGCATAAGTTGAAAACACCAGACATTTCAATCTTCTAGAAACATCTGTCTTTGTTTTTATTTCACATTTGTTACTCCAAGATTATTATTATCATTCTTCTTCTTCTTCTTCGTCTTCTTCTTCTTCTTACTACAGTACTATTATTATTATTTTCAGTAGTAGTAGCAGTACTAGTAGTAAGCAATAAACTTTTCAATCAAATTACAATGTCTGTATTAATGATTTTTCAGCCATTTAGCCTAAAATCATATTAAAATGCATTTAGTTGATTAATGCCATTGGTCTGATGCTGCTAGCCACATCGGCATGACATTTAATGCCCTCTTTGTGCTTGGCCCCGTCATTGCTGCTTGCAGCTATATTTATTATTATTATTATAAAAGGTGCATGCACATCCCCACATAACAAATTTGGTCCCTTTATGCTTTATCAGTGTCCTCATATTTTTTATCATATCTGTCTTGCTCCTTAGTAAAACCATAGCATGTCATCTGAGACATTGCTGGGATCCTCTTTGAATCTTGTTGCCCATGATGTTTAATGGAGCTCCTGGTTCAAAGAACTACAGCAGGGTGGATGTAACATCTGCTCTCTCTTTGTACTTCACTGAAGAGCTGCTGTTAGCTGTGATGTTCTATGAATTACTTTTCTTGCCCTTATCAAATCAGTATCATTTTACAAAGTGGAGCAATTCAAGCTATTCCCTCTCATTACCTAGCATAAGATAGATGGTCTGAAAAGAAACACTTCACACTTCAACTAACAAATATCAAGATTGACTTAGAATCATGTCTGTGTTATTAGCCATACACTCTCTAATCATTTGATTACATTAATTTTATTATACAACATTGTCGCACAATAACATTTTACACTTTTTAAAAAATTATTTTATAACTTTTAGGAGAACTAAATATGGAAATTAAGTGTGGGAAATTTGTGTGGGTTTTCAAGACATAATTATAAAAGTTAAATTATTAATGTAAGTTACTTGAAATAATCTGGCTTTGCTTCTATTTGCATTAAAAGATAAGGATTGCGGCAGCCAAGAATTTTCAGCGGAGCATGAGGGGATATTCTGCTCTCTTCTGAGAGCTGTGGGAGTTGTTGTACTAGAACAGGCGCATGGGCTTGTGGGTGTTTGAGGCAGATTTAGCCAAACTGTGCATCAAGTGGGACGACAGGAGATCTGCCAAGTTTTTATGCAATCTCAGAGTTTACAGAAAAACTATAAAATTGACTGCAGCCATTGTGTCAAGGAAAATGTTGAAGTTTGTATATAGAGGTAAAGAGGCATGATGCATTTTGGGTACGTGAGTTTCTTTGAATAAATGTTGTAATTAAAGGAGCATTGGTTGGTAAGTCAGTTTCTAGCCTTTTGTGGGGTTTGTGTTGTGGAAATGCTTGTACAGAGTCATGATCCTAGTTCATTGAGTTCATCTCAAACTTCTCATGATCGCCTCCTAGTGTTTAGTCACTCCTTTGGCATGTATGATGTGTCCCACCGTATAGTATTCAGATAAGGGACGTTTCTAGGGTCAGAAGAGCATGAGATTTCTTCTTTGACGCCTGATGAGATTGGAGATTAGAGACCATTCCCCTCCATACACAATCTCTCCTGATCCTTCAGATTCCCAGCTCATGTTGATGATTCTCCTCTTTTCTGTAGGGTTCAGGTCAGGGATTGGGATGATCATGGCAGAAGCTTCATTTTGTGCTCAGTGACACATTTTTGTCTTGATTTTAATTTTGGTTCATTGTACTTATGGAAGATCTAACCACAGTCCATTATAAGAGTTCTAGCAGAGGCCACCAGATTAATTTTTTTTTAATCTGTTGATATTTGATAGAGCCCATGATGTCTTGTTCAGGACCTCCAGCAGAAAAACAGGCACACAACATTAAAGATCGAGTCGTGTATTTAACTGTGGGCATGGGGTAATTTGTATCCCTGTTTGCACCAAAGCCATATGAGGAGTTTGCTGCTCTTTTTTATAGCTTTATCTGACCATAGAACCATGTCCCTTTTGAACTGCCATCGTGTCTGACAACTGAATATACTGTTTTTTGTTTTGGATGTGCGAGGAGAATTTCCCTCTCAAACAACATGTGCTGATGTATGGGCTGTTTAAATGTAAAAAAATTGTTTTAGTTCTTTTTAGGCTCTCTGACCCTAATATCAGAACTAATATCTAAAATTCTCCATCTGTGATCCTTGGAGTCTTTGACCTCTCAAACTTTCCTCCTTCCCACCTTTTAAGACAATACAGACACGAGAGCTCGTCCAGGCAGATTCATAACATCTTTAGTTGATTGGAACGTATTATTAGTGGAAATGGGAAGGTTCAATTCTATAGCTATTTTCTAAAGTCACTTTCTATTTTGTGAAGCTCAACAATCTTTTGCCGTACATCAGAACTATATTAGTTTTACTCATTGTGATGAATGATTAAGGGAATTTGGCCTTTGTGCTTCCTCATATTTATGCTCCTGTGAAACCAGAAGTCATAGCAAAACAATTTCATGTTCCTAATCACACTGGTGGGATTAAAAAAATATGTAATTATTAATGGGAATAAACTTCAGAGATTCTAGGGCTGCCAAAAAAGGTTGACAATAATTCTGGCCACAATTGTATACATGACAAGTGCTCTCTGTGGGTTCTTGACAAAGGTTTAATAGACAATTCAATATCTTCTAGAAATAATATTGAGTGGGTGTTTAAATCAAGACACCAATCTTTTAACAATTAATTGTGCACCTCTAAGACCAACTCGTAACATAAAACAAAAATGTGAAATGTGATCATCATGGATCATATCACACTTCTTGAGCCCCTATCTCCTCCTGATTGGCAGTGGCTGCCTGTTTTTTCAAAAATGTTATAATTTTCTGCATGTCTGAAAATATGATTTATTTTATAGTGTAAGCTTTTCACCAATGTGCTACAAACATATTCATATGGAGAGAGTGATTAATGAGGTCTAGTAAGCTAGCCAGCCATCTCTGACTGAACTACTAGTTATAGCTTGTTGTAAAACACGTGTATTAGTACCTCAACGGCTCTTCTAATAATGAATGAATAATGAGAGTTCAGTGGTTGTTTAAGCTTTCCGTCTGACAACAGTCCCGCCTGTAGAAACAGGTGTTGTTTAACAGCAGGCTATTTGCATTTACATATTTGGCAGACACCTTTATCCAAAGCGACTTACATTGCATTTCAGGTACATATTGACATTTTATCAGTTCTTGCTTTCCTTGGGAATCAAACCCATGACCTTGGCATTGAAAGCACCAATGCTCTACTGCTTGAGCTACAGGAAAGCTATTATTATCTAAATACAGACAGAAAAACTGTTTACAGTTTTTGGTAATATACCAGAGCCAACAGCACAGATTGTTCTTCACCCTCTCACAATGCCACTGATTCAGACTGCCTTATCTTAGAAAAAAAGTAAAGCAAATATTAAACTAAATAGTTATATTATACTACAAGGTTGTTGAATGCATGAATCTGATTTGTTGACGAAGATTCTATAATATATAAGGTGTTCTTTTATTTGTGTGAATTGTACGGCTAAAGTAGGTCTTGACAACATTACACATCCATATCACTTTACCAAATTTCAGTTATTTCAAAGGTTCTTACAGCTTAGAAAAGCAAAATAACTAAAACCCACTACGACACTGACCAAGCAAATACATATAAGAAACAACTGGATAAGGACAACAAATTATGTCCATGTTTTAATAACTGCATTAATAACTGCTTTCAATGGCCCAAGCCTCTGTTACTAGCTCAAAAACGATGTTGAGATGAGATGCGAAGGAAATTAGTTCTATACACAAGAGCATTTTAAGGACACCTGTGCAATATATATTTGTCAATTATACCTTACATTACTCTAAAGTGAGAAAAATGTATTTGTGAAAAATATGATTCTCTATGACCATCAATTCATGAATATACCACAATAAGCATATCAGTATTTACCAATGGTGATCATTATCATGCATAACCCACAGTTGAGCCATCACTCCGAGCCCAGGCCAGGAAAGCTCTTGATGATTGGCAGGTGATTGTGGCATGTGTGAAAACTCATTAAACATGTGGCCAGTGTGATGAATCAAAATTTTACTATTTGTTTCCATGGATAACTTCTGATGTAAAGCACTTGAGACAAGAACCCAAAGTGTTTCTATTGAAATAATAATGCTGAAGCCCTCGTCAAGCTGTAGTAGTTCAGCCAGCAGTATTGGTTGTTTGGGATCATTAATGTAGTTGTTCTGACCATTTACAAAACTATTGGCATTGCATGTATTACCTATAACATTCTGGCTTTGCAGTGAGAGCATGTTTAAGATGTCTCAAAATGCAAGCAGAGCATCTAAGTAAAAAAAAAATGCCTTGATATTATTTACATGAGGACTATTGTGACGTACATTTCTGCAAATATCGCAAAGACTACAATTGAGGCATTTCAGAGGGTCATGAAACAGTGCTCACTGATAGAGATCATGCTCAAAAAGCAACTAAATGAAAGAATGTTGATAATAAGCACAACACTTACTACTTTAAATAAATGCTCTCGGAATTGTTTTTTGGAAATTTCAGTATTTTGACAAATTTAGTCCATGCATGGTAATAAATGAGAACATTTACATATTTTTCACAGTGTCAGCAAGGTTGCTGTGACACTTAGTAATTAGTGAGGAGTAAGAACTAGAAAGTTCTGAGTTGAACTAGTTTGTTCTAGAAGTATTTTGTATTCTCTGTGATTTTTTTATTATGTTTCTGTGCTGGATGCAGCCAACCATCACAAAACTCAAATAACAATTCAGCTCATTAGCGATGGTTTGTCGTTAATAAAGTTAAATCTCAGGTACTTTTGAGGAACACTTTTTCACAATAGGGCCAAGCTGCTTTTGTTTGCAGTAATTGATTATTTTGTGCATGCTTTCCTTTGAGAATCTGCAGCAGTATTGCACTTTCATATTTGCATCTCTTTGTGCTTTCATCATGGAAGTGTTTTGAGTGGTTTATCTGTTTCTTTGGCAAACCTGCTTAGATTGTACAGTGCCTTAAAGAGTAAAGAAACTGCATCTGAGCCTTTGTTTTCAACATGGCAGGTCATGACAAACGCATCAGTGTGTGATCAGAAACTGATATTTTCCACAAGACGTTGCATTATGGTGCTGTATAGCTGAAATGCAGGAGCTGTTACGCACTTGCACACCCACTCCGTATAAGAGGGTGATTGTCACCTAGAACATCTTGGCAGAGTGGATGGCATCCATTTGCCCCATAACCTACGCCCAACTGTGACTGAGCAATATCGCTGTCTCTCCGTTTCTAGCATATATTTAATCTGGCAGCACAAAGCTAGGAACCACTTTGACACTGACTAATCTTAGTCCCTGCAGAAGGAGACAGATAGACCAGCTGAATGTGTGTGATGTAAAGGCCATCTGGTCTAGTATTTTCCAGCTATAGACGTGTGCTTTGTTCCAAAACTAGTTAGCTGCCAGCATTTTAAGGGTTCATAAGCACATCCTCAATGCAAAAGCCATCCAAAAGGTATTTACCTTCTAAGATAGCTTCCTTTGGCCAAATTCTAAAGTTTCATGCATCGCTTGCAGAGAAGGCAATCCCAGAATGTATTGCAACAAGCTCACAAGAGAAATGTTGAATGTACAATATATTTGTATAATTCATTCATAGATTTGATAAAAAAAATTTTACATAACATACAATAATTATATTAAATTAATATAGTATTTTTATGTAAACTATTAATAATTATATTTTTCATTTATAACACATACATAATGTATTTGTCACAAGCAGGGATTGTGTGCGATGCAGAATGAGGAGACAAAGGCAAGGCAGGTTTCAAGCTGAAGCACACTTTAATATCACCGAAAACAAAACACTTTAAATAACAAAACAAAACGGCACAAGTAGTGCAATAAACTCAGAACAAGGATCACAGAAGGATAGACTCCACACAACGTCACCAAAACAATATTAATAACTGACAAAGACAAAGGTAATGCAAGAGGGTTAAATACACAAGGGAATGACAAACACCTGGGAAGACTAATGATGAAAATGATGGAAAATAGGTGCAGGAAGGGCATAGGAAGATACACAAAACGGACCCGGAAGTAAAACATGGCACACCCGACAGGAAGTAACAACTAACCTTAAACACAGGAAGTAAAACATTGACACGACAGACAGGAAGTGACAAATGTCCTTACACACAGGAAGTGCACAGGTGACAACAAACAGGACTAAGGGTAACAGTATTTTGTAAATTTGTAGACTGTTGTGAAGGATTTTTGTTGAAAGGTATTTTGTTCTCTTTCTGTGTTCCCTTCTTGTGTTTTGTTCCTGTTCCCTTGTTTGCATCAGCTCACTGGTTTGCTTCCATGGTAACCCTTGTTTGTTACCAAAGTTACACAGATCAGTTCACACCTATTATTCATTAGCCCTCATTTGTGGACTTAAACCCTTGTGTTTCATCTGTCTTTTGTTAGTTGTTTTTGTTGCATGTTGGGGCGAAGTTGTCATGGTTCTTGTCTTTGGATGTTGTTCTTGTTTCTGCTCTGGAATTTCAGTGTGGATTATCTCTGTTTGAGTTTACAAATAAGCTGTGTTGCAATTGGATTCTTACTCTTTCTTGTCCCTTCACACATGTAACAGCTACATGAAAAAAAAGCAGTAACATTTTTAATTTTTAAAATATATAATTTTTAAATATACTGTTTTCTATTTAAATAGATATGGCAAAAAGTTAGGCTTTGAAATACAGCCATAGACAGAATGCAAGTTAATCGTTTAAAGCGTTGTATGGGTTTGCATCAGTGCGGCGTGTGTGTGTGTGTGTGTGTGTGTGTGTGTGTGTTTGTGAAAGAGTGTGACGTGTGTGTGTGTGTGAGAGAGAGAAAGAGAGAGTGACGTGTGTGTGTGTGTGTGTGTGTGTGTGTGTGTGCACATTTTAATGGAAGTAGTCCAGGTGGTATGTTACTCTAAGGTTAATTAGACTGCTGTTATGTCATAGTTAGCGGTTTGTGCATGTGTGTGTTTGTGTGTGAGGCCACAGTGGAGTGTGTTATCTTGTGGCACTGACATTGTGATGTATTTGACATATTTAGCACTAGGCATCTGGCCCTGGTTAATGGTGTTTCGAGAGAGGGCTGTGGATTGTACAAAAAACCTTCTACAGCTGGTGTTATCCTGCAGTGCTGGAGCTGATCCAAACTTTAAAGACATGCAGACACATATATTGGATTCAAAATCGGACCGGAGATCTCATAAGACTAAAGAGGAGATGTGATGAATATGGAATTTGTTTTTTCACTTTCTCTCTCTTTCCTGTCTATTTTCGTATGTGTGACTCTTTTCCTCTCTTTACGCTTTGACGGGGTGGGATTCATATTTAATGATCCATGAGAAATGGGCCACTGCAGAGCTAACCTGAGAAAAGAACAGCACTCTCTTCAATAATATAGTCCGCCTTTAGCCCTTTTGAGTAAGGCAGGAAACCTGAGGTAACCTCGACCACAGTAGATCTCCAAGTCAAACCTTTCTGATGGCTCTGACAGCACAGGTGAAAAGTCAGGGCTTGGCTTAATCCTGAAAATACAAAAAGAACTGTGACATTTAGGCTGTAGTACAGCACACAATGACGAAGGAGATCAACGAAAACAAACCAATCCAAACTGTAACATGCTGGAGATTGGCAGGACAGCACAACCACATGAACATAAATGAGACTTAACACTGAACAGAGAAAACTAATTGATTTCACTCAGACTTCTGAGGCAGCATAATAGTTTAATGATCTACAGCAAAATAGAGTGCGCTTTTGTGATATCTAGTCAAATATTTACAGTGATCCCTCGTTTATTGCGGTTAATGTGGAACAGGAACCAATCACGTGTCTTGTCTGAGTGCCCGAAAGTTTCTCTCTTTGTCTGGCATCCTGGGAAACCGTTTCTGTCGCGCATCACGATAAAACAACGCTGCTTTCCGCAATACGGAAATTCACAATCCGCAATTTTTAGTTTTCGATAATTTAAAAAAAAAAATCCGCGATGTACTGATGCCGCGAAACTTGAACCGCGAAGTGGCGAGGGATTACTGTAATTGCTACAATAGTAATTTCTCACTAGAAATTATATCAGTGGGGGAAAACGTTGGTAAAAAATCAACATTTACACAAAAACCGCAACTTCAAGACGGCATCTTTTATTTCTTATTTTAACGGTCACTGAATGGAAAGCACAATATTGTGGGATTTCAAAGCCAGTGAAGGATCCATAAGATGAAGGTATGTCAGGACACAAGAAGTGAAGCTACCTTGGAATGCGTCCTTCGAAGGCATCATATTTTAAGCCAGGGAGACCAATCAAAGAAACTGTCATCATTATGACAGCAACATCATCTATTACTGCTTGGATAATTACTTTTTTCAGTTAATTAACTTGATTTGAGTATATTTATGTTTGTAAGGGATCTGGTTCTCTCCTTATTGATGAACAGGAATTGCGAGTAAAGCTGCAAATTCCTCCATCAAAGTCAGCTACCTCCATAATATTACATGCAGCACATTCAAGTGAACATCACTGCGCGGAGAGCATGGTACAAAGCAACCTTGCCAAATGTGAGTACTCCCTGAGAAGTCATATGACTTTGTCTCAAATCGTGTGATTGAATAATTTTGGCTATTATTACAATTTCCAGTTCCTTTTGAAGTGATTTTTGGTCACAATTGTGCTTTTCTTTTCTTTAATTTTTATATTTACAATATTTTTTAAATACAGATTGACCAGTTAATCACATATCAGTATTTGCTGAATGACATAATTGATCACTTTGAAAAATATAAATGATTTGATTATCTGTATTACATTTTTGATTTGCAACATTAATTTACATTATAGGAATGTAAATTACATAAAGTGTGGGGCAAATAAGACTTTTTTCATTTTAAAAATGAATACTAAATAAATATGAAGGTAGAACGATCGGCTCTTCTTCAGTCTTCTTCCTGCCATCCAGTGATCTTCAGCACTTTGTGAACTGTGATTTATCTGTCAAGGATTCAAGGAAGATAACTTTTACAGTAATAAACAACACAAAACAAAATGGTACTTCATGTGCAAAATGTAGAACTTAAACATTTACAAAACTACACACCAAAATGGCACATATTTTGCATGGAGTAGGAGCAAGGACACTTTGAAGGCAGACAGGGAAACACTACCATTTTGTGACAACACATGACAAAGACAGAAGGCAAACATGGGGTTTAGCTGAGCACAGCTGGACTAACTAAGACTAACAAGAAGACTGATGATATAACAGGTGAGTGGAAATACACATGGAAGATCACAGGAGGAAACAGGAAGTAGACAAAAGACAAGACTGACATTTAACATTATCACTCCTGAGTTCAATTTCTCTAGCCACACCCAGGCCTGATTACTGCCACATCTGTTCTTAATCAAGAAATCACTTAAATAGTTCTTGCCTGACAAAGTGCAGTAGACCAAAAGATCTTTAAACGCTAGACATCATGCAGAGATCCAAAGAAATTTTCCCACCAGTAAACCTTGTGAATTTACAGATTCTTCTGTATTATGGCAATTATACTGTAACGCAGTATAAAGTTTGCGGAAGAAGGAGGTGGGAACTGGCAAACATTTAACAACTTTTAATTATAAAAGAAATAAACACAAAATAAAATAATGTTGGCAATCCTTCACACACATCGCCCACACACATAATCAAAACACAATGTAAATCCAGGCCTGGTCCTCTCTTATTCTTCACTGGCATCGCTCCTCCTTTCATGCTTCTGCTCCTCCGTGAGATCTGCTCTCACTGCCTTTAGCCCCGCCCTGCTTAATCATATTTTACAACAGGGGGTGCTGTGATCATTGTGGCCGCAGCATCTGGGGGTAAGGACAGACAGAAGAGTATAAGAGGAAAAGTATACAGAAGTATGAGGAGCGACAGAGATGAAAGAGGGGAGAGTGGGAAAAAAATCTTAGTCCGGCTCACGGACATGCTGGCTATTGGTCCTCAGCCAACTGAGAGGCTCAATGCTATGGCACTGGGCTCTGCTCGGTGGACGGCCCGATGCTTCTCCACCTGGCGGTTGGTGATGGCTCCTTTCATTTGAGGGCAACACACAGCAAGTCCTCCGTTCCCTGGACCTCCCCAATCATGGTGGACAGCAACATGCTCCGGCCCTCAGGTGACCGGGGCACCTCCTCCATTCCCTCCTGGACGGCAGCAACCCCACTTTGTCCCAGCAGCACGACAGTTAATTTTTATTTTTTTTGTACAGTGTATGTTATTCGGTTATGTCGACGTCCTCGGGGGTTGCAAAAAAGCATTGAGATAACCGAGGATTAAGATAACCAACAGCCAATATGGCGATATATTTGATGAATACAATATACAGTAATACAGTATACAATAAAAAACACTTTTGATTCTCGATACAAACCCTTAATTATATTCTCCAACATTGCAAACACAATTTCGTCACAACACACATAAACACATTCGCTCATAACACAGTCATTTCACTCTGGCACAGTTCTGGAAAGTATTGCA